>JAQQZY010000007.1:14820353-14830772 GCA_030068375.1 Ostorhinchus rueppellii | reverse complement strand
AACAAACAAAGTCGGATGGTAACAAACAAACAAACAAACAAACGCACAGTAAAACATAACCTCCTTGGCGGAGGTAAATATATATTGAATCATTAAAATATCTTTTTATTAGTAATTTTTAATTGTATCTAGTAATACTAGTTTCAGGTGACCGCAAGGTTGAAAAATAATGGGTTAAATGAACAAATACTGCTGAAATCAAATCATTATTTGAGTTTTTACATCTGCTGTTTGAGTATGTGTCAGTAGTTTTCAACATCAGTATCTAACGAATTGCAATTCTACTTCTTATGTAAATACGTATATAGCCTATAGAGTTTGTATTATTATTATTATTATTGTTATTGTTATTGTTATTGTTGTTGTTGTTATTATTGGTGTTGTTGTTGTTGTTGTTGTTGTTGTTCTATCTTGCATATTTTCTGTTGCACTTTATGCTGTTGCTGCTTTGAACAGTGATTTCCCCTGTTGTGGGACCAATAAAGTTTCATCATATCTAATACAATCTAATCTCAATATGTAAACTGAGTGAAAATGTCTTTTTAATTTAATCTCTACAACACAAGAGCTGGAAACATCTTACCCTTAAACCTTCCTAACACATGCACCAATGCTAACTACTGACCATCAAGTTCAAATGTTAAAATACTGATGTCTAAAGCTGACCTCAAACTTCAGATCTTCGTTCCCATTGAAGCTCTAAAAACGTTTTTTTTTTTTTTGTTGTTGTAATTTTACACTTCATTTTATTAATTTCTTGCTTATTATGTGGATTGTTCCAGTTTGCTGTTTCTGCTTCTTATCCTCAGGTCTCTGTAGTAAAGCAGACTCTCAATGAGACTGCCTGATTAAATAGAAATTAAACTTTAAAAAATATAATAAGTAATTTATGGGATTATCTCCTACCATACATTATAAGACACAAAAATACTCATTTAACTCAATAATGAATACAATCTTTGTTTCTCCACTGCAAGTTTTCAACTTTTTTTCCTGTTGTTTTTAAGTTTAAACTTGTTTTTGAGAGAAGAAGCATAATTACAGATGGTAAATGTCTAACTCCTAAAGATCTCTGTACATTGCGGTTGCTCCTTAGACCTGGAAATTAACAGTTCCTTGGAGAAGAAAGTGTGTTTGCAGCCTAAATAAATTCTAGCAAGCACAACAACAGTTGCATTTAGAAGAGAACTGGTGAACTGTGAATTAAAGCGACTGTGTACCTTGGAGTCAGGCCAGCAGGGTGCGGGGTAAGTGAGAAGATGGAAAGGCTATAGGAAGCCGACAGATGATTGGAACTCTGTGTTTTATTTACCATAGATGGGTAAATCTTTGTTCACTTTACTGTCCAGGAAGCAGGCTGTTTAGTTTTTATATACTATGAAAACAAAGTATTCAGGGTGAACAGCTGTATGTCATGCAGCTGTGAGAGTTATTATCCTCCCCTTTATTGTAGATTCATGCCATCACACATTCTAAAAAAATAAACATGGCGACAGTGATGTTAATATCTCCGGAAATTTAGACTTAAAAACCGACACCGTGTGACCTCAGCAGGATATTTTAGGTGGCATATATTTGCACTTTCCACCTCCCAAACAGAAACAGCGCTTTCCTCTTTTGTAAAGCTCCTTTTAGTGTGAAATACTGGGAGCTGCACTGGAGGATATCAGGGTGCTTTTAAAGGGAGTGAGAAGGGCTTATTTGATTTGCCACGATAGAAGCCAACCTTTACCACAGCTATGGATAATTCATCCCAATCCCATCCTCATTACAATACTCAAGGTAAAAAACTCCTTTGGTCAAAGCCGACACTAAACCATGGCTGTTTCTGTGCTGCTTTAAACATGGCCCTGGAATAGAGCATTTTATAGGTAAATAAAAAAAAAAAAAAAAAAAAAAAAAGCTGAGGTATCAAATCACACATCAATGCTTAGAAATGCCCCAAAGTTTGTTGGATCTCATCTGATCATGCTCAAAAAATGTTGCTGAGTAAACACTTCTACTTCCAATATCTGTGTGTGTGTGTGTGTGTGTGTGTGTGTCTGGCCTATGAGTTCAGAGCCCTCTTATGGCCAAATGCAGCTATATTTTTTATCTAAATAATGTCCCAGGGGCAGGTTTCCAATTCAATCTCTAAAAGCTGTGGTCCTAAACAAAACTGAATTAAAGGCAGGCAGAATTTAAAGGCAATACTTTAACACAAAGACATGAGAAGTCAAGTCAATGGACCGATTTCCTAATGTGCTGATGGCAAAGAAAAAAAAAGATCAAAGAAACCAACTCATGTGGGAAACTTTTCCGATCTGTGCTTCTTAAAAATTATCTGAAAAAGGCATCTGCAGGTATTTTTGGTTACAACTCCCAGACTTATCTGACATGGATTAAAGCTGAAGCCTTTATCAGCTATATCCATTATTTGCAGTTTGCAACATATTAAAGCTAGTCTTTGTTTTATCATTCTAGCACTGGCCTCAAGTTCTGTGCAGCCAATCAATGTTTGCTGTTTTTAAGAGCAGAAGTTGCACACCTTAATAGCTGTCTGGGCCAGTCTATACTTTGTCAGCGTACACATGTCAGCTCTGAACAGTAAGCTCAATTGAACAAGGTTTACTTCACGGATCTACTTAAATAAGGGTATATTTCTGGAAGTATACAGTCTGTCGATTGTGGTTTACAATGTTTGTTTGTTTTTTTGCTGCTCCATAAAGTCTTCTGTAAAATAAGCTGCTTTTTTTTTTTCTTTTTTACAAGGCACATCAAGAGTTAATAATGACAGAAGGAAAAGATAGACAGAGAGGAAGATTCGCTGATGGGGGAAGTAAAGAATCAGACATGAGAGAAATTAATCCTCAATATCCACTCCCTGCTGGGTACCTTATTGCCTCTCAAACTTCCCATCTTCACAGTTAATATCTCTATTGCTGCAGCATCTGGCTGAGAAGCATGCATATACTTCCACTTGTTTGAAATGGAGCATAATTGGATTGGGAAGAAGGATGAAAAAGCCTTCAACCATACTTAAAACTTTTTTTTCCCTGACCATCCTCTATCCTCTAATATCATATGTGAGTGCGTGATTTTCCAGTTGTGTGTGTGTGCGTGCGGCTGCACATGTATGCGTTGCTATTAATAGCATCTCTGATGGTCTCGCTTGTCTTGATTTGTTACCCTGCACCCAAGATGTTCCAATTGGCAATACATCCAGAGAGCTGGACGATTTCAGAAATGTGTCTGCATCTCATTCTTGCACTCAAAGTAATCCCTTTTGATGCAACTGGATGGGGAGCCCTCATGCTCCTCCATCTTATCAAGGAACTGAAAAATCATGCTTAATTAGATTCATAGTGACCTTTTTCATCTCTGGCTACAAGCGCCCAGTCACTGCCGGAGCAGGATGTGTTTTCAACATTGATCTCTCTGCAGACCCAGGGATTGAGGAGAACCCAGTGCAGTGAAACGAGGCAGAAAAACAACATATCAAAAATCATCAGATGAAGAGATTACTCTGTTTGAGTGAGCTGCTGTGAGTGTTGAAGCCTTTCAGAGTTAGCGTGTTTTTGTGAAGAGAGCCCTGTAATCCACCTACCGCATCTCAATCAAAGTGCAAACAAACTCACACACAAGTATAAAGGCCAGCCCCCGATCTCATCTCATTGCCAAACATGCAAATATAATCCTCATTCCTAGATCCTACTGCTAACCATTTCTCATCTTGCATCCGGCCATCCTGCTGGCCTCTCTCTGCAACAGCAGTCTGCAACTAAGCGGTGATCTTCCTGCAAGCTTCAAATAAAAGATAACTTTGAACTTCCAGGGGAAAATTGGATTCTTTGCTGATAAAGCCAGAACATACTGATCTGCCATTTGCAGTCACAGAGAAATACAAGGCTAATCACATATGCGTGTACTTACAGTATAATACATATCAGAAAAGACACTTGATAAAGTTAGAAATTGTTGGCAGATTCAAAAACAGATATTAAGCCATCTAAGCAAAGCGCTGACCATGTTAACGCTGCAAATACTCAAATGGAAATCTTGAAACAGATGAGCACATTTGAGTCTGTCATGGTCTCTGTGCAGCTTTGCTAATACTGTAGGGGGACACACTAGACACAGTTGATACAGATATGGAATGATATTGATGACAGATTTGATTAACCCACTGATGAAATTTTGGTGGAGTGCTCCACAATGGGCTTTAGACTGGGCCCCAAAGCAGAATATCTTGTATGAATACTCTGTTGCTATATCCTTTCAGAGCTCATTTGAGTCATATCTGACATATTTATGGCTCATCATGTCATATCGTAGCCATCAGAGAACAAGCACCATGAACCATTTAAATACTGTGGGCCATGCTGTCATCTGCTGTTAGCAACATATGTCTGATAGATGCAGAAGAAGAGGCACTCAACTTGATTTTTTTTTTTTTCTTTTTATGGTGCTTGTTCTCTGAAAGCTTGAGACATGAATTTGTGAATTTACTGGTGGAGAAGGTCCATTTATTTAAAAAAAAAAAAAAAAAAAATTGCATAAACTGATTCTATACAGTGAATGGCACAGATAAGGGGCCCAGATACTGGAGGAATAGGGAAAGTACAACAAAAAACAGGCTTTATCTAAGTACAGAATGGTACAATATCATTCTAAAGAAGTACAAGTTAACAGTTGCACCCAAGAAATCTATAATGATCCTTTGTGTGCACCTTAACAGAGTTGCCTGGCAACAGAACTAGAGCTCTGCAGTGAATTAAAGTGTCAAACGAAATACATTTGTAATCCAAAGGCAACATGGATTAAATTTTAGACAGTAGGAGTGCCTCTTGGACAAGATTTCAATAGGTAAGGTGGGCGAAGTGAAGTGGCAAAAGGCAAATAATTTTCTGTTCCCTATTAACTTTCAGAACATGGACTGGTACCTGAAAATGGATGCTTGAGTGAGCACAAAATAAGAACAACTAATTAACTGTGTAGTTTTAAAATGTGACGGCTTAATGGATGCAGTTATTCATCTCCCCTCAACTGGAATCTCTGATAAATCACGAGGGTGGACACACAGTTGATAAATCATGATAGCATATAGATCAGTGTCATACCTTTTTTCCTCTGAATTATTGATTGACTCATACGCGGCGCTGCTGGTGGAAAATGCATTTCCTGTTCGTATTTGGCAACAAAAAGCTTCTGATAAATATCAAATCAAAAGCGGGTTCATGGAAAACAATGCTTATAATATGCTTTATGTATGAATAAGATGAAAAATCGGAGAAGCACTCTCGCTACTCCCCTCCTCTTTGTCTCCAGTGCCCCCCCTACACACACACACACACACAAACAAATGCAACTGTTTTAGACACAGACTGCTTATTTTCTGCTAAACAATGTTAAGCATTTACACAAAGGGACCCAAATGAGACTCTGATTGAAGATAGAATCAGTGCCCGAGCAACCCATCACAGAGCCTCTCAATCCCACATATGCATGATTAATACATCAAACAACATCAATTCTCCTTCCTCTTCTTCTTGTCAGTGGGTGCACACACGCACACACGCCCCCACATACACAGTATATGTATAAACGCGTGCACACACTCGCACATACACCCCCACGCGCACACAAGACACAATGTACCCAAATCCTTACAGGACTGCGCATGAACACACAGACACTGCCCCCTCCATCATGGTTAATATATCAAACAGCATTAGCTTCCTGGATTCCTGAAGCTTAGACAGACACGGTTCTGACAGCCTATGATTCCTCACTGGCTGCCTCCCCCTACAGCTTCCCCACTTTCTTTATTCCCTATGAAGTCTGTTTGGGTGGTTACAGAACATGCTGCCAAAATAGATTCACTTAAATATTATCGTTGCTTTTTTTTTTTTTTTTTGTAAGCCTGTATAATGTCATGTTAGAAAGCCATCCCTACAATAACATGACACTGCTGAGGAGCTTTATGGGCTTTGGAGACGTAACAATAATAACTGCGAGCACTGATCAACAAACTCTTTATTTTATAAGATTTCCATATTCTTCTGACATCAGCAGGTATTTATAACCACAAATATCCAGGAGTTGCTTTTGTGCCGTCAGTTCATGGAAATAAAAAGTCCCAGATCTGCATCAAAACCAACAGAGCATCAAATGGATTCAAATCTAACCTTTACAATTCAGATTTATTTTTTTTCCCCTCATTTAACCGGTCATACTCGAACATGAACAAGCACTCACTGAATGAACAGAGCAGGTGGCTCATTGGATCACAGTCTAATAAAATGGACATTCATTAATATATCTTTAGCATAAAGTGCTCTGTAATGACCATGAGAAGCCTGGACCATTACAATGCACTGCTGCATATGATCTGCATTTGATTTTACAGTGCTTTCAGCAGGATATTGATTTGAGCTTGATTTTAGAATACTCTGTTTTCTAAATTAGTAAACAAGGATGTCAGACTTCGCCATAATGAACCTGAACCACAAAAGATGTGCCAGTCCAAGTATATCTCCCTCAATACTATTGACAGACTGTCACTTGTTGGGATGCTTTTAACATCAAATGAATAAACATGATATTCCCTCCAGTCTCCATCTGTTTTCATTTTGCTGTGTACTATAAACAGTGCTGCAAAATTTGTGACCTAGCCTAGCCCAGTATTTGCGTTATTTCACTGAAAACAACAAACAGCATGCTGTCGGTTATCTTTGGTCCCTATTAGAGTGAACGGGTCATTTACAGATCAGCTTCTAAGGCAGCAAAGACAGATGCAGCACTGATATTTTTCCACAAGCACTTCATTGGCTTAAAGTAGCAACACAGAGGTCCCAACATTAAGGCACTTAGCAGATTGCTTCATGGTTTTGAATGGTTTCCAATGAGGGTAGCTCCTCAATAAATACAAAAAAACCAATGAAAAGAGGTTATGTGTTTTATGGATAGCCTACTGGGTGGCTGATAGTGTAGCTTAAGTGCAGGGAGACTCACATGTGATCTGCCATACTGCAAATCCTCAAAAGAGGATAAAGAGGCTTTAAAATCACATTTACAGCACAGGAGTAGCATCCTGCTGATAAATACAGATCATGGTATTTGACCCTGTCCATCAGTACATTGGAAAGGCCTGGCTCCTACAATATAGAGTGACAAACCCCCCTGTGTCACAACAGATACAGGGATCCACTTCAGTGACTCCAAATAATAGCAACAGTTTGTGACACACGGAGAATGACTATAGGAGCAAGTCAAATAGGACGGCGGAATTCACAGACATTTGACCCTTTATTTGATCTTTTATAAAAGGAAAACATGGCTGGGGTTTTATCTTAGGCGTGTTTGAAAGGGGCTGGTACGGTGAAAGACACTGCATGTCACACAGATCGATAGGCTTCCTAAAAGCCAGTATGTCTTATCTATTCCCTCATAACATTCAACAACAACAGCAACCTTAAATGTCAGTACTGATCATCATCAGGTAGGCGGTTTTTGGTACTACCTGAAAAGAATTGACTTCAAAAGATTATAGAAATTTAGTGTTAACAGGAGCATAGATCTGGAACACATTCTGTTGTTATTCCTGCTGTCAATAACCCTGTCATGGCCAGTGCCTGAGATGTTGCTATAGGTGATACTGTATGAATCTGTGACCTTTAATTGGTGTCAGTGAAGGTTTCATTTAATTGTACAAAGTGGATACCAGACTGTGCGGACTCGCCTTCTCTTTGCACAAATAGGAGGAATTTTTACATTTGCTTTCATTGATATTCAGCCTACAGATGGTTTTCTCAAACAGTAGAGCTGTTTATTATTTCTAGCAATGTTTTTCACGGAAAGAAAACCCTCTCAAAGCTGTAATGATTATAATTACTGACTATTTTATGGAACCGGTTTGTGTTTCACCCCCCCCTTGAAGATGAAGCTGCTGATTGGAAGTGTTTTATTGGTCCTGTAATTTGGGAGAAGAGTCCATCCTACTCCTCATGCATATAAATTAATCATATTTTTCGACAGAACATTGGGTACCGTCATGAAATGGAAGCGCATAGAACGTATACTCCAACATGCTATGTGGAGACTACTGTGGTCACATATTACTGATTCACACTTGTTTGTCGGAGGGGAATTAAATAAATAAATAAATAGTCCAGGACGGCATTATACATCAGCTGACATTTCGTGTTTATTTTTTCAGATGCGACGGATACACAGCACTGAACAGAGTAGTTACACATGCTGTGATATTTATAGTAGAGGTCGACCGGTTAATCACTTTGGTCAGCGGTATTTAGAGATATACAAAGCTGTTAAAAAGGACTGCACTCATACTCATAGAAATGGATTTAGAGGGACAAACACCTATGTTTTCACAGGGGCTCTGTAAAAAGACACTACTCATCTTACTCATACTCTTATACTGTCGCTTTCATTCATATGTTCGGCTCTGCAAGTGTTACGATGCCGCTGTTTTATGACCGGTTTAGACAGTCAGCTTGGGCGTAAACTCTGAGGGACTGCAGGTTCAGATGGGTTGTAGCTATGACAGAATAAGCCTGTAAGAGCTGCCTTCTCTCTACACTTGGTAGCTTAAATCACCTGCCTGTGGTGGAGTGTTAAAATGGACTTCAGACGAAGAGGGACTGCCATTTTGCTTCCGCTACTGCAGTGAAGCTGACAGCAGCTGCTTTGCGTTGTTCTGGACAAATTGGGTATTTTGACCACAATACCCATATTCACATTTTCACACAGAGCTCTTGTACACACATTCTCTTTTTTTTCTGGCCAGCTTTCCCATTTTTATTCCAAAAACAATTACAGGCCACTGGATATCAAGCATGGATTCATTTTTTCCCCTTTTAATTTTATTCCATTCATAGGATATAAAGGACTGCTTTCATATTTACCTATATATAATCTCTGGTTAATTTCAAAGGATATATATGTTATCTTTTATCAGGATACTAGACTAGACAGGTTAAAAGGAAATTGCATTTTTTTTGTGTGTGCTATAGTCCAGCAGTTCATGAGCCAACAAGATATAAATAGTAAATTGCTCTTAATTGTCTACCATCTATTACTGCGGATATTTCAGAATGTATTCCTTATTTTTTTAAACCATAAAGACCCAAACAGCCACCATGACTGAACTGGTCACATGTCCAGGGTGTACCCCGCCTTCACCCTTAAGTAGCTGGGATAGACTCAGAGACCCATGACCCTAGTGAGGATAAAGTGGATTCAAAAAATGAATGAATATAAAATAGCATCTTTTTAAAGTCAATTTTATGAGTGCCCTCTTTCACTGATAAGAAAAGTGTATTGGTCTTTAATAATAAATGAACCTTTTATCAACAAAAAATAATGACTTAGCTGCTCATATAAACTCATTGTGATTATAATATAAAATAGAAATGTTCTTAAAATGTTACCAAAGCGCAAAGAAGATGATTGACAATAAATCTATTATAGGAATGTATTTATTGTATTTTATATTTCAGCATTAATTCTCATTATTTAATTTGTTTTCAGTGCATAATGACTTATTTGATGTATATTTCCCCAAAATTTTCCAGTACCCCCTAGAGTTACATGTACCCCACTTAGGGAACCCCTGTCTTAACCCATAAAGACCCAAACAGCATCTACTGATCTAAACTGTTTAATAACTATTGGTCCACTAATTCTATCAATACATGTAAATAATAGAGTTTGTCATTTTTTTCATGGTCATCAGAAATTATCCATTTGCATGTTCAGAGGCACTGTAGTTACCATGGAAACACTGTCATCTTCTACAACATTGATTCACCAGTAAAACCCACGGAGCTTGATAAATGAACGTGGATGGAGGCACTTGTTTTCTGTTTAGTTGATATATTTTGCCCAAAAAGTCACGTTTTCCTCATACATGTTTATATAATAATCCTTAACTTTAATCTGAGCTTTTTTTTTTTTTTTTTTTTTTACAGTGAATTAAATATAAGAAAATACTTGATGTTCACTGAAAAAACACAAAATACAGAGGATTATGTCATAATAAATTGTGATAAATCACTTAAGAACAGTTAAATATAGAGATAAAAATATTAAAACTAGAAAAGCACTTGGAGAGCGCAGACCTCCGCCAAGGTTATTGTGACTCCCATCCAACAGTCGTACTTTTTTAATGTTACATATGCCCTGTCGTTGAATCAAATGTATCACTTATAGACAATACCTGTAATCTGATTACAAGAGTAGTGGCTCTTGTAAATTGTATTCCCAACCATGACGTGATGCCAATGTTTAGCAAAAAATATCGCGATAAAATCCGGAATCGGGATCAACCTTGGTGGTGTCGTAGGAGACCATACCCTTAAGCAGTGTCTCTAAGTTCATGAACATCCATTTGTAATCACCTGAAATATTGACCATCAA
>JAQQZY010000007.1:14805428-14820253 GCA_030068375.1 Ostorhinchus rueppellii | reverse complement strand
AATCAGTTCTTTCTTGTGCCATTTCCAACAGTTCCTGAAAATTTCATCAAAATCCGTCCATAACTTTTTGAGTTATGCTGCTAAAAAACAAAGTCGGTAACAAGCGCACAGTAAAACATAACCTCCTTGGTGGAGGTAAAAATATTTTGGAACACTGGGTCTTTATGGGTTAAATACTGATTTCAGCTCTGACCATGAAACCAACATAGGCCTGTCATTTGGTTATCAGCTTTTTTCCTTCACCAAACTTCTTATTTTCTGGCCAGTTTCCAATTTGGAGTCTAGATACATGCGCAATATTCTGAAAAAAACAGATCGAAATGTAAAATAGCATGAGCAGATACAATCATAACTCCAACAAGGAAATTAGAACCTAAACATGTTTCACAATTTGTTTAAACTAGCTTTAAATTGAACCATTTGGAGTGCTGAGAGTAATGATTTCCACATATTGATCCTCTGTATAGAAGGGGTAATTCCCAGAGTGGCTGCGCTAGAAGCTGTGAAAAGTGTGGAGAAACCTTAAAAAAAAAAAAAAAAAATCAGTGAAGTTGTCAAACACCTTGAGAACATTGCACTGAGATGCAGGTTTTATTTGTTTAACAGCCAAATTCTGTACTGCATAGGAATTTTATTATCAGACATTTCTGCTTAAATGTCAATAATGTCAAACTCAATAAAACTAGCTAAGTCTAGACTGAGAAAATACCTTCCATTTTTGCTTGTATGTGTTAAAATCATTCTCCTATAGAATTCAAAACATCCTACAGTTCTATATAAGATATTTCTGCCAAGTTCAGTTAATTTTTGAGTGTGTGGACATTAATAAAAAGCCGAATTTGAAATGAAAACTGATGTATTGCCAGTGAAACTCAAACACTGTGGATTATCAGATAGGGCTCGGTTGATAATGGTGGTATTTGATGAAGATAATGAACAGCCACTCAAAGAATTTTCCTCCTTCAAACATTAGAAGCACATAAGAAAAAAAAAAAAATAGCTCTATTTCCCTGGTGGCATTTTAGTGACATTTTGATGTGAAGCGTCTCTGGTGAATTGGGCCGAAAGCTAGTATATAGGTTCTAAAAAAAAAATCCCCTGCACTTAATAACCACCCTGCATCAGCCATCTCAAATCAATCACTGAAGCCAAAATCTTGATGACCACCCTGAATCAATAAAAGGAAATTAAGCGTGTGCGCTTTATCTAATCTTCATTGTGTTTCTCTCATAACCACAGTGTGACGGTGGTTAAAGCCGCTTTTAGTTCGATAAAAGCGGCGGCAGACGGGTTAAGTTTTAGTGTAAATACGGTCCTGGTAGGTTTTCATAAGTGCTGGAGGTGGTTTTGTCATGCTCCCCCCCCATTCCAAAAGTGAATGCGAACAGACCTGGGTGACTCATTGGCACTACACGAGTAGGTTCCTGCTTTATTTATGAGAGCTGGTGGTTTTCTCCTGCGCGTCTCCTAGGCCCAGTGATTCATGAATGGACTAGACAGCCTGAGCCTGCAATTGTGGAGGTGCATTGGGAGCAGTGGATATTGAGGATTAATTTCTTTCGTGTCAGACTGTTATTCCCAACCCCCATCAAATCCATCTCACTCTTGCTCTCTATCTACAATGACTTTCCCATTTCTTAGTTTAATAGTGTGAAGCACAATTATTTGTCCACCGCCTGACAAATGGTGTGAATATTACGATAGAGGAACCCTCTGATATATACTGTAGCTTATATTTTGTTGTTGGTGGTAATGATTTAAGCAGCACTGGTCAAATTCAGAGCTTTTTTTTCTCCAGTTTATATATGGTTTCATTACTTGTATATGACCGGAAGAACAGGAGGCCCCTTATCACGCAGGGCAGTCGGATCGAAGGTTAAAAGAGTGGATGGAACTATAAAATAAAATCAGGCGGATGCTAATGCGGCTAAGCTCAATTATGTCTGGCTATTGGTATTTTCCTGTTTAATAAGTAGAGTATTGTCCTTGTGATCGCAAACGGGGAAGCCCATTCATTTGATAGAGGAAAATGATGCCACGTCCTGTCAAAGCTTAAAGTGGGAGACAGTTAACTTGAAATGTAGCATGTGTCTCCAGTTTCACTGACACAGTAGGTGTCCAGAGGAATCTTTGAAATAGATGAATATGTCCTGGTTTCAACACTACATCCCCCCAGACATCCAGTTTTGGCAGATTGTTAAATATTCCTTACTAAGTAATGCTCCTTCTGCATCATGACCCACAAAAATCAAACCATAAAACAAACAGCTCTAACCCCATGTGAGGTTATTTCTGCAGCTGGTGATGGTTGCTCAGCTGCTGACATGCCAGTCAATCACTCAGAAATAGTTTGAACCGTCCTCACGACATTGATTCTGAAACAACTCCCGCTGTCTGACAGCACAGATTGCTGACATTTTGCATTTCACCTCACTGAAGACAAATAGTTTAACAAAGACCTCGAGAATCCCTTTATCATTAGCTCCTACCGCACCAGTAAACGTAAGGATCTGTGATTTTACAACAATAAAACTATGAGATCTACCACTGCAAAATGAGAAAAATGACTCTACACAAGGCAAGTGCTTTAAACTTTAAAAGACAGATCGCAGTATTTACCACAGATCCATTCAATGTGGTTGTAAGATAGCTTCCTGGCTGATCAATGTGTTAATCTGATTTATAAAGAACAAGATGTATTGAGCCTAGCAATTACTAAGGACTCTACTGAATAACTGCAGGAAAAAGTATCCCCCCAAACAATCTATAAGGATGCATGTGGATGCAGATGTCTGTGCATCGTTTACATCCAGCTCTCTCATCTGGTGTGTTGTGATCCCAAAAAAAAAAAGTGGGTTGCAGAATGATTCTGAATGGGGGGGGAAAAAAGAAAAAAAATCTATTTTAATTGCTTAGCTACTGGATGTTAATCTTTTATTTAGACAGACATGCGTGAACGTTCAGTCGGCTGGGCGTTTCCATGGTAACAGCAACACTCGACTAAAAAGGTGACCACTGATGTTTAGATCTGATATTAAAGTGTAAATAATGACACCGAAAGAGTTAAAAGTGGATTTAAGTTCACTGATTACAAAAAGGGATTAAAACCCTCAGAGCTCACACAAGAGGACAGAAAACCGTTACAACTGAAATATTTAGAGCTTCAAAAATAAGCTCATTCCATCAGTGCATGTTTGCCGACCAGAGTATTTGGGACATAAATTTGCTCTGTTTAGGATCTATGAGAGTTGCTTTTAACCTAATGATGATGGGAAAAAATGCACGTCCTGAGGTGAGATGAGTTAAGAACCACAGCTTTACCTTACCTTCATCACATACAGAGACATTATTACAGATTATTTTTACTTTTGCTTGAGTTTTTCTGTTAAATATAATGTCACATCATATCACATATTGCTGTTTGGAATCCGAGCAATTAATTCAAAGCGGCAGCCATTTGTGATGTGTTAAAATGATGCAATTCATTCAACCTTTCTTTATATTTCTGGAATTGTTAGCAAAAGAAGTGATGCAATGATGGCGGCATGTCGTATTGATGTTTCTTTGTGGAATATTGTACGGTAAACGAGACTGTGCTTTGAGTTTACTTGCTTTGTTATCAGGGACAATGCACAGAAAAATGCAAGAACTTGGCAAAATACAAAAGAAAGATGCTTCCATTTTATATGCATTGCACAGTTCTTCTCTTTGTTCAGTGTGATTAAATCAAAACTATCACCAACTACTGCAATTAGATCACCTTACAAGTGGTAAGTACACAGGCTGTGATAATGATTGTGACTTTATTAATTTTACAGCCATAGATACAATTTGTACAATTCAGACAGTATTTTAATATAGCATCTAAGGCCTATGTGTGTGTGTGTGCATGTATGTATGACGGCTGCAGTTTGGCATACTAATGTATTTTTGGTCAAGGAAGAGACTAGCAAAAATGGCAGGTTGATAGGACTAATAATTTGGGAGATATTAGTAATTTTGGAATACATTAGCCTTACAACCATGTTGCTTTAAGAGAACGCTGGCAGTGACTGCTGGACAAATGTGGTACAGCACGCACAAATACACAACAGCATAAATACAACCACATCTAGAACCTGTGGATCCTCACGGGTCATCATGCTACAGTACTTAATGAATATGTTTGATGATGAAAAAGCTGATGCCACTGTCACATCAAAACATTGACTTGTTTTGCATTTTTAGCATAATCGAAAATGCAATAAAACCCAATAATGTCATAACTTCACTAATAATGTAATAAAATATCCTGACTGATATTGTAATATCTGCACTTTAACCCAGTAATCATTCTGTTGTTTCAAATCCAGTGTATTTAACAGTCTTAGATTCTCAAAACACAAAATGTAGAACTTTGGAGTGAAAGTGAACATATATATTACATTATCTGACAAGTTTTACATTATCAGTTTTGACAAAAAACAAACAAAACAAAACAAAGAACCCACCTGAAAATGTAAAAAAAAATCCCCAATAATGTACATTATCAGTAAAAATGCGAAAGTATCAGTCAGGATATTTTATTACATTATTGGGTTTTATTACATTTTCATTTGAGTTAAGTGCAAATTTTATTACATTTTCAGGAAATTATTACATTATAGGCCATTTTAACATCACAAACTTCAGGTAACCTCAGACATTTTTTTTTTTCTTCAAAAATTAATTTGTTTTTGATCACGTAATAGTTTGCTATACTATGTTGCCAATAAACATTAACTTTAGACAACATTTAGTCTGTATAATGTTTATTATTATGGACGGCGGTAGAAAAGCCAGGTTCAGATTACTGCACAAAGTGAGAATTAGATTTTCCTTGTTTTTTCCTTTCCTGCAAATTACTACTGAACAAACAATAAGTCAGACTATGAATTATGAAAGAGCTGCAGCATCTGAAACCGACCACAGTGAACATATGAAATATAAACAGTACCACAGTGCTTCAGTTTGTCATATCTTATGTATTATGATTGTTTCTCTCAACTCACCATATATTTTTTATTAGTAACTTTTTATTCTTATCAATTACTAGAAATGTCAGATGACTCCCAAGATGAAAAAAAACACTGCCTTTAGCACCTCCTAATTTTCTAACTCCTAAAACCCAGTGTCAGTTATGATGAATATACAGCTGTAAACGAGATGTAGAAAAATGAGCACAAGATTAGACAAGTATCTCAAAAAGTGATTTTTCATTTCAGGAAGATAACTCCCACTGGAAAGAATAGAACGACTCTCCTCAGTCTGCAGCCAGTCCTAACTAAATAGCCAGGAGGGTTATGATGAGAACAAACCCAACAGGACTTGGATAGCCTGGGAGCTAGCAGTGGTTTTATCATAAGATAAATATTAGAAGAAAGAGATGGAATAATTTCAAGCAGCTCGATGGCAGCAGAACAACATGACCTAGCCACTCTTTCTCATCATGATATCTTCTTCTCCACAGCCAAGCAAATAATAAGACTGAATTTCCTTTCTTCTTCTTCTTTCCATGTCTCAGTCTCTTGCCCTGGTGCTCTGTCACTCACTGTCTGCGGTCTGCTGGGTGTAAGAGCATGTCTGACACATTTCCATTAGTGGGGAGACTATTCAATTACCATAGCTCAAGATATTTAAACCTTGCCAATTACTGAACATCTCCCCTTTAAATTATGCATACACAGAGCTGATAAGGTTGTGTGTAGTGATTTCTCCTTTTGACACGATGCAGTGTATTCTGCTGTGTCAGATTGTCTTTTTTCACAGTGAAAAAGCTCCAACACATTTCTTTTATTCATTCATTGGGAGATATTATATCCCAGTCATACTTGACATCTGTAGCCCGTATTCACAGGCTGTTACACCACCACATGAAGAAATGTAAATAAAAGGCATTTCTGCTGAAGGAGAATTGCCTTGATGGTCAAATCTGCAAGGTTTTGCAATATATGTGGTGTGTTTTTGGAGGTAAAATGCTGATTTTGCATCGGGCCTTGTGATTAGAAAATTGCTAACGCTTAGTAGTTTACTCTTTAACAAGTAATAATCATTGGCTCTAATTTTCTTGATGCCAAATACAGTTGACAAATTATATGTGCTCTCCAAACCAACTGATGCTCTTGTTCCCTGGTATCCTAGCAACTCCCTCCATTTCAAAGATACAGTAACATCCACACATCCTCCTACTCGGCAATCCCACATACCTCTCTCTGCCCTTTGTCTCTGCTCCCTGTACCTGACCTCAATCCCCAGGTGAGCAGAAATCTCCTACTAGACTTTTCCTTCACCTTTACCCCAACCCACTCACTACCGAGGGGTTTTTTTTCTGTAGAAACATATATATAAAATAACAAACACACACCTTGATGCTCTCCAGCCTTTCTCTCGTCTCTTCTCCAGCTGTATACTACACATATATCCTGTGGACTTCTGGTTTTATGTGTTATCTACACTCGTTTTGTGCTGTGAGATCTTATACACTGAGGTATACTTGCTTTGTAAATACATTCCTTCTTTGACATTCCTAGAAGATGGGTCTCCATCATACGCTTTAATAAAAGAGGAGATAGGACCAAAAAAAAAAAAAAAACTAAGGTTCTGGAGAAGTAGCTAAATGAATGTGGATCAAAAGCAACACAGATATGCTGTATAGGAATGTCTGATATATTAGAAAAGCCACAGTTAAAAGGGAATCTCCTTGAAAAGGAGAAGTTGTATACAGAAGATCTACAGGAGAAACTCAAACAGTCCTAGTAAAGACATCAGCCTCTTGAGTGTCACATTTCCATGTATGTTCCTTTAATGGTACAGTTTTAGGATTTCAAAGATTCAGAGAATGCAGAAGTTCAATAGCCTGTTAAAGAAACAATCATTTATTTTAATGACTTGATTTACATGACAAGTTTAATCCAACCAGCACCTTAATTAATTTCATCAATACAAAGGTATTTAATTAGTGCTCAGAGAAAAGCTGTAACGGATTATATTCCTTTCTGCTTACAAAGCATTGCTATAACAGACATTGGTCCTTGGCTCCGATAGACAAAAACGCCTTTAAATGCCAACAGAGATGCTGCCTGCAGCCATCCAATCAGGAAAACGGCAGAGAGGAAACACACACACTCCGTCATTTGCTCATCAGCCATAATGGAACAAAAACACTATCTTTATACGACAGTTTCTGACTGACCATATGTCTATACTTTGCTTGACATGTTTGTTTCTCAACTTAATTCTTAGTGTCAACTCTCATATTCAAAGCGAGTCATTTAAATATTTTCTTGACACCAGTGTACTCCCCCTGCACCACCTATTAAACTATTTATCATCCCAAAATTTTTGATGAATTAATATTACCCAAACATCCATGTTTTTACATTTACATACATACACATTTTTATTTCAGTAAATACAAGCTCTAATGTCTGATGAGGAAATTAGTCTGTGAGCTGCAGTTTCATAAGCAGCATACAAACCCACTGAAATGAGCTGTGTTCTGAGCTCTGCTGGGATTCAAAATGGTGAAGCCTGTATACAATGTCACGCTGCCATGGGCGGTCTACAGCCACAAGAAAGGAGATAACCTTTAGTCTAATCTTCCTTGATACATACTTGTAAAATCCCTACATGGCTCCGAGCTCTATCTGTAAACTTTGACCACACGGCTAAAAACATCACAGAAACCATCAATTATCAGAAAAAGCCGAGCCCAAGGAGTGTTGGAATGAATCCTGCAAGGCTCAAGGCGCGAGAACAATTTAGGCCTGGAAATCTTTGTAGGATTCTTTACAAGGAAAAGCTCATTACTCAAACTGTAAAAACTGGGGGGCATCGTGCAGACATCATCTAACCTCCAATATTATGCTGAAGACAGTAACATTCAAAAAGACCAGATCATCAGAAGGCCTTACAGGTTTTAGGGAGGGAAAAGTATGAAGTATTATTATAAATATACAGTAAAGGTGAGGGCTATTTCTACCTTGACCTAAAAGGCAGCTTAGAATAAAGAGACTCACAGGCCATTTCTCAGCACCAAGAACTCAGAGTACGGTCTTGGTAGTAACGGTCCCAGAGAACGAACTTCCTAAGAATGCAATCTGTCTCTAATTGGAACTACTGCGTGCTTGTGAAGTTTCCTCCCTGGCTCTGCTGTATTTCTATCATCTACTCCCTAATGTATTTCCCTCAAATCACCACAACTTCACTGATGATTTCAATACATTTGTACCAGTATTTACGTGTCATTTATACATTTTGTATATTTTTCAAAACTGTAATACATTTCGGCAGTTCAGCCGGACACAGTCGCCCAGCTCCTGGCTCATAACCAAGTTGGCACAAACTGCATCTTGGGAATTATTTCCCAGCCAAGTCCACATGAGTCACCGACCAGTGCATCCTTTGGTTTAAGCTAACTGACAAGATCAACATCCGGGTGTGCCATGCGTTCTTGGTTTATGCAAAGTTCCAACTTGGATCAGTTCTTGGGCCGCAACTGATGACGTTTCACGAGAACTTAAGAACAGAAGAACAGACAAGAACGGCCACAGTTATGCATATAATACCAATGCAATGTATTGTAAAGATATAAAGTGAATATATTTTTCTGATGTGTGGGTAATTGGCCACTAGAGGGAGTAGTGAGTCACTCTGTCGGTCTTCCATGGTGAGGAAAACTAACACCACAGTGCATTTTAACCAAAGTATGGAAAAGTGGTGAAATGGAATGAGAACCGCTAAGAAGCTACTTGTAGAGTCAAAGAAAGCAAGGGTTATCAAAGGTAGAAGCACTGTTGTTATTTTAATGAGAATGAATTTAAGTTTGTCATTTGTTGATTAACAGTTCTGACTAAACTATGACAGTTCTGGCATTGTTTTGATGTGTCCAAACAGACATTTAGGTGGAGCTACTGACAATGCCTGTGATGTGGTGGGGGTGATGTATGGTTTTACTGTGGCTGTTTTCTGTCTAAAACAGAGCTACGCTAACAGAGCTATAATGTAAACTATTGGCAGCACATGGAGATTTTAAGCTACAGTGTTATGTAGACTGACCAAAATAATGGCATTAGATTCAGTTTAAAGAAGAAAAATGTATGCTACCATAATATAAATGTGTGTAAACAATGATCTTTATACTTATATTCAATGAGTGATACAGTCTGTGGATAGATAGTGTTGATTCAATGGTGGTTTTGATAATCCCTAGTGTGTTCCAGTACACAACTTCACTCTTTCCTCTCCTTAACCCTTAAAAACCCAAACATCCAACGCCGACCAAAACCATCTACTGATAAAACTGTGTAATACCTGTCGATCCACTAATCCTACAGGAAAATAACTGGTGTAAAAAGCAGTTTGTCATCTTTTCTTCCGATTTAGACGTTCAGAGGCTCCGTAGTAAACATGGAAACACCATCATCTTCGACAACACTGATTCACCAGTGAAGCCCATGGAGCTGGATCAGTGACAGTGGATGGAGTCACTCGATTTATTTTAAATGATAAATAAAATGAATAAGAATAAATAAATGTACAAAATACAAAATAAGCAAAAAATGGACTAATATGAAGTATAAAAGTATAAAATGTATAACAAAATGAACTAAAACAACCAATAAAATGAGCAAAAATCAATTTTAAAAAATCAACAAAATAATAGGTAACACGACCAAAGTAAACCTCAAACTGTACATGTTTATGTAGTTTCATAACTGGCAGTAGTTGGAGACACTGGTTTTTACTTTTAGATAATGATATACAGTATTTTTCTTAGAAAAGCCTCTTTTTTCTTCAGTTTTCTCTATTTTGATTTAATAAACTTTGAATTAATTCTGACTTAATTCCTTCATTTTCTGAAGCCGATTTATCCTCACTAGGGTCACAGGGGTCACTGGAGCCTATCCCAGCTACCTGTGGGCAAAGGTGGGGGACACCCTGGACATGTCAGCACTTCATCACAGGGCAATTTAGATTAGCCGATTAACCTATCAGGGAGAACATGCAAACCACACTGAAAGGCCCCACCCCCACTGACTGGTGTTGGAATTGAACCCAGGACCTTCTGCTACACACTGCACCACCATGTCGCCCTACTTGATTCATGAACATCTAAATGAAAATACATGACAAACCAGAAGAAAACTCCAAGGCCACTCTCTTTAAGAATTAAAATGCCTTTATTCTCACGGCATGCTCATGTATAGACTGTTACCTTGCCTCTTTGTCATCTACTTCATAAACCCCTTTTTCCAAAGAGCATATAACAACATGATAAATGGTGATAAATCACTTAAGAAAGGTTAAATAGAGAAAAAAAAAATCATTTGGAAACTGACACAAAAGTAGCACTGGGTCTTTACAGGTTTATAGTTAATTAAAATATCCCAAATTAATTGTACACATTTAGTTATGTTAAGGGTTTATTGACATGAAATAGTTAATATCATCAAGATGTAAACCACGTTGTGTCATGTTGTCTGCAGCAGGGTTGTGGCATGTTATTATGAAGATGTCAAATTTAAACCAAGTGTGTCAGAGCGCTCTCCTTTCCAACCTATGCTATCACCGCTGTAATGACTGACAGGAAGAAAACACTTCAAAGGAGGGGGGGGGGGTAAGAAAATGACAGACACGCAGCAAGATTCAGAGTGTGTTTATTTTGTCATCCGGCTTTGCGCACTGGACATTTTGCTAAACAAAGTAAGGTCTGACTACAAACTCATAAATCATCCCAAATGAGTAGAGAAGATTAAGGACTTTCATGGAACTGCGTCTCCAGGAAAGCAGAAAAGCGGAAGCCAACGGCAATGGTATTCTCTCGTGAAAACCGTATGTCTTTCATAGGAATGAGGAAAGCGAACTCTGTTATGCATTATTACTTGTGAAATGAAGGAAATTAATTGAATTATATTCAAGTCATAAGGGTAATTGTTTCTGAGTCAATGACTGTTTCCGACAGTGAGGCAGACAAGCTGAAAGACACAAACAAGCTCCCAGCTGGAGAGATACATTCACAAATTCACAGAATCAAGCAAATTACATATGGTTACAATAAAACCCATACCCGGACAACATAAACACACAAGGCTACAGCTGCCTTTGTGCTATCATCAGATCAAAAGTAAATGAAATAACCCCGTCACTGCTATCACAACTGGCCATCAATCACTGTGCAGCCAGTTGACATTTAGCTTTACCAAATACATACTTTCCCTGTATCACACAACTGGAGTCACATTTACAAGCTTAACAGTTTTGAGAAGGACCCGTTCTCTCATGTGGCACAGTTTTAAAGTCTAAAATGCAGCTAAGGCAGTGTCCCTCCTCAGCAAAAAGCAAAGTCACATTAAGAAACACAGTGCTCTGCCACAGACAATAATCCCTAGGCTTAAAGAAATTTACACAGAGTTAGGATCACGTACAAATGCATGTTAAATGCAAAGAGAACACAAGATCAAAGCCAAGAGCTTTATGGAGGACTATAATCAAATGTAAGGCTTATCACACACTCGCAGCACATTGATTTAACACATGCAGAAGCACTATTAAATGCAGAGTCTCTTTCACCATACTCACGGGTGGGGGCATTGTCAAACACACCCCGAATGTTCAAGTTTGTCATATATTGTAACTGAGCTTATCCATCTCTGCAGACTGCCAGCTACCCAGTTAACAAGGTGAAAATAGTCAAAGGCAGCACATAACTGGGAGCGGATATATGCTGCTCTTGTCAGATAACAATATGCCTTGGTGAGTGCGTATTCTTGACATAAAGTATATCACCTTTGCAAATCAAGTAATCGTGGATTTGGTTTTTGATGTACCTCCAGCTCCAGCTCAACGGGAGATTACCTACTTCATTTCTTTGGTAAGCACTTCTGACTTCAACAGGCCGCACAGGGAGCAGCAATATCTGCCTGTGTGTTCCCCTATAGACGGCGGAACCTTTTTTAATCATCAGTGCACTAAAAAGTGCCCCTGATGGAGTAATGCAACACTGTGGACTGACTGCAGTGCGTAGGCTCCTTTCAACTGCTCGCCACAGCCTCAGACTGTGCTTAAGAAGTGGACGGAGGAAGCAACACAATCATGTATTTGTTTTGAACTCTTATTTTTAAAGCAGGACTTTGCATTTTGGCCACCGGTGCTTAGTATTACACTTTAAAATACTTTAACCCATAAAGACCCAGTGTGACTTTTGTGTCACTTCCCAAATACATTTTTCTTTAGATTTCCCCTTTTTTAAACGATTTATTACCATTTATTATAACATTATCCTCTGTATTTTATTTTACTTATTTATTTTATGAAAATCATATTTTCCTGTATATTTCATTCACTGCTCATATTAATGTTCATAGAAACTTAGTTTAAGTTGAGGGTTTAATCAGAAAAAGAGAAAACTGAAGAAAAAGTGACTTTTTCAGCAAAAATATTATTAACTGAACATAAAAACAAGCGTCCTCATCCACTGTCATTGATCCAACTCCATTGATTTTACTGGTGAATCAATGTTGTAGAAGATGACAGTGTTTCCATGGTAACTACGGAGCCTCTGAACATCCAAATGGGTCATATCTGATGACTATGAAAGGATGACAAACAAGTTTTACACCAATTATTACATGGTTTGATAGAATTAGTGGATCAACAGGTATTAAACAGTTTAGATCTGTAGATTCTGTTTGGGTCTTTATGGGTTAAGACAGGGGTTCCCTAAGTGGGGTACGTGTAACTCTAGAGGGTACTGGAACATTTTTGGGAAAAATACATTAAATAAGTCATTATGGACTGAAAACAAATTAAATAATGAGAATTCATGCTGAAATATAAAATATAATATGTACATTCATATAATAGTTTTATTGTAAATCATCTTGTTTCAGCTTTGGTAACACTTTAAGAACATTTATATTTTATATTATTTAAAATGAGTTCATATGAGCAGCTAAGTCATTATTTTTTGTTGATAAAAGGTTCATTTATTAAATAATGACCAATTTATTCATCTTTCTTATCAATGAAAGAGAGCACTTTTCAGTTTATATTTTGCACACAAAATTGACTTTAAAAAATGTGCTTTTATATATATATATATATATATATATATATATATATATATATTCATTCATTCATTCATTCATTCATTGATTTTCTAAACCCACTTTATCCTCACTAGGGTCACTTGGAGCCTATCCCAGTTACTTAACGGTGAAGGCGGGGTACACCCTGGACAAGTCGCTAGTTTCTTGCAAGGCTGACATACACTGTAAAAAGTAAAACATTGAATCAACTTAAAAAGTTTTCTTCAATAGGTCACTCATTAAAAAAAAAAAGTTTTGTGAACCAAATTAAATTACATTAAAAAATTACTTTTAACACAATTTAATTTGGTTCACACAACTAATTTGTTTTTATGTGTGACCTACTGAAGAAAACTTTATTAGTTGATTCAGTGTTTTACTTTTTACAGTGTACTGAGACAAGCAACCATTGTCACATTCACACCTATGGTCAATTTTAGATGAACTGATTAACCTATCAGTGCATGTGTTTGGATGGTGAGAGGAAGCAAACGCCACACAGATATATTTTATATATATTTATTCCAGTTAAATATATGTTGCTTCTTTCCAAAGTTACTTACACCTTTGGTTCTGGAACAAATTTTGCCTCATTTTTTTCAATCCAAAATGCTGAAGTGAGAGTTGGGGATACCTGTACTTAGCTAAAAAAAAAAAAGATATTTCAGGGGGTATTCCACTGTGACAAAAAAAAGTTTAAGAACCTCTGCTTTAAGGTAATGGAGCTGAGGCTGTTACCCTTTGAATCTGCTATACTATTTATTTATTTATTTATTTTTTATCATGCAGTGTTGAGCTATAAGGTAATCATACAAAAGTTGACCCTAGACAACCTTTCCCATGCTAGCTTTTACATTTACAAAGACGTGTGCATTCCATTCCATCAGTCTATTTTTGCTGAAAAGGAAGGGATGTCTTCAGTAGTATTTGTAGCTCCTTGGGTTCTTGCCTTGACTCCTTCTCCTTGACTCCACTCTCCCACCAGACATGTGAACAAGGAGTCAAGGCGAGGTCCTGGGGAGAGACAAGCTGAGCCAGCAGGCCTTTAACAGACGTACTCGCCTCAGTGTTGTAATTTTAAATAGAAGTCGGTTAAGTATGACTAGTGTAAAAGCTGTATTATATGTATTTTGTTAAGCTCTGCTGCTGTATTTTAGGATCTCTGATAGTTGGGTCCTCATATGTACTTACAATGTTTTAATAAAATTCACTGTGATGTCAGGATGCTACATTTTTGATCATGCATTTGATGATTTTAAATAACTAATACAACTTCAGAATGAGGAGAACTTTCATTTTTAAAGACCTAGTCCCACCATGGTTTGTATAATCCAGATGTGTTTCTTCACTGTAAAAAGTAAAACATTGAATAAACTTAAAAATGTTTCTTTAATGGGTCACACAAAAAAATAAGTTCAGTGAACCAAATTAAATGACATTAAAATATGTCATTTAATTTGGTAAAAAAAAAAAAAAAAAAAAAAAAAGGTAAAACTTTGAACAAACTTAAAAATGTTTCTTTCATGGGTCGCAAATAAAAAAAAAAAAAAATGAGTTGAGTGAACCCAGGGGCGTTCCAAGGCATGGGTGACCTGGGCAATTGCCCCTAGCGCCCCCGCTCCTCAGGCGCATCTCCGACAGCACTGCGGGTCGTCCGCCGCACATCCGCCCCCCCGGTCCTCCGCCGCATGTCCGACAGCACCCCCCCCCGCTCCTCCG
>JAQQZY010000007.1:14766796-14781208 GCA_030068375.1 Ostorhinchus rueppellii | reverse complement strand
TATCTATCTATCTATCTATCTATCTATCTATCTATCTATCTATCTATCTATCTATCTATCTATCTATCTATCTCTTCCATCCATCCATCCATCCATCCTTTTATTTCCTGTTTTGACAGACACATTCACGCCGTCTTAGAGTTTCCCCTCTCTTGTCACAGGGACTTTCCTGTTTCTGTCTTTCCTCTGCACACAACAGTTTTCCTCCCCTGTAGATCTCGTGACACTGTCACCTTTCTGCTCAGCAGCTGCTCATCAACAGTCAGTCCCTTTATACTTGGTAATTAGTTCAAGTTAGGTCAAGTTATGAGCTTTAGCGGTGAAAGCACTTCTGGAGATACTGGTTTGTTTGTTACAGACACCCTTTGAGTCCTCATATTGTTGTTGTGTGACTGTGTGTTTTGTTTGTTTGGTTTTGTTTCTTTTTCAGTATCTGTTGCCAACAATATACCCAATTTCCAATTGTCTATGTCCTACTAGTCTGCACTTTTACTGTTAATGAAAAAGGGGTGAAATGCAAAGCTACATAAGCAGTTTGAGAGGTCTACTGCATGCAGTAGTTTGTATGCTCATGCTACACATTCTCCACAGTAGAGCAAGATTCCCAATTAAAATTCCTGTGGCTCTGTCCATGTCATCTTCATGACATGCTTGATCCAGCTAGGCCTCGGTTCCATCAAGTGTAGTTCAAAGTACTACATGTTCATTATAGGCTCCATCTCTTATTGGTGCTTTCCGGTGTTCAAAAGGCTAAACAAATCCTTCCTATAATTTATTTCATCCATTTTTTTCTAAAGCATTTGTTTTAAAAACTTGATAATGTTCAAAATCTTAACCCCTTTAAGCCGATTGTTGCGAATTTGCCCCGCCCCACTCCAAAATGCAACCAAAATACTATCTACTTGAAAACAAAAACACAAGTGATTTTTTTTTTTTTTTTTTTTCCCATAATCGGAAATGAGTTCAGGCATCAAGGGGTTAAATAAATAATTCCAATTACTCCTGACAACACTTATAGTAAAATAGATCCTGACAACAGAAAACATAATATTTGGAGTTATCTCCTGATAAAACTGATGGTGTACGTAGGCGTGTGTGTATATATAAAACACTTGCACTACCAAATGGTAGGAGTTTCAGTTACACAACTCTACTAGTAGTGTTTCTAGTGTAATATGTTTCTTTTACAGAAATACGTACAAATACTCAATACACTGTGTTACACACAACAAAATGAACTTACTAAGAGCAAACATTTGGAAATAGTGCTGTTAAGATGAGAAATTGGAGCAGCATTGGAAACAAAAATATTTCCCATACAATGCAATGCAGGCACAGTGCATTGCATCATGGTATTAAGCTATAAAACAGAAAGCCCGACATGCAGTATAGGAAGGATGAATTATTTCAGCATCGACAATGCTTTGAACCGCACTTTCTATGTAGGCTTCCTTTCCTGGGTAATCAGCCAGGGCAAATATGTGGTTCACAAAGAGCCCTGTGTTGTGTGGGTGTCTGTGTGTTGTAGCTGTTTAAAGAAAACTGAAAGGCAGACTGGATACTGGAATAGGAAAAGATACGGGAAAATAAGTCGGCTGTACTTCTTGCTTTGCCAACTTCTCAGTGAGATGGAGATGACATGCTTTATAATAAGTTATTTTAAGGTTTCATTGGTCTGGAGTACAAGTAAGAGAGAATAATGTGTCACAGTCTTGTAGAACAAGTGCAAAATTTGCCTCCGGCCCCGTCTGTAAAATACACCTCTGCTGAGTTCAAACAGCAGTACTGGGCTAAATTGGGCTAATCTCAGCTCAAAGGGATGCCTAAAGTTCACAAAGTGTGGGCTCTGCTTAACAATGAAGCAGGTTAATTAAGACTCTCTGTGACTCACGCTACATCCTTTTCTGCTCTAAGAATGTACTGGACTGGCACTGCAGATAGGAATGAAGATGAGTACGCCCCACAGTGGGACAACACTCATTCATCTTATTCCTAAATAAAGCCTTTTAGTGTGAAAGTACGTATATAAGGATCAATTTACAGCTTTTCGAGTGCTTGTGTTAGCTGTATGACACAGACACGCCTCTGTGTTTCAGACCACTCACACTATGTTGTGGACAAATGTTGGTTTCTCATTAAGTGCAGTGTAAAAAAAAAAGGTGCTAGTTCATGGACCCAACAGGGCTAATTATCAGCTCTAAGGGGTAATGTGAGTCAGTGGTTTCTCCAGCAACCATCATGCAATATCACACATTCAAAGGTGACAAAAAGGGTGACTAGACATCTACAAAGACAGCAGTTGTAAAGTTGCACAAGCTTGGCGCTGTCTTGTTTTAGCCATGTGAGGTTTTCAGAGTAATTTCTGGATACAACCACGAACGCATCAAGTGAATTTGAAAGCTAGGATTGAAAATTGGATTTAAAACAGGATCTATCAAATAGAACTAAAAACAATATTCTTCTCAGCTGTAAATCTCCAAATGTTTGTTCTTGCATTTAAGCAAATATTAAAAAAAAGATTACTATTGCAACAACACATCATCAGTCTGGTAAAACTAACATGTGTCACGACGGGCTAAACCCAGCACACGTTCAAGTATGAGAATATTCTACAGTAAAAATCAATCCAGTCTGCAGTGAAATTTCAAACATAATTCAGGAGAAAGTAATTCTGCTGTTCAGGAGATGATTTAAAAATGTTAGTGTAAAAAATAGAGAATGAGATGGTTAAACTCACAAAATGGTTTGACATAAACAAATTATCTGTGAATTGGAATAAAACTAAGTTCATGGTGTTCACAAATAGAAAAAATGAGGAGCATGTTTCATTGTCTATTCATGGTGTGATTGAAAAGGTTTCAGAAATGTATTTTTCGGTGTATAACAGTGGATGATAAATTAACATGGAAACCCCACATCACTTCTGTAAGAAACAAAGGTGTCTGTACTGAGTAAAGCAAAATATGAATTAGATTTTAAAGCAATGAGAATATTATATTTTTCATTTATTATGCCATATTTGAGTTATTGTATTAACAAATATATGAGTAAAACAAAGCCATTGTTTTTATTACAGACAAGAACAATAAGAATAATGTACAATGTTAATATCAATTAACATACAAATGAGTTGTTTATTAAATTAGGATTGTTTACAGTACGTTTACAGAATTAGCTACTTGAGAACATCGTTGATTGTATTTAGAGAGACAAACTGACTTTTGCTGCAAATTTGCAGAGATTATTTGTTTTAGCATCAAAGGATGAAAAACAAAGAAGCAGATTTAATTTTAAACAGTAAAGGGTCAGGGCTAATGTAAAGGAAATGTGTGTTTCTGTTGTGGCTGAATTCTTCAGCAATGGAAGAAAAGAGCTGTGCAAATATTTTTCAGTTCAAGAGGTTGTAGAAGGAGGGAATAGAGAAGCTTTATAAAAACATGTAATGTAATAATTTTACTTATGCATTTTTAAACTGTAAACTGTTTACTGTAATAGCTGTAACGACAACTTATCTGTAAGCAGATGTTTTAAGAGAGGGGCAGGTATTAAAAGGTGTCTTCCTCCTGCTCCTTGCCAATCATTTAGATTGGAATGAATAAATAAATTAAATGAAAGTGAAACATTGTCTGCTTAAAAAATCTGCAGTGCACACATGATCATGCGCAAGCACATTATTGATGAAATACCTTTGAAATGTCCACACTTTTCTGCATGTAAATGGCTTCTCAGGCTCAGTAACAAAATTGTGACGTACTCCTGAGAATACCTTGACTTGCCAAGGCCTTCAGGAAAATTCCCAATGTCCCAACTTTAATTACAATATTACCTAAACAGGTGCAAGTAGCATGAAAGCAGCTGAAAGGAGCTCTATTCAGTACATGGAAGCTATTCACCTATCACATAGAGTCCCCAACCTGTTCATGTGATTCTGGTGTAGAAGCATTTTGGTTTTGTTTGTTCATCAGTTTGAACCTGTGTCAGGGTTTTCCTGTCAGAAATACTCAAACACAAAATAAAAAAACTAAAAAAAAAAAAAGATAGAAATTTCTCTGGTCTTTCCAATTCTCAGAGTGTTTGCAGACCACAGGAAGTAAAAATCTCTCATTTTTATTTTTGGCTTTCCAGTATTTAATCAGCACTTGGTATAATTCAAAATAGTGTTGACAAAGGGCAGGAGCCAGTGTGTGTAAGCCTTACACGGCCTTATCGTATTTCTTTCCTCTTGTGATGCAACAGTATTCCATCTGCACAGAGGCTTTGGAGCAGTTGGCAGCAGAAAACACTGTCCATGGTTCTGAATTTCATTGGCTCTAGACACATACAGTACATGACAACCGTTGGTTACAACTGTGGTTAAGGGTTTTGGATGTCTAAGTCTATCCGTTGCATTTACCGGTTCATATTTTTTTTCTTTTTCTTTCTTTTTTTTTTTTGTTACAAGCAATTGAAGAACAAAAATTGATTTATTTTGCATTTGCTGTGAGACAATAGATGTCATGTGCTCTGCTGCGTTCATTTTTAGAGCCAGTATGTATTATATCCAAGAAGGCATTTCAGGAATACTGTGACAATAGAGACAAAAACATACATGTAATAATAAATATAGGATACACATCAACTACTATATGTGTTTGTTCATATCACTAGTGTATGCTATATCAGTCTTCAAGAATGGGAATTAAATATTCTATCACATAATTTCATAATGCAGATGAACGATTATACTAGAATAAGACATTATTATCAATTAAACTACTGATATGTACATGGAATTAATTTGAGTTAAATAGAAGCTGCAAACAAATCTACCAAATAAATGAATATTAGTGCAATCTGACACCCACAATACATACTACACCTGTTACGTCTCCATTCATCTGTGTATATTTCAGTGAAATAATATCTGGGCTGTAACTAGTGTTTTCATAACCCATTAATCTATAAAAATAATAATCTGCATTTATTTTCATGATGATCTGTTGATATGTCATCCAATATAGCAGTTAAATATATGGTGTATTATAATTAGACGGTGTTCTTCATAATTTTCTAGTCCGTGGTGAAGTCATTAAATATGGATGTAGCCTAATCTCTAACTTTAACCCTTAAAGTGGCGCAGGGTAGTCTGAATATCCTCATGTGGTAAACATGTTAAAGCTTCAAATGATCTGCTTAGCTTAAACTGAGAGATTTGTAAACATGAGTATGCTACAAAAGCATGCATGCAAACACACATTTTCATTTTATAGCTTTTATATCACACCCATTTAGCTTGCTACACCGACTCATTTTATCCAACAGCATGTTCACACTGCATTTAATTAGAGCCTGAGGGGGATTCAAAAAAGAGGAAGAAATAAAGGATAATTCCACAGCAGAGATGAACTTTGTTTTTTTTTCTTCTTTTTTTTTGTGGCATAATTCTTCCTAATTGGAAATGTTCACAATCCAAAATCATAGAGTATTTCACATGCAGGGAAAGCTATGACTTGTAGACATTCTATCAAGAGTTTTGTCGGAACTTATGTGTCCACATGCTCAATGGAAAGCCATTGTTGAACAGGAGTACAGTTAATTAAAGCAAGGGCACCACTTTACATCTGTCACATCACTTGGCAGTTACTTTAATTATATATTTTGGTCAATCTGTTCTTCCTGATGTGAGAGGGGATGCCATACATGAGACAACATCTGCTGAGGTATGTCACATGAGCTACAACAGCTGTCCGTGTTTTTGCGCGGCCTGTCAATCACTTGAATTATCCCTCATACACGTTTATGTTATCATATTGAGAAGCTGCAAACCTAGTGCTGAGAGCTTACATCTGTGCCGCACTTACAATTAATACTTTTTTTTACTAAGCAGGAAATCTACACACAAACACGAAGATTGGCACTACACACAAATACCCAGACACACCCTGTGGCTTGCAGTCATTTTGGTCCCTTATGTTGTCCATCAAGGAGACAGTGGTGACTGTTCTCAAAACTGACTCCACCCACAAAGGCTTGTGATCACCTCAGCTGTCAGACGGCATCTGCTGAAACCACCAACCAGCCAACTGTGAGACTGGCTCAGAAGAAAATGTGTCACCTACACATGTTTACAGCTCAGCGGTATATTTTCCACTTCTATTTTTGCTAATTGTTCTGTGGTAAACTTTTTTTCTGAGAAGTCCTACGAGATGTCATGCTGTTTTGTATAGATGTCACGCAGTGTGAGATAAGGTATAGAGGCGTCTTGAAACCTCATGTCAACTTATCTTCGGTAAAAATAAATTACATTCACTAATGTCAAATATTTTCAATACAAAGCCATGACACCTTTTTGAAAGCATCTGATGCAACAATAACACTGTATTGTTAGAGGCCATATTGTTATGATACACAGTGTACAATGTTTTTAGAAGCTCAGAATGTTTTTGTTGTGTTTAGAGGTGGTACTGAATTCATTTCAGTATCCCATGTACAGATGTCTTAAAAGAATCATCAAATCACACCATCTGCACCATACCGAGTACATATACAATATTTAAAGAAGATAGGAAGAATCCTCTCTTATCCCCTTTTCACACATGCACTCAAACACATATACACATTTGCAGCCCAAGACACATGTTCACACACTTTCAGATGACACAGAAACCTAGAGACACACTAGCTTTCTATCCCTAGACTCCACAATTTTTCCGTTCGTAATCCCCTCTGAGTCTATTAATATTTCCATGGTTTCCATGGCAATTTAAGCCTTGCCAAATGTTGTACAGATAAGAAGAGATAAGAGCATAAGGAGCATGGAGATAAGAGCAAGTGACCTGGAGAGATCATAGTACTAGAGGTCAGGCAGGAGAGCAGGAGTGAGTCACTGAGAAATGAACCTTCCTTGCTCAGCTTTACTGCTGACCCAATGAAATAACAGAACATGAAGTTTTCTAGTAGTAACACTTGAGAAATATCGAGAGTTATCAGTTTTTGCACCAACCTTTTAAATGTTTTCACCCAAAGATAAGTTGCATAGGGCTAACTAACATTACCAAACCCTCTCTGTGCAGGTAAAAGCTTTGTATGTTGATAAAATACATCCTGAAAAATTCAGAATATTTTGCACTTTTTTCAAATACCATTAAGGGTATTCAAACTTTATTTCTGCTTTTTGCAAGTTATATGTCTATACTTAAAAGTCTAGAGAGAGAAGAGAAATAGGACAGGAACAAATCTGTGATTAATTATTAAGTATCATTTTATATTTTTGCAATATGGATGGACTGATGGTACTATAATGAGAGAGTAAAATTCAGATGCTTATTATTCAGTAGTTAATTCAGTAGTTCAGTCGTAGTAACCTACTTCTTCTAATACAATCTCTACTGACAGATTTTATAAGGTATAGGTTTACCTGTTTGTTGCTGTACTTCGGGTGGCTGGTCTTGTAGCTGTAATCTGAGTACTGGTCTGAGCCGGTGGAGTTGTCATCTCCTCCCGTGCCTACAAAGGTGTTGGCGGCAGGAAGGTCCTGGACGGCCTGGTGCTTCTGCGAAGCTGATGGGGACTGTGCCTGCAGCTGGATGGAGGGAAGGGGGGAGTTGGAGCGGTAGTGCCTGCCTATATCTGGGCTTCCTGGCGAATATGTCAAGGGCAGGTGTATCCTGGGGCTATCATTGACACCATCGAGGTTGAACTTTAGACTCTTCTGAAGGCTGACTTCCTCCTCTTCACCGAGTGGTTTGGAGGACTTCTGGGGCTTTCCCTTTCTGCCTCGTTTACCTTTAGTATTTTTCGGTGCCTGTTTGGGTGCATATAAGTCCTTTGTTTCTTTCTTGCCAGCCTGGTAACCGCTCTTAGTTTCTCTCTGGATGCGGTGTCGGATAAATACTACCACCAAGATCAACATGACAACACCTGCCACACCAGCGAGGCTTCCAAACAAAATGTTACTTCGCTGCGCTGCAAATCCATTGTCAGGATCACCCGCGATGTCCCTGTCTAGTGGAGTGTAAAGACTGTGTCCAACTAGGGCTTCCACTAAGCTGACATTCGAAATGGTTTCATTCACGTAGATGTGGACCAAGGCAGTGGCGTGGCGTGAAGGCTTTCCCCTGTCACTTACTCGCACCACTAAGCGATGTAGTCCACCATGTTTTCGTGTCATCTCCTTAGCTAAAGTGATCTCTCCACTGGTGGGGGAGATTCGGAATAACTGATAAGGGTTTCCACCTGCTATACTAAAAACCAGCTCGGCATTGGGCCCACTGTCCAAATCTTCAGCTTCCACTATTTCCACATGATGATCTGGGGAAGCTAGAGGGGACAATTGCTTGAAGGAGGAATTAGAAGGCTTGGTGACAACAGGATCATTGTCATTTTCGTCCAGGACATTGATGGTGACACCCACATATGAAGACCTGGGTGGTTCTCCTCCATCCACTGCTTTTAGACGAAAAGTATAGCTACTTTCCTTCTCCCTGTCAAATGAAATGCTGGAGAGAATTGTGCCTGTTCCATTTTGAACTACAAACTTTCCTCCATCAGGCTCCACGGAGAGGTGAACACGAGCATTCTCACCTTTGTCCACATCCAGTACTGTCACCATGCCAACTGGACTGAGGGGAGGCATGTTTTCCAGAACTGAAAAGCTGTAGCCACTAAGCATAAACTTGGGGTCATTATCATTTTGGTCAAGGACTTTTATTACCACCGTTGCTGTTCCTTTATGAACAGGTGAACCCTTATCTGCTGCAGTGACCCGGAACTCATAGCGCTCTTTATGTTCTCGATCAAGAGGGCTTCGAGCTCTTACTTCACCTGTATTTGAGTCAATTTCAAACAGACCTTTGATAGATGAGTCTGCCACAATATTATAGACAAGTTCTGCATTAGTGCCACTGTCTGCATCTGAGGCAGTAACGTCCACAACCTTTTCCCCTTGTTGGTTCTCTTCTGCAAAGTCTACCTCAAACAAGGTTGGGGAGAATATTGGAGAGTTGTCATTCACATCGGTCACCTGCACCTTTAAAGAATTTGTGCTGGAGAGCGCAGGGTTTCCAGAGTCCACAGCCACAATTTCAACTCGGTAATCTCTAACCCTTTCATAGTCAAGTGGAGTGGTCGTCTGCAGGAAATACTTCCTCTTGTTGTCACTAGAGGAGTCGCTGGCTGGGCGAAGCTGGAAGGGCACGTCTCCTGCCACCACACAAGTGACCACAGCATTTTCTCCCTCATCCTTATCAGATACTTGCACCAAAGCGACGGCTGTTCCCACGGGCATGTCCTCTGAAATGTTAGCCACGCCTTCACTGTGGGTCACGAGACCAATTCCACGAATCTCCACAGCTGGAGCATTGTCGTTTTGGTCGGTCACTTCAATTGTCACAAAGGTTTTGGAGCTTTTAGATTGAGGACCCTTGTCTCTTGCCACCACATAGAAGGACAAACTGCTGATTTCCTCCCTGTCCAGAGGACCTTTGACATAGATGATGCCAGTTGACCGATCAATTCGTAAGAGCTTTGGCACCGGATCAACTGCTTGGTGAAGGGTGTACTCAATTTCTCCATTGGGACCCATATCAGAGTCATTGGCTTTGACCTGTAATCAAAATGAAAACTATGGTTAAAAGCAATACATGACTACCAGTGTGCAGAGAGAAAAAAATGAGGGCAGTGTAGAATTTTCACGTTTCCTTTGATTAGCTAATAAAGAAATGAACACACTGACCAAATTTTACGTACAATATGTGTATTTCATTACTGCTTCCTTCTCACGACTTTTAATGTTTATGTCAATATTTTTTTCATTCCTTTTTTTGTCATTCTATTTCTATAAATGAGCTTCTGGAAAGGTTCAAATAGAAACATGGGGCAAAAATATTCAGGCTCTATTTCTTTGATGGCAGTGATGCAATTTTACAGCAGTATGCAGAGAAAATTCTCCAGAGCATCTTACTCCTCCCCTCAGATGTATGTCTATCTTTATTTCTGACAGTATAATGGCACAATAGTGATAAGCAGCATCTCCATACATGATATGGTAAGTCTTTTATATTTTGAGTAACAATGCCTAAAATACACATTTGAGAACTAGAGGAAAAACACTTTAGATGTAATTCATAGCTCACTTAAATATAGTGTATGATCAAGAACTACAGGCTTAGTTTCTTTACATCCTGCTACTGCTTGTCCTTGAGATTTAAAATATAATGCTACTGTGAAGATATTTCTACACATTATAACCAAATGTCCCAAAACAATGCACAAAAATAACACGCCAACACAAAAAACCCACAGTGATTTTAGGTCATTGTCCGGCACAAATTGATTTCAAATGACTTATATAACACAAATACACTTGTATTTAAATCTTACCTGCAGCACAGAGTGCCCAACTGGACTGTTTTCTGACACCTCTGCCTCGTATGTCGACTTCTCAAACTTTGGAGCGTTATCATTGGCATCGGTGACTACCACTCTTAGCAAAGCACTGCTGTAGCGCTGTGGGTTTCCTCCATCCACTGCCTTGATGGTGAGGTCGTAGGAATCCTTTAACTCACGATCTAAGTTGCCCAGGACAATAAGCTGTGGGAGCTTTTCCCCTCTGTCCTCAGCCACTTGTAAACCAAACAGGGTTGCCGCATCTAACCCTGCAGTCAGGGCATAATCAGCCACCCCATTCCTGTCTGAGTCCCTATCTGTGGCTAGAGGGATGGAGAAAAGTGCACCCATCATTGTGTTCTCAGGGACAGAAATGGTGAGCACAGAAGAGGGAAACTGAGGGGTGTTGTCATTGATGTCCTGTACCTCAATACGCCCTTCAATAAGTCTTGGACTCTGGTTTTGTATCAGATCTGTCACTGATACTTCAAACTCCAAGTAGCAGGGCTTACCCTTAGCCAGGGAGCGACAGTCCTTAAGCGTCTCTCTGTCTATAGGGATCTCCGTGGTGAAAATGTCTCCTGTCTTTCCGTCAACACGAAGGTAAGGGGCACCCACCTCCAGCTTGTAGAGATGACCCGAGTCTGGCAGACCCTGGTCTGCTGCAAGACTACCAATTAGAGTGTTGGGAGGCTGCTCCTCTTGGACCCGGTAGAGGATACTGCCTTTAGTGGAGCCACACAGCAGCAGCAGGACCCACAACAGCACTGCTCGTAAATTCAGTTCCATTAGGTCATCAGAAGATCTGCCTGTAAATGACAAAGAGAGTTGCTTCCCTTAGAGAAGGATTCTTGAGGATTTAATGGAGGCATAATTTTGGTTATTATTTAACTGCAGCTGAAAAGGGAAATCACAGAATTCACTTAAGAGAGACAAAAAGAGCAGAAAAAAGGTTTGTCTTCATTTTGTTAGTATATTTTAGCTCTAAGGCTATAAAATGGATTATTTTATTTTTTTTGCCAATAAGTTGTACCAAAACCTACAGCATGCCTGTAAGCACAATAGAATAAATAAAACAACAACAAAGGGGAAAAAGAAGCATGTGGAAAAATACAACCATAAATATAACCCAGCATGGTTTCTATTATATTCCAAAGCTTCAATAGCTTTAATGAACATCTCAGTTTTTACAAATTCCATGTTGAAATTAATGTCAGAACAAGAAATAACATCTTGTGAGCTCAGAAGGAAAACAAACTTGAGGGCCAGTGTGGATTGTTTCAGCTGCTTAATCAAATAAAAATGTAATACAAAATCTGAGAGATTCCATACAGCCTAAGAGACTCATTATTTCAATATTACACTACAAGGCTTTTAGTGGCAGAGCAGCTCAAAATAATCTATAGCGTACAAAATATTTCATAAATACATCCTTACAAATCTGTTCCGAGAGCGGCGTCTACAGATTGAACTGGTATCTGGTGCATTTTAATGTCAGAGGCTCGTGAACACTGAGGTCTTACACACTGAGGGTCGTAAAGCCAATGAGGCCACTGCTCATCAGGCTGATTATGCAACTTGGCCATTATCATCACATGCAGACTGCAACAATGCACAATGCAAAAATCTACGCTCCACTGCTACCGGCTAGCTTAAACACTGTAATCATTATGTTTGATTTTGAACCTTTCAACTCTGTAATTATAACCCATTATTTTAGTGTCTTCTTTGATGTGTATTCCCCTAGCTAAAAAAAAGTCCTGTCTTTTTTTCATGCTGCAACAATGTTAAACTATAATTATTTCCTGTGCGTGCATGTGTGCATGAGAAAGTGTGAAATTCTTTAGTAAATAAGAGGCAAACTGACAATGAGGTTAAATACCAAGGTTCACAGCACTTGAGACTTGTACTGGCTATATTTGACTAGTTTTGTATGTGACATCTTCAAGGGTCTATCACATTTCATATCCCACATGTACTTTGTTTACTTTCCTTAAAATGCAATAATTGAATATAATAGATATGATTAATATTATACTCATGGGTTCGGTCAAGTGGTAACGTGGACGCATTTGGTGTTCAACAGATTACAACAGAGTAACTTATATGGATGCATTACACATATTTGAGTAGGTATTTATAAGCACTTTAACATAATATAGAACAACATTTGGGGAACTAACATTTTTAGGTAAAAAAGGTCAAATTACTGTTCAGTAACACGTGGACTTTAAATGGACATAAATTTTTTTAAGCTGTACACAAACATTCAAAACATGATCTCGAGAGAAACTGATATAAAGTAGGACAAAACCTTTTAGATATTACGTTCAACTGTGCTGAAAATACATTTTGGTGTAAAATATTGAAAAGTCTCTTTTTCATTGACATGAGAATGTGGTAACGCGTGGACAGGTTGCCACAGTAACACATGGATGAGTCTTTACCATTGTATGCATCACCTAAAATGTTGACTTATTTTTTAAAAGAAGCCAGATTTGATCATAATGCTTTATTTAATGTATTTAATACTAACACAGTGTTATTTATAACTTGTGGTGGTCCATATATATTTAGGTAAATTACAAATAAAGACTCATTTTCTCAGATAGTGTTTTAAATGTAACCAGTGTATAAATTCACAAACTTCCTCACTCAGAACTGAAATTTCTCAAAGTAATAGACAGTCTTTTGCATATCTTTTTGTTGATTTAATGCAGCCTAACAGAAGGTTCAGAACTTCTCCTGTGCTGTGTAAGTGGTGTTTTAAAAAAGGATAACAGTTCCATAAAATAGAGATCTTCAGCTAAAATATGAGCCCACTTGATAACTGATGTGTGCAAATGTACTTTTTCATGTTGATGTTCACTTCTGCTTGATCGGACCCTCATATAGGCTCTATTAAATGCACAACACACCAGCCTATATGATCAAATTTCAACCAATCAATCAATTATTCAACAAACGGGGGCAGCTGTGGCCTAGTGGTTAGAGCGTTGGACTTAAGATCGGAGAGTTGCAGGTTCAAATCCCACCCTAATCAGTAGGCAATGGCTGAAGTGCCCTTGAGCAAGGCACCTAACCCTACACTGCTCCAGGTTGTAACCAATACCCTGTAATAACTGTAAATCGCTTTGGATAAAAGCGTCAGCCAAATGCGTAAATGCAAACCAATCAGCCAATCAATCGGTCAGCCACCCAGTCGCATTTTATTTATATAGAGTCGAATCATAATAATAGTTATGTCATGACACCTTACATTTAGAGCTGGTGTAGACCAGACTAAATATTAAATGCAGTATAGAGCACATTCCTTTATTCTTAAAATTCAAATAATATTAATTTGCAAAACTATGCTGCGCCATGCAGAGATGACCAGTACCAGTCTCATATTACCATATAAAGGGAAGAAGGTTTTACTGTCAATTCTGTATTGATTTAAAACTGAAAAAAAAGAATAGAAAACTTGCACACACTGTATATGTTATTTCCCAAAACCTCAGGTTTAACAATTTGGAATCTGTACTGGGACTGGGCTCAGTGCATCCTATTTGTGACTGAATCAGTGTGTTGTTCTTGGGCTTGAATCAGTGCCTTCTGTGACTCCATATACGAAACAATGTTCCAAAGGAGAGCAAAGCAAATATGTACAAAGCTAGGCAGCAAAACACAAATATACAGAAATCCAATAAGAAATCCAATTCCTTCTGAATACATTAAAATTGGAAGTGCTGGTTATTGATGTGCTAATTGCTTGGTTATCGATGTGCCCCTTTTTACATTTGCAGGGGGAGTCTGTAGTCAATGTGGTGTAAATGGTGACTGTGTATGCTGCGTGTTCATGTGTGACAAAGAAAAAGGCAGGCAGGAGTAAAAAGATTATCCAAGGATACAATACAAAATACCTGTTTGGTAGCCACAGCCGACAGTTCCTATTTAATCAACACTGGTATTAAATGATATAGAACAGGCTCTGTGTATTTCACCATACTGGTTATACATGTGGTACATACAGCTGCCCTCTTAAAATAGAAAAAAGAAATTATA
>JAQQZY010000007.1:14741797-14757296 GCA_030068375.1 Ostorhinchus rueppellii | reverse complement strand
ATTTCAGAGCTGATATCTATCCATTTTCCATGTTTTCTTGATAAAAACCAAAATCACTTCAGTTCTTACATCAAAATATATGGCATTGTACTGACAAAAACAGTGCTTTTAGACATTCCATGTTTTCTTTTCTGTCCATTTTAGTCATGATTCACAGAGGAGTTTGTACTTGATTGCATAACCATTTTTTTGGATGACTTTTGATGGTCTAATAATTTTTTTCCATGACTGTATATAGACCACTTCAGACACAACATCACCGTCTACATCACCACAGTTGCACACAAACTCTGGTGGCAGAAAAACACTGTATGTCAATGGAGGCAAACTGAGAGATTGGAGAGAATAGAGAGAAAAGAGGAGGATAAATGTCTTGTTGTGCTGTAGGTTGTCAGAATAGAAATGCTTAAAAAAAAAAAAAAAAAAAAAAAGAGTGACCTTCACTTTTAGCGAATACCATCGTTGAAGACGCCCTTTGAGGCAAACTGTAGACACTTATGGTTAAAGACATTAAACGAATGAACTGGACTGATGAAATCATCTAGAATTGTGGGCTGTGGAGTGGCCATTTCATATCAGTATGTACATTAAACGACACTTCCCCAGCCATGCAAATGCAGTTGGCTGTCAGTACAGTTGGCCGATTTGTCGATGATCACCCACGTCGTGTAAAACTGCTTTTTGTCTTTGTCGCTGACGAAGCAGCACATCGGTCCTCAACACATGAAAACCGTCAAAGAAATCTCAGCATTCAGTATCCTGCACATGACGGTAAAGTACAAAGTTTGTTCTCTTTTCCAACCTGTTCTGTGTTCTTTGTGCTCTTAACCTGAAGGGTCAAACAGGATGTTCACGAATAAAAAGTGACATAGGCTGTGTATGTGATATGTCTCTAGTGAACTGTGTGAGTTACCACGGTGTTCAGACCCTTCAAATGTCTGGTGCAACAAAGTTGTATAGGCATGGAGAGACGTGGATGCCTTGAGCTTTTCTTTTGTGTAAATGCTTGGTTCTTCAAGAAGATATAAACAAATGTCTGGCCACTGTGGTCCATTTGGTTGGCTCTGTGACCCGCTGAGCCAACACTGAGTATGGATCAGGAAACCTCACCCTGCTGCTAATGGTCAACTTATCTACTTATCTACACCTTATCTACACCTTGCTTCTTGTCGATAGACCATTAAAATAATTGGAGAAGGCCTCTGTATCTTCAATTACTCTGTTTGTCTCCTGATTTTCGTGTTCCTTCCATGTACTGTTGACACTACAACTGTCACAGGTTAGGCCCCGCCCACAAAATACATCATCACTGTTTACCAACATTATCATGGTCTATAACAGGGGTCAGCAACCTGCAGCTCTGGAGCCACATGTAGGCCATTCATTCTTCTGCTGCAGCTCCCGGTGGCTTTGGGAACATGAATAATGAGTGCTTCATTTAAATTCATTTTATTTGAGTTTGTTAGGGATTTTTTAATTGTAATTTTACATTTGACGATTATTATTACCTTATACCTTTTAACATTAAAGTAAAATGTGTTTAATTAATTTTATTTTAAAAATGGCAAAATCATTAATTCCATTAGTTCCATTAATTAATGGATGAGGTTAAAACCTGTATTCTGATTAGTGATGTGTTAGTTACGAATGTAACAGCTCTTAGAGCCAGCTGTCCAGTGCTGAACCTGTTCAAAAGGCACAGGTAACCAGAGCGCTGTCCAGTGCTGAACCTGTTCAAAAGGCACAGGTAACCGTAGCGCTGTCCAGTGCTGAACCTGTTCAAAAGGCACAGGTAACCATAGCGCTGTCCAGTGCCGAACCTGTTCAAAAGGCACAGGTAACCAGAGCGCTGTCCAGTGCTGAACCTGTTCAAAAGGCACAGGTAACCGTAGCGCTGTCCAGTGCTGAACCTGTTCAAAAGGCACAGGTAAACATAGCGCTGTCCAGTGCCGAACCTGTTCAAAAGGTACAGGTAACCGTAGCGCTGTCCAGTGCTGAACCTCACAGAAGTAGTTTTTGTCGTTTTTGTATACATACACTAAGGTAAAACAAACAAACAAACAAACAGCATATGCAGTCGTATGTTCCTTTTAGTTCTCAAACTGGTTTTGTGTTCTCTGATGTTTTGTTTTTGTTTGTTTTTTTCAGTGGGAAATGAGTCCAAATGGCTCTTTAACGTTGCCGACCAAAGCATAAGATTGAGATGAGACTTAAACACTATTTTCTATAAAAAATGCATTCATTTCAACATGCACATCAGCCTAACACATTTAAAGGGTGTTGTTTTTAAAGTCAATGGTGTAAAAGAAGAAAACTTGTCTGCTCTATCAGAGGAGGCCTTAACAGACTCATTTGGATGTTTGGCTGGATCAGTATTCCAGTGTAAAGATGTCAGTTATATGAAAATTTTCTCTAGATCTTTTTTTATTTTCAGATGAACAGTAGACACAGACCAAGGTCATGATTCAACGACGGTATTTATTTGTTTCAGGTGGGTTGAAATACTGTTTCATTTGATGTCTAGGCAGCTTAAATAGCTCTGCTTTTGATTCCAACTCACCTTTTCCTGGTAGACATATCTGAATATAAGGGAGAGAACTGAGGACAAGGCAAGGGTAATCTGTGTATCAGAACAAAGAGGATGCCCTCCAACACTCCCAAATTCCCCACAAAAGTCCTGCCTGCTATATCTGACTAACCCATTATCTGTAACCAGTGCACTGAATACATTACAGCCTCGTGCTTCAGACGTTTTTGGTGCTGTGCGACTGATTCAAACCTCATTTAGCCCTTAAGTATATTTAACTGTAATCATGTAAAAGTATGGACAGACATTTATGTGACACATTTATGGGATTTATTCATTCCTTTTCTGAACCTGCTTTATCCTCACTAAGGTTGCGGGTACGGGGGGTGGGGGATGGGGTGCTGGAGCCTACCCCAGCTACCTATGGGTGGTGCACACCCTGGATGAGTCACCAGTTCATCACAGGGCTGACCTATAGAGAGGAACAACCAAGAACTCTCACATTCACACCTATGGGCAATTTTAGGTTGACCAATTAACCTATCAGTGGAGGAAGCTGGAGTACCCAGAGAGAACCCACGCAGACACAGGAAGAACATGGAAACTCCAGACAGAACGGTCCCCTGTTGGAATCAAACTCAGGACCTTCTTTTAAAAGCCCAAATGTGAACATTTAATCTAACCTTCCCTTTTTCTTGGTCTTATGAGTTAACGCTTTTCAAGCTTGTCTTTTAATTTTTTATTTTAATGTCTTGATTTACTGTATTATAATTTTAATGTATAATTTGGATATCATTTTCTTTCTTTTATTCTGTAAATGCATTTTAAAGTTGTGTTTTATCTCTGGTGATTTTAATGTTTTTTAACTTTTCTGAATTTTAATATTCAGATTTTAACAAATGTATTCTTCCAGCTGCACCCAGTATAAGATGTTTTCCACTGCTGCCATAATTGAACAGTATTTCTGTTTACCTAAATATCTGTTTATGTTTCTATAATGGTTAATCCACCAGTATATGACAGATCTTTTATCTAAACCACATTTTTAATGCTAAAATAGAACTATTGTTGCTATCCATACATTTTCCAGTTTAATGTTTTCCAAAAATGCAAAGGGAAATGCAGCAGCAAATGAGTATTGTTTTACAAAGTTGCACAATTCCAGTTATTATCTTGCATTCCTGTGTAAAACTACATAAAAACAATGGCAGCAAGAAAGCAAACTGTTATCTGCACCAAAGGTGGACACACTAAATATGGACATTTATGGGCTTTTTGCCAACAAGGACTATTTTGTTATTCCAACTGGTCATTTTCTGTATGAATAACAATGAACCCACTGACCTCCCCTCCCCTCCTGGAAGTGTGCAATAATAAGACTTTTATATATTTATTGTTCTTTTACTGTGTTTTTACTGTTTTTTTATGCTTTTAATCTGTATGATTACACTGTACACACTTTTATCCTTGCACTGTGGGTGGTGAGTGCCACACCAATTTCATTGCTTGCTATTTTTGTACAATGACAATAAAGCTATTCTATTCTATTCTATTCTATTCTATTCTATTCTATTCTATTCTATTCTATTCTATTCTACTCTATTCTATTCTATTCTATGAAATTGTTAATTTGAAGCAAGTTTTTGATATACTATAAAGTCATTTATGTTTTCTTGTTTTCATGGCAGGTGGTCTAATACATTTGTTGAACACCATCAATGTCTTCTTTGTTTTTCTTTCTGTTTTTTTATGCCTTTGTAAATCACTTTGAGTTACCCTGTGTATGAATAGTGCTATAAAAATAAACTTGCCTTGCCTTTTTATGGGATTTACATCAATCAATAATGAAAACTTTAAAGTTTACAAAATCCTTTGAAAGCTAGTCCATGGTTCATTTGACATGTGCATGACATACACTTAATCAGTGTGTACACATTTGCATCTCTTCTTGCGTCACATATCACACTCAAAGGACTACTTTTCCATCATTAAAAACACATTTGCACTAAGACGCTGAAGAAACAAACTGTAAAAATCAGGCAATATACGCACACAAATTCACAAACCCCAAACATCAGGCACATTTTATTTGGAAAAATAGCAGTCTCTAGACAGTGAAGATTAAATGTAAAATTAAAAATCAATTTCAGTGGCCACAAATCAGCCCTGTAAATGTGCAGGATGTACACACAAGTATTTTATTCCACTATTCACATCCCAGTCAGGTTTTTACCACTGACAGCTGATAAAAAACCCACTGTGGCATCACAAGACCCCTTTCAAGCCAGGCGACTTATTGGGCCAGCGCTGACCTCAGGTTTCTGTAGTGCTAAACAGATGAGAGTATATAACTCCCCTTGGATGGGACTCTAGTCCATCACAGGCTAGTCCCCCAGCAGAAAGTCATACTCATTTTTACAGCTGAATCAACTGGAGCAAGTCAGGTGAAGTATCGTGCTCAAGGACACGTGATCAGAAGGTGTGCCCCGAAAGTGCAACTCAGCCCACAGGCATCAGTGCAGCAGGAGTTTTCTACCATATGTGAGTGGATGTGGGTTTACTCTTTAAATGTCACTGCAATCAAAACAGAGTCTGGAAAATGTTTAAACCTCAGCTGCAGGATAAAAACAGAAAATCACATTCCATTGAGTTGAAGAATCTGTTGCTTTCACATTTGTGGAGCAGAGCAGATACAGAAGGGTCAACCTCAGGACTGAAGGGACAGTAATACACACACACACACACGCACACACACACACACACACACACACAAACACAAACAAACCCATTTCTCTACTGATACAAAGCAAAGCAAGCCAGCAAGATAACTTTTGTGCCGGTAAAAAAACAAAACAAAACTGCATATTGGTTTTAAAATGAATAAGTGGTGCCAGCCACACCAAACCCCGCCCCTCGCACATATTGTTGCTCATTTTGGCATCAGTCCAGCTGATGTCATCATGTCTGTGCATGTGCTGATTTCAGTATATCAGTAGCTTGTATATATGTGCCAAGTTTGAAGTAAATTGAAACAAAATGAATGTTTTTATAGACATTTGACATTTGTCCTATTGTAAGTAAATGGAGAAAAAAAGCTTCTTTTTTTTTTTCAAAATGTAATGAAATCTCTTCTGGGTCACTGGTAAGCTATAAACCCAGTTTGGTAAATACAACCAATCGTTTGCTGCCACATACATTTGAAATTTCACCCTTTATAAGTAAACGGGGAATTTATTTATTTTAATTCTTTAAAACTGTTTTAACTATCATCTATTTTTCCCAAATGTAATCAGATCTATACCGGGCGGGTCACTGGCAATCTATAAACCCAATTTGGTTTGAATTCAATCAATACTTAATAAACAAGCAAACAAACCAAACACAATATGGTGATAATTCTCGGTTCTTGCAGCAGATTTCAGATTATTCAGAGACACTGGACATCACACTGCAGAGCATTTATTGACTTCAGAAAAACACATGCATTAATTCCTAAATTTAATCCTCTGGTGTATTTATTAGCACTTGTAACTTTCCCAACAGTAAAAAACCTCCTTCATTAGAGCAAATCTCATGTACTTACATCTCCTCTACATGACTCATCTCTTTCCTGTCACTCCCTCTGATACACATGTATCTTCCTAATAATATAACTGTGCTTTGTCTCTTCCAGATTTTAGTTTGAACTGTGCCGTTGGTTTCATTACATCACTAATTCATTACACTACTTAAACCCCTACTTGGTGAGAAGAGTAAGACATGAGGATTATTCACAGTATAATGGGTGCAAAGCAGGTTTAGCTTTGTAAACCGCCTTAATGAACCTGACGGTATATCACTGCAAAAGATTCAGTGCCATTATAAACAAACAGAAGACATATGAAACTGCACTGAATTCTACTCAGCAGATATGCAAGATTTAAGACCACAATGAATCAACTTTTGTACTTTGAAATGTTAGCACATCTCACATGATAATGGAGCAGCTATTCTCTAAAAATCCACCCGATGACTTGATTATTTTATGTCAAAAAAATCAGTTTTGGGGGGGAAAAAAAAAATCCCTCTCTCTGGATCGACTGATCTATCAGCTGGACAAGTGATTTTTAATGGGTAACTGGCATGTGAAAAGCTTTAAAGGAGCTGCGTTTATAATGTTGTCAGCACCACATGAGCGGCTCGCCATCATGGCTGTCACGAATTAACTCGCTGTGCGTGTTTCTGATTGGCAGCTACAAAGGCTGAACATTTTTTCCCACTAATATTTCCACCAGCAGCTGTCAATTTGGTTATCACTTCACATCATGCACATTTGTTTATCCTCTCCAAACAACATCATACAAAAGACAGGTGGGCAGCTTAAGCAGTTAAGACAGACGCTGGTGTTCGGAGAAACCCAGAAAGCCGACAATGAGCACATGATACTGACATTCACCGTAGTAAAGACACGCTGACAGTGGTTAAGGCCAAAGGTTAGGGTCAGGTTATAGCCGTGTTTCGACTATCACGGTTGTTATTTCCTTATGAGGTTTGAGCCTCACTCCCTCCAGACTGAAGTATATGTACACACTCATTTCATGTACACCTCCAGCCTCAAGCCTTATTCTTGGGGAGAGTATACAGTGAACTTAAATCAAAACAAGAGGGAGCATTTGGACTTATGTTTGGCCCCATGTGGTTTGGTTAATTAACAGAATGGGCTCTCAAGCAAGGAGAGAGTATTAAGAGATGGGAGGATCTGTGTCTCTCCTCCCTGTACGTTTGTACGTTACAAAACACAATGCGTTTGAAAATAGCGTCGTCTGAATCGTCTCAAAAACTTGACCGCAAACATGTAACCTTGGATTACATTTTTTTTTTTAAATAAATGTGTGATGTACACACTGCACTAGAAGTAAATAATCCTGTTATTGTTCTGTAAGGTTTCTATGTCTTAAACTCACCCCTCCTTATCGCCTTCACTGCATTTATTCCAGGTTTACAGCTGAAGTGTTTCAGTGTCAGGCTTTCTGTTGCAGATGGTGTGTGTGTGTGTGTGCGTGTGGGTGTGATATACTCTATGTTCAACCATGCCAGGAGCTACAGTACTTTGCATTTCCTGTTTTTTTTCACACATTGTTTATATTAGCTACTGGGTTAGGATTATAACCACATGATCCTGACGGTAAGGCATCCAATAGCAACAATAACACTTCTGATAGTCAAACAGTAGGCTTTAAACACTCCTGCAGTCATTTGCTGCACAGCACAGCTGCTAACCCTACGCTATCTAAAGGAACCAAGAAAAAGAGAGTAAGAGAGAACAATTTAAGCTACTTAGCATTTTAGTCCTGCTTTTTGAAAAGATTAAATTATGCACAAAGTCATAAATAAATTCTATAGATTTAAATGGATTTGCAAATGGAAGCATTCACCGAGGATTTCAGGATGAATCACAGACTTGAATAATTAAGTTGTTTTGTCTTATTTTCCACTCATATCTTTAATTTCTTGTGTATTGCGCCAAAGCATCCATCTGATTAAAAGTCACCATTAGCAGTGGAAACATTTCAAGATTGTCATCCTGTGTCTGATGTAATTTTAGGAAAATAATTGAGCGCTCTAGAATTTTAGCTGCAGTAGAAGTAGAAGCAACTACTTGTCATTATTTGAATCCAGTAACATCTGCAGAATTGCTTGTTTTGAGGTAAATGGATAAATAGCCCGGATATTCTGTTTTAGATGCGATGTTGCTCATGTTGGTTCAGTCAAAACAAAACCAAAAGACAAATCAGTTCCTGAGCCACTTTCAGTTGCTGTAAAGTAAATGTTACCGCTGCTTAATTTGTAAAGTGGGAGGTGCTGGGATGCAGAGGTGGGGGGTGGATACAGCTGCTCAAAACAGGGGCGGTCTAAAACGCTTAATGTAAAAAAGCTTTATGTCTGAAAACTGTGACCAATCATCATCAAATGTATTTCATAAATTGTCTGTTTGTCTGTTTGTCTCTCTCACTCGCTCTCGTTTGCAAATTGCCAAATAAATGACTGGACTCAAACGCACGGTGCTGAAGGGAAAGTGTTTTATTAACAGAAAAATAAGGCTTAACGTGGGCAACATCCCATAATATTAGGGTTTTCATTTTGATTTTTGCAGTAGTTAAAGTGGGACATGATTAGAGATGTCTATGCATAATTTGGTGATGATTAAGCTACGTTAACCATTTTTACGTTAAGCGTTTCAGACTGTTCCTGTTTCGTGTGTGTGTCCCTTAAAATGTACCTGATATTGCAGGATTTTTGTGTAACTTCGATGGGGAAAAGGATGAACAAGACAGATAACAATACACTTTTTTTTTTTTCCATTTAGGCTATTTATTTTTTCAGTGAAATAGGTTCTGGATCCAAACTGGGAGGTGCCGGATCCCAATCTTGCTGGATTCGGCTCAAATTAAGCCCAGTATGTCACCGACAGCAAAATGACTGTTACCTCGATATACCTCCTTCTTTGCAAAGGACATAAAAAAGTATTAAAAGAGGTGATAGTCTGATAGTCTTTTGGTTTACATGTCTGCACAGACTGATGCAGTTTTACAACAAACAGTGACTTGTTTGACTATAAATTGCCTTTTAAATGTACAATAACCAAGGCCTAGTAAAACTAGGATTTATTTTGAAAAATAAAAAATAATATTTTGCATTCACCATTAACTGCAATCCAATTATTATTATTATTATTTTTTGCCTGAAATGAGGTCTCATGGAGCACACTGGAAGGGGTAGAACATCAATAGAAAACTAAAAATGGACACTGAGGAGAGCTCAATGGTCTGCTCTTCTTGTTACACAAAATTATTAAATGGCAAATTATGACAAATTCTCTCCATTTCCAGTGATGGGTGTAACTGAACTGGTGCCAACTGGTTGTTAGTCAATTTCATTTTTTTTTCTTTTCCAGTTATTTCACATTTCACTTCATCAAAATGTATTGTTCACTCTTCGTCCTTGCTGCATCTATTTGCTAACTTACATGAAAATTGTTTCATATTTTTCATATCTTACATTAGTTTTGGTCATTTTGCTATATGACATTTAATATGAAGACTCCCATAGGCTCGTACATCACAGAAGAGTTTGAACTCTAAATGTTTTATTCTCTAATACATAGTTCAGGTGTGGCTATAGATTCGGTCACCCGTCTGTCTGTAGTGGCTAAGCTAACTCTACATACACTCCTTATCAGAGGTGGGTAATCCTGGCTCCATAGAATAAAAGTTCTGCCATATATTTGTTCCAATCAGTCCCTGAACCAGCCCATTTTGATGAGCACAACTCCTCATCCAGGTAGATGAAGGGATAATTAGTGGAATCACCTGTGTTAAGTGAACAAGAACTAATACGTGGCAGGACTTTTACTCTATGAAGCCAGGATTACCCACCTCTGCTCCTTATTTTACATATTTTCACAAGAAACCACCTTCTTAGGTTTGATCAATTATGTACAAATGATGTGTGTTTAATGTCATGTCATGATTTTGGCACAATTGAAAAAAATCAATAAAATGTAGAAAACTGTGGTGAGATATTAAAACTTTAAAATATCTTCAAATACATGGACTGCAAAAAAACCCAAAACAAACAGCAGTGATGATATGAAATGTCTCAGTATGCAACATAATGTTATTTTCATTCCTGAATGTTGGTAAAATATGATCTAATTTTCATAAATTTAATAACACTCAACATCTGATTCAAGCCTCCACAGAAATTTTGGCAATGGGCTACAACAGGAAATCAGTTTTTTTTCCCATTTTCAAATGATTAAAATCTACTTAATGAAGACCACATTTACAATACACTAGATAATACCAAAATACTCTTGTATCTGTTTGGATGCATAGCAATAAAATGAAAGCATCTGCCGTGTGTGTGTGTGTGTGTGTCATTGTCACTGAGTCTGTCGTACAAACCCCACTGCCTGCAGTAAAACAGTAATGGATAAGTTGCTTCCTTTCGAACAGCAGCCTTAGACTCACTGATGAAAGATGGTGACCCATTCGCCGGTTCACTGCGACATCCACTAATTGCCTTAGCTAGCTGTAGATATTACCTGAAGTGAGAATAAATTATCAGAACATTGACAAATCTCACCCACACAGTTTTATTTAAGGGCATTGTAGCTAGACAAATGGTATGTGATAAAGTCTGTTCCTGGCTTAATCAAACCACCTACATATTCTAATTTTATTTCGTGCTACTTTACACTTATGCTCAATTCAAATTAACCTTTAAAAATAATATTTAACCTGCATGTCTTGCAAATAGTTTTTCGGCATGGTTTTATGACAAATTGGCTTTAGGTGTAGACCTTGAAGGCAAAACTAATTATTTCTGTGAGCATAATATGTACAAATAAACTTAAACAGAACTAAACATACCGTGCAGCGCTCGAAGTCATATTAAAGCACCGTTTGGTTTTCATTGACGGTGTTTATACTGGTGACAATGGTGTGCAAAAGTGCCAGACACAGAAGGACAAACAACTGCAAGCACACACATTCAGTCAGCATTTTAATATTTCCTCTGCACTGAAGTCAACATACAGCGCATCACACCCACAGTCAATATGCCTAAAAGAATAAATCAATTTCCAACATAATTCAATTATGCTGTCAGTTCTCAGCATTCCACTTTCATCTAAACTATACCTTCTCTCCCTGTTGCATTCTTGTGCTCATCTATATAAATATTCACAGTTTATGGTCCATTCAAGCACTGTACTAACTGAAAAAGCTTTATTTTCTTGGAGATGCATATTGAGTTGTGTTTGTCTTTATATTTTCTACTTCACTACTTCAGTTTTTCTCTTTTTTTTGTTTTTTTTCTAAAGCAACCATTCTTTGCACTTTAATTGTAAATATACAGAAAAATGAAAGAGCCGAAGAGGTGAATCGGTCAGACTTAATCAATCCTTTAAATGTCATAAAGGTTAATTTTGCAGTAATTGTGAGCACTACTCAAACCCACATGGTGTTGGCAGTTTTGTATGAAGCACAGGTATCCTGTGTCTACCGTGTCATTTCTAATTAATATGGATTATAAGTGCATGGAAATAGAGCCGTCGGAATCTAAAGTGGTATGTGAAATTCTGCGCTTAATCTGTTTTGTAGTGTAAGAGTTTTAGGTTGTGATTTGGAGCAAACTTAGAAAGTCTGATATATTTGGCACAGGCGTCTGAAGCTAAGCAGAGAGGCAATTTACAGAAGGTGGATATGACAAAACAACAGTTATCTAAAGCAATAAGCATCAGCATCACAACAAATACTGTTTTTGTAAAGATTATTCAGTGCAGTACTGAGAATAATGGAAGGAGAAACCATTAAAAGGTAGCCTATATAGGTTGTATTTCTGCGTTCAAATATGAAATAATGAAAGTATCATTAGAATGTTAACAATGAAGAGTTCTACTGTTGTGCCAAAAACACCAGCATATTCAAAGGTAGAAATGTGAACTAGTTACAGATTTATGTCACCACTAGAGGGAGTAGTGAGTCAGTCTGCCGGTCACTGACAGTGAGGAAAACTACAGGGGCCCTACCCCTTACCCCTGCCCCTCTGTTTTGCATGTTCATGTGAAGGGGTAGTGTTGTCCCGATTCTCAATTAGACGAAGGGGAGGGGCTGTTTAGGCCTCGAAATTTTCTAGGAGCGCACTACGAACGAAGGGGTAGGAGGAATTTCACATAATTCTGTTTGTATCACTGGCAACACAGAAGTAAACACAGCCAAAATGTGCAGCAGTGATGAAAGAAACACACAAATGTAAGGACTTTCTTCATAAACAACTGAATTGGATCGACCGTTTAATGCCGTTTCAGTGTGTTATAGATCGCATTTCTGTGGTTTAGAACTGATAGCCGTAAAAGGATGAACGAAGCCCATGGAACAGAGACAGTTACAGCTGCTGACGGCATGGAGATATTTACAGAAACAAAGTTTTCACATCTATAACGGCGTTGATGGCCGCTGATAACAGGTCGTGAAGGGTCCTATTTCATAGAAGAATGTTTCAACCCCTACCCCTTGCAGCTCTGTTACAAGGGGTAGTACCAAGGGGTAGGGCTAAGGGGTGAATTGGGATTGGGCCTAACACAGAACCTTTTACCAAAACAGAAAGTGTCCAGATGGAATGAGAACCATTAAGAAACAACTCTGAGTCAAAGAAAGTGACAAAATGATAAAAGCTAGAAGCCCTGTTGTTTTCACCACTGGACACATTTAGAAATGAAAAGCATGGAATTGGATGTTTCAATTGTGGCGTCTGTTCTACACGGGTGAGGCTTATGAAGATATAAAGTTATTATTTGATGGTATTGTGTTTGCTCGATTCATTGATCAAGGGTTCAGACTAAACTGTGACAGTTCTGACCTTGTTTGGAAGATTCTGAACAGATGTTTAATGCAACTACTGATAAACTATCTGGTTGGTTTCTGTCTAAAACACTAGTCGCTTTCCATTGACCCTCAAATTGTGCAAATATAACTTGCCCATAAAAATTTGCCAAAACTCCCATTTTTCAATGAAAAGATTTTACACTGGCAAGAGGTGGTTTTTCAGGCTTAGTGCAAATGGTATATTGTGCAGAACTGTAACGGAAAGACTTTTTCAGACGGACAGATGTGGACGTACGTTACAACAAGCAAAGAAGAAGAGTTTTAAAAGAAACATGGTGCGATATGTGTGGACACACCGGGAAACTGAATCATTTCTTAATTTAGTCCAGGATAAAGGGGTAATCTATAATAATAATAAATATATCTGTAAATCAACACGGTATTTATATTTGTTACTATGTTTATAGAATGACTACTTGTGTCAACTTGCGCGAATAAATAAACAAATCATCACATTTGTGATTTAATGGGAAAAAAAATCATTATGCACTTCTGGGGTTTTTTTTTGTTTTTTGACATTTATTAAAGTTTTTTACGCAGGTGTCCAATGGAAAAGCGACTACTCTTAAGCTAACAGCTGTCATGTAAACTATGGGCTGAAGTGAAAGTTATAAGACACTGTTTCTTTGATTGGCTGTCACAGTAACTGGATATGCTATTTTTATCTGAAGGAGAAATCCTGATAATAAACAGCACAGATGTATGTATTATAAAGTGATACAGTCTGTGGATACGTAGCATTGATTTTTTTTTTTGGCTTTCCTAGTTAAATGGGTTCTGTACATAAAACCTTTCTTTATCCTTTATCCTCACAAGGATCGCTGGAACCTATCCCAGCCTGTCCCAGGGTGAAGGTGGGGTACACCCTGGACATGTGACCAGTTCATCACAGGGCTGACAAAAAGAGACAAATAATCACTCCCACATTCACACCTATGGGCAGTTTAGATTAACCGATTAACCTATCAATGCATGTGTTTGGATGGTGGGAGGAAGCTGGGGTACCCGGACAGAACCCACGCAGACAGTATGCAAACTCCACACAGAAAGGTCCCACCCCCATCGACTGATGCTAGAATCAAACCCAGGACCTTCTTGCTGTGAGGCATGAGTGCTATCCAGTGCACCACCCCCTCATAATACCCCTTTAATCTATATTTCAGTGCGTTATTACCCCGCCCCCTGAAGGGGAGGCACGGAGCATTGTGTTTGTTTCAGTCTGTTTCTTTGTTTAACACTCAAGCAGCAAAAGTATTGGTTGAATTCACACCAAATTTGGTTTATAGATTACCAGTGACAGAGAATAGAATTGGTTAAATTTGAATAAAAGTAGGTAAAAATTCAGATTTCTAATATTTTTTTAAATGTTTTTTCTCCATTTACTTATCATAGGCAAAATTTCACATGTCCATAAACACATCAATGTTGTTTCAATTTATTTCAAACCTGCACATATATGGAGGCAGTCGGTATGCTGACATCAGCACATGCAGAGACATGATGACATCAGCTCGAACGATGTCAAAATAAGCTACAATACGTGTGAGAGGCGGGGCTTGTTCTGCTTGCACCACTTGTTTATGATTTGGAACAAACTGAGAAGGCCTGATTTATTTGGCATGAACCACTGAAGCCAAGCATAGATGCAATTTACAAGAGGACACAATAAAACAACAGCCATTTAAAGCAAGCTAATAAACAGCCTTGCAATATGTATTATTTTGGTAAAGTTTACGTTGTTCAATATTTCAGAACAATTGAAGGACAAAGGGGACAGATGATTGAAACTGTTCAATTCTGGCCAGTTAAATCTTTTCACAGAAAGTAAATACCAAAGTCACTCTTCAGTAGCATTACAAGTGAGTCACAACCAGTAGATGACTTTAAAAACTGACTTTAAAAGCAAATCTGTTTAATTTATTATGCAGTCCCAGATATTAAATGTTCTGCATTAACCAATCTTTACAATTGACAAAAAGTGAAACAGAATCACATCAGCAATTCCTAAAGTCCATATTTTAGCAACTAAAATCCTTTCAGTGCCATTTTCTCAGTAATAGAAAGTCATTTCAAGAAATCATTGTTTCCCTCTCCTCCGTAGGAGCCAATATGGCAGACATCCAACATCAGAGACACAAATCCAACCATAAAGTGTTTTCATTATTGTTGACCATGTTTATAATAAAGCAAATAGATGAGAGTATCCCTTTAAAAGTGTACACCCATGTGGTCTTATAGGGCAATTTGGCTGAAAAATATTCTGCAAATGACATCTATATAAGAATATCCACTGGCTGGAAATGAAAGAAATGCTTCTTGCTTTATTGTGAATCCAAATAGCTTCTTGAAAAAGACAGAGGCTGGAGGCTGCCAATAGAATACTTTCGGGAGAGGAGAGAAGGCAAAACATCTGGCCTCCAAATTTTAATTAGACTTACCAATGGGATTTCTTCCGTTTTATGCACTGGGGTATTACTCATCCATGTGGGATACTTCAACATGATGTGGAGGGAAAAAAAAAAAAAAAAAAAAAAATATATAT
>JAQQZY010000007.1:14695086-14705919 GCA_030068375.1 Ostorhinchus rueppellii | reverse complement strand
TAGCTGTTCTTGCTAGCCCCAGATGACTTGGAACACGGATCAAAATAACAAGTGAAAAGTCCAACTTCTAATCTCATGTACTGATAAATATAACATGAAACAATAATCATATTTAGTATTTAGGTTCATTATGATGTTGTCAAGTATTTTCTTACCTGTGCATGAGCCATGAGAAACAGTTAGCGAAGGTTAGCGCATTGATGCTACGCAGCGCTCGTGAACGTGAACCTTTGGAACGGTAGTCTGGAGGCGGGGCTTCGCGTGGGGGGAGTCTGAAGAAAGGGGTTGAGACTTTTGAATTGTGTCTTTTCAAAATGTAGCCTGCTCGAGCCGTTTTTCTAACATGTCAGACCCCACCTTTAGATGAAGTAACAATGTATTTGTACTTCGTCACTGCCTATATTTGATGTCTCAGGTGCATGTTCATCACACGAAGCAGCAACAGACAATCTGGGTGTAAAGTCATGGCCTCTCTGTTTTTCCTGTCCACATGGATACACACAAACCAGAAGTTTTAGAAATCAGAAAAGTGTTTTTAAAAAATCTCAGTTTGTGTGATCTCCAAAACTGTTTACACATAGATAGAGACCCAGATAGAAATATCTGTTTTGCTAAATATTGGTGTCAGTGTGCATGGGGCATCAGATATTTCCTACAGTATGTCATTAAAAGGCATGAACTTTCATGTCAGATGTATGATTTTTTTATACTACATCTGCATCATGAATTAACTAAAAAAAAGTTCATAAACATTTTGACATATCTTTAATAAAAATGTTATTCTCAAAGTCCTTAATCCAAAAAATGCATTCATTCATTCCATGTTTTGAGCAGAAGAAAAAATAAATAAAAACATAATTTGTGTACAAGAACCTTATATCAGAGAAAATACATTAATAAATACAGGTGATCAAGACAAAATAGCAATTTCCATGTACACTAGTAATAAAATAAAATAAAAATTCATTATGTACTGCTCAAAAAGGAGTGGGAAGAAGAAGGCTTATTAAATCCCACCCCATCTTCCATTTATAAAACATAACACATTACTTTTGTGTCCTTAATGATAAAGTTATATCTGTTTAGAGTCTTAATAATGTTTAACAGATAGTAAACAGATTAGGAAAACTGATGTATATAACACACAGTAACTATCTAAATCATAGTCTGCATAGCTTATAATACAATATATTTCAACAATAATTATGTATCAACAATGGTTATGGAAGTGACACATACCAACACAGTAAACAACAACAAGCACAAACCAACTAAGGTAAGAAAGAGCCAAGAATGGAGTGGCCCAGCAGTTAACAATAAACCCAACCCTCTCTGTACTGTGACCAGACCATCTGTTTGTAAAGTGCTTTAAAAATGTGGATATTTTTGGCATTTGACACCATTTAAATCATAGCTGTGATTATAATATCTGAAATATTAATTTGTTTGGTTTCCTTTCTTGTCTTGCTAAAGTAACTGAGTGATAATTGAGACAGTTCAAGTTCACAGTGAATTGCCGGATCAGTTTGTCTCTGTAAAGTCTAGACTTTGTGTACAATTAGTCCTGCTATGAGCCATTGACTTTCTGAGGTTTGGACGAGGGGTTAAGGAACACTAGTTGTATCATGTCTAAATCTAGACATAGACTTAACTTATATCAAAACTAAACTTCAGTCAGGTTAAGGCCTTGAGGATAATGACATGTTATTTTCATTTACTGAGATATTTTACTTCAACACTTACCACCTGTGAATAAAGCACACAGCAAAGTAAATTACTTTTTCCCCCATTGTGGATACTAATAAGACAAGGCAATTTAATGAGATTTAATAAGCACACAACAGAGGTTGCCTGTAATGAAGTAGTGTCAATTGACTATGCATGTCATTTTCTAAAAAAAAAACCAAAAAAACAACAACTCTTGTTTCACACAATGTCACATATTCACACCTGCCAATTTCACAGTAATAGGAAAACCAAATGGCTAAAAGAGAAGTAATCTGTTGGTGAAAAAAAAAGACAGGAAGGAAATGAGAGGATACCTTTAAAATTGCAATTTGTCATTAAAATATTCCAGGGTATTAAAATAGTACCATAGACACTTATGAATCTAAATTACATTATTAATCTGCACATTAATAGACAATTCATGTATTAAAAATGATGATCTGCAAATAGGGCTGCTCATGGTTCTATACAGTAAATACATCTGGTGAAACTGGAGCTTTTTTTTTATGAAGATGAACAGACTCAGGCCAGAGAAAACAGACTGATTTCTGGCCTTTAGATTTGCCACGTTGATGTAGTTTCAACAATAGACGAAATGTCATCAAAATGTTAAAATGTCACACATGTAAATACATATACAGTAAGACAGCTTCTGTGACAAAGAACAAGGAAATATTGATGCCATTGCTGGTCAGACACCTGAGGACTGGAAAAAAAGTGAAATTACTTTTTTTTTCTTTCTTTTTTTTTTTTTAAACCAAGGCTGATGTTTGGTTTGGATGACATGTGAAGATACCAGGGGGTAATTTTATGATTTTGGGTTGTCATCTCTGGAATCTAGAAGCAGAAAATTCAACAACATCCAAATAAAATGTCCAAATTATAAAAGAAGAAAATGAAGTAAAAACAACTGTGAATGGAATTTTGTTGTATTTTATTTGATAATGTAAATGAAGCAAATCCTAAAGACACAAAATGATGATAATCACTGCAATTAAATATAATGAGATGTAATCTAAAATATCTAAGATATGATAATTCTGATATATAGTATATAACAATAATTATCATTTTAATATTTTTTGCAAAAAACAAATATCCAAAGAGTTCATGAAAAGAAGAAATTCTTTAACAAATCACGACAGTTTGTTTTCATGCAGTTAATTTGAATATGATGTTTGTTTTTTCAAACCACTGTTGGTGTTGTGAGTACTAGAATGTGAATATTATATATTATTAAACATTTTTCAGAGATTGAATTTTTTAAGATTTTGCAGCACCAGTACAGTACATGCATTAACCAATAAGGGGCAGATAGCCGAGGTAGCGGGAGATGAGTTGCTGGTCTGATTCCCTGGACCTGTGGAGAATTGTTGGCTAATATGCCCTTGAGCAAGACAATTACCCCCCCCCACGCACACACACACACACACATTTGCTCCACAGGCACCTGATTCAGTGGGCTCACTGCTCCTAGTATGTAGTGTGTGATTCATGCGTGATCTGGTGATGGCTTAAAGGCAGAGGACACATTTGTGGTGCATGTTTACGGGTGTGAGCCTACTGACAAAATAAACATGCTGAATTTAGCTGAAACATTCCTGTAGAGTTTAAGCCACATTGTTTTGTGTGACAAACTATCAGGATAGAAAGGACACGTTATCAGAAACACACACTGGAGATGAGGCTCCAGTATTATCTCTGCCTTAGTCTGAAAGATGGAATGAGCATATATTCAAACCAAAATTGCATTGTCTCAATCAGGGGTGTCACACATGCTGTCCACCAAAGGGTCCATTCCGGCCTGAAGGATGAGTTTGTGAGGTGCAAAAATCACACTGCAGATATAAACAGTCAAAGGTGATTTTAATTCGGGGCCACATACAGACCAGGCTGATTCCAAGTGGATCATACCAGCAAAATTATAGCTTATAACCTATAAATAATGAATCAAATCAAATCAAATTTCATTTATATAGCGCCGGGGGAGTAGGTAGAGACACATGGATGCAACTGAAGTACAGAGAACTGAAGTAGAACTGTCCAAACTAGATCAGCTGATGTTTGTATAATTACATCAATGGAACTATATGATAAGCACTGTCACAACTATATGGATAAGTGAGTGATGAGTAATGACAGCTCCAAATTTTTCTCTTTGTTTTAGGGTGTTTTTTAACCTTGGGGTCGGGACTTCTCATCGGGTTGCCTGGAATTCAAATGGGGTCACCTGAAATTTCTAGTACTTGATTAAAAAAAAAATAAATTACTAATAAAAAATATAAGGAGAGTTGACAGAGACAATTACAATCCATAACAGACATGACAAATCTGAAGCTGAAACTGAAGCACCGCGGTACTGTTTATCTGTCAAATGTTCACTGTGGTCAGTTTCAGATGCTGCAGCTCTTTCATAATTCATAGTTTCAGTTATTGTTTGTTCAGTATTAATTGTCAGCCTTGTAAATCCAGCTGGATTGACCTAGGAAAATCTAATTCTCACTTTGTGCAGTAATCTGAACCTGGCTTTTCTGTCCATCCATAGTAATATACATTATATAGACTAAATGTCATCTAAAATGAATGTTTTTTTGCAACATAGTATAGCAAAATTTGACATGATAAAAAAGTTAATTAATTTTAGCAAAGAAAAAAGTCTCTGTTTTGAATGTCTGGGGTCGCCAGAAATGTGTGGTGTTAAAATGCGGTCATGAGTAAAAAAAAAAAACCATTAGGAACCACTGTTTTAATGTGAAAAAGTACATGATGAAAATGTTATGAATAATCTAAACAACCATGAACAACCTGAAATTTATTAAGAAAGATAAGTGGGATTTTTAACAATATTGTGCCTGTTATTAAATGTTTTGTGCCTTTGTAGATCCACTGGGCTCTGTAAGTTGTAATACTCATGTGTAAATGGGAAGCTGAGGCACAATATTGTTAAAATCGCACTTTTGCTTTTTTTTATTTATTTTTTTATTTATAAGTTTAAAAAAAAGAGAAAAAACATCCTTGTACTCAGGAGAAATCCCCAACACCAACTTCAAACAAATCCTCACCTCTTGCCATTTCCTTCAGGTAACATGACTTCCTACATATATTGAACCAAGGGGGATTATTGAGGGCAGAAATGAGCTTTAATGACTGAAGTGTGTTTGTCGATCCAACCTAACACTGGTATGAGCGTGACTTTACATCCTCCCCATGGGAGTATCATAACGGGGCATGCCTTTTATGTATTTGCACAGTGTAATGCTGTTTACGTTCTCTGATGGGGAATATGTCTGTCACTTTCCCTCCTGAGGGTACATGCAGGAGGAGACCATCTGTTTATTTTGTCCTGACATCACCTTGGCTCACAAGTCCATGGACAATCCCTTAGAGGTCTATATCTTTCCAAAAGGTATAAAGTGACTTTCTGATATTTATTTTTGTTTTAACACTAGGGATTTGTCTGCTTTTTACCCTGTTTTTGATTGTGTGTGGAAAAGTTCTAGTGAATGCAGATACACTGTCTTACATACAACATGTTAATTATACAGTATATGGAGAAGTCTGACTATCTCGTGGATGGATGGGCAGACAAAGTCAACAGCAATTATTGTGATAAAACAAGATGCTCATAATGTCTGTTTTTTCCCTCTTACATGTCATGATGGGATTGTGTACATTGTCAGCACCATCCCACACATCCCACTCTTGTCACTTCACCAGCTTCAGACTTGCAGATTTGCATTAAATGTCCATAATTACAATGAAAGATGAAGTACATTGACAAAGCAACAGAAACTAAAGATCCTTCAGACAGAGGGGATTGTTTTAAACCAACACTAATGCTGTTTAACTACGTCTGAAATATGCCTTCAGCAATTCATTTCCTTTAAACGGAAAGTGAGATGGTCAAAACATATCACTTGCTATCTAATTATTTCCACAACACATTATTTGAATAAAAAGGATTATTTTCTTGTAGATTATTTGAGCTTCAAAAGCTGAAATCAGGGGAAAAAATAAGTGTTAATAATTATTTAATTAAATAGTTTGTTGTTTTATGTGCGTAATGTCAGAAAATGGTGAAAAAGTTTGCTCAAGATAATATTCTCAAGTGTTTTGTTTGGTCTACAAACTGAAGTTATTCTGTTAACTACCACAAAGAGGAGAGAGAATCCTGAATTATCCTCAAGAACCTGGAATTAAAGGATTTAAACTTTTCCCCCTCTAAATATTACTCAAACCAATCCTGAATCATAACAAAAGTATATAATTAAAGCTGTCAAACTGGGTTAAGCTGGTGTTTATTCTTTCAAACCAGTTCGATACAAAGCCAAACGCCGGACTAAAGCCCTGTCCATATGAAGACAGTTTTGGTCGTACCCGCAAAACTTTTGTATCGGATCAGCCTTTTGTCTAGCCTGGCAGAAACTACACATGAACTGTATATTCTGGAGTCGGACCATTGACAGAGCTGAAGCCTGTGGGTGGATTCAGCCGTTGTCATTCAAACTATTCCTGCACGTAATAGGCCAGTTCTATGACCAACCAGAAGCTCCATCCTTTTAGCTTCAAGCGGAGCCAAATGGTATGTTAGACTTTTACAAAACAGCAAATACATCAGTCTTTAAAAAGGAATGACTTGAGTGCTTCTTTCTGCTCAACTTTCAAAGAAAAGCCCAAGTCCAATTCTTCCAAAATCGACAACAAAGCCGATTCAAACTAGCGCAGTTCGTTAGCCGCATCTATCTTCGTTGCTCTCTATGGTTGTTCTGCTATCTCGCCCTCGCACAGCCCTATCGTCATCGTGCAAAGCCAGCCTCAATGACTCGCTATACACACAGAGCATTTTGATTGGTCCGACATACTTTGTGGTGGAGCCAGAATGGTCTCCTACCACGTGATGCTAGACCACAAGCTAGGTAAGAATATTTTCTGCTCCACAGATATGGTAATTCTTTTATTCCTTCTGCCATTAGGCTTTTAAACACTAGTGCTTAGTGTGAAGTGTATACTGCTTATCAAATGTGTTGTTTTTTAGGTTTTAAAATCTATTTGATCTATTTATTGTTACTGTTGACTTTATGGTGGAACCCTTCAGCTGTCCTGTACATTGACAGATCTGTGTGAATTGTGGAATATGTCTAGTGTGTAATGTCCTGTCCTTTGCTTTCCACATCTGTAAACTGAATTCCACCTTTGGGAAAAATAGTGTTGAATCTGAAACTGCAGGTTTTGAAACCGGGTGCCAGAGTGGATACACATCAAAACGGCAGTTATGCGTCTTCGTCTGTACGACTAAACCACAACTTTTCTAAAAGGATGATGTCATAGCCCCACCTCTATAACCTTTCACGCTAGATGAAAGACACTACCTGACAACAATAACAACAATACAGAGTAGTGCCTGTGCTACAACAGCTATTGAACTTATTGGAAATATTAAAACAAAATCTTAGCTACTCTTTCATTACAATGAGCAACAAATAATCATAGCTAACAATATTCACTACATGCTCTTGGATCTGCTGCAGAGAGGGGCAACCAGAAGGAAATACTGGATCAGACCCAATAGAACCAAACAAGCTTTAATCTCATGCTGTCATATCTCTGCTCTACTCTCTATCTGTCCTCCTTCTGACCTCTCACTAAATTCCCTTTCCTGCTCTAATCCAGCCAATTCTGCACACTTGACGGGGCAGGGGTGGCTCATCAGGTGTGGGCTACTTAACCAGCTCTCTCCTGTGTGTTCTCTGCCAGATTGTTCAGTTAGACCTGGTTCTCCAGCGTTACACCTGTTTCCTTGAGCTCCGTGTTGAGCAGTTTCCGTTTGACCCCTGCCTGCCAGTCTCTTCGTTCAACCCTCGCCTGCTTGACTACGCCTGCTGTCCATCCCATCCTGATAACGACCTGCTTCTGTCGACCTGTGAGTTTTGGGCCTTCCCTAGAGAACCGATCTGCCCTTCAGTTCCCCAGCCTGACCCTCGTGTGGACTACATGGTATTCAACCTTCGGACCATTGTGGATCAAGAACCCTGCCTCACCCTTTGGACTCTGGATGCCTCGGACCTGTGGTATAGTACAGGGAGTACTATACTGAAGAGGATTTCCCATGGACTGATTATTTATACAAAAGTACAATAAGACCTATGAGACTTTTATTCTAATTGTGGTCTTGCAGGGGCGACACAGTGCAGTGGTTAGCACCTGTGCCTCACAGCAAGAAGGTCCCGGGTTCGATTCCCGGGGGAATCTGTGATATCCCTGTGATGAACTGGCAACTCTTCCAGGGTGTACCCCGCCTTCCCAGCTTAAGTAGCTGGGATAGGCTCCATCCCTGTGACCCTAGTGAGGATAAAGCGGGTATAGAAAATGAATGAACTCGGTCCAATCCAGTGCTCCACGCCTGTGGAATGCACTACCTCTAACTCTACGGAGCAGCAAGTCTACTGACTCCTTTCACCCCTTGACACAGATCATCGTGAATTCACATCAAACCACTTCTACTCGAAAATGCAACCAAGATACTATCTGCTTGAAAGCAAAAACAAGTGAATTTTTCTTTTCCATAATTGGAAATAAATTCAGGGGTCAAGGTTAAGAAGGAGCTGAAAATGTATCTTTTTAGACAGGTGAACCTTGTGCTTTGCAAAAATTGTTCACAATAGGAAAAAAAATTGCGAGTCCACTAAGTCTGTCCTCTCCCATTGTGCTCCTCAAGTGGTTTTTAATGAGCTTTAATTTTGAGAATGAGCGCTCAGAGGTTGCCACAGTGACTGCGAGGGTCAAAAATAAAGAGGGCCGTGCAAACCTGCTGTTGATGTTACTGCCCCTCTGTCCTAGACCCCCAAGGCTCAGTCTGGAGGACCACTGCCCCCTGAGCCCCCCTGAAGCCCCGCCCCTGGATGCAAAATAAGCTACATTTAATGCAGATTCTAATTCCATCAATATCTTATTGCTAATGTAGGACATTTTGACAAACTTTTTTTTTTTGTGAGAAATGACAGTTCCGTTGTTTTGAACTAGAAACTAGAACTGAACTAGAAATGAGTCCAACTCTTCTGTCAATCACATATCTCTCTGAAAACACCAGTGAATGGCCAGAACCTCCTATCACAATCTAGATTGGTCCAAAAATCAAAACACAATTGTGTAAAATTGTGAAAACTCCTTGTTTCTTCTCAAACCACTTCATTTCCATCATGCTGAAAGGTAATTATAAAAGTTTTGCCCACAAACCCCAAAAGCTGCACTACAGCTTTAAGTATGCACAAATTTGTGAGGAGTAAAGGTTACTGTAAAACAAATGTACACCATTTAATAGTCACCCAGAGAGTCATTATGGTCCACAGGTGGTTACTTTTTCTTATTTCAAATGCATCATGTTCCTGCTCTTGGGCTTGTAGATGGATACGTGTACATCATCAAATACAGATAACAGAGGTTCATATTGCACAGTGTTCGGTGATTAAGGTAGGCAACACAAAATATGTGCACCATCCCAGGTATATAAATAGTAGAAATTGGGCTCTTGGAAAAGAACAGATCTGTCCTATAGTCACCCAGATATTCATTATGTAACACAAGTGGTTATCTTGATTTGAAATGGATGATGTCCCTACTCTTAAAGGACCTCTATTAGACTGCCAAAAAAGTGCAAAGATTGCCAAAGATGATGGAAAATGAATATCAAGTGCAATACATCATTCTTGTCTGGCTTGTGATATGGCAATCTCAGGCGGAAAATTAATTTGACTTCCACTACAGGCTGACATTGTAAGATGAGCAGCAGGAGCACTTTCAGTATTTTCCGCCAGTACTGATCATCACAGTGTCAAACGTCCTAGATTTCAGATGTCTTTTCACATTAACTGTATTTTGTTGGTATATTTCATAGTGCGTCAATTATGTCCAAATGTATGTTGTTGTTTTTTTGTTTTTTTTCCCCCCAAGAACCAATCATATGCTAAATTATGGAGTGCATGTTACATTCAAATTAAATAATGAGACCAGTGAGACTTTTTGCATAATCAAAATCACACATAGCATAAGTTATTATAGCAAGATGTGAAATGTGCTGTTCAGTGAGTGAGCAAAACTGTGCATTTCAGAGCAGTTAAAACCATGACTGTAAACTTAACCAAATGGAAAGTTTATTTTATTAACAACATCCAAGGATCTACAAACCCAAAGCATTAAATTTCATCAAATTCATCACTAAAACCCTGTGAATTGGCACTAAAACCCCATGAATTGCAAAACAAGACCCTCAATTCCCTCAGGGTGTTTGTGTATATTTCAGGCAGAGAATGTAGAAGGCGAGGTTAACTTTAACGATGCCAACAATCTGTGTGACATCACACAATCTGTCCTAAAAGATGGTTAAGACAGTAAATGTGTGTAGGCAACACATATAGTAGCACTGCCAATTCCAAGTAACTTTGGAAAGATTCACCTGTCGTGGGCCTTGAAAAAAAGGCCAACTCCATTCAGAAGTGACTCTCAGTTAGCAACTAAGACTGTTTTTATTGAGTTCTGCCTGAAATATGGGCTAAATACTGTAGTTTCTGATTTTTAGTAAGTTAGTTTTGTATACTTACTGCAGCAATTCAACTTAACCCTTTCTTGGGCAAGTGACTATTTTTGGTCATTTCTGCATGCATTTAAAAGACAGTGACAGCAAGTCTACAAGGTCCACCTCTGCACATTATTAGGTACCATGAAGGAATGGTACAAATGTAAGGAATGATGTTCAAAGGGATCATGTGGATGTGGACAGGGGTCTGGATAAACACTTATGTTCTAATGTTCTAAAAGTGGTGCTTAATGTTCTAAAATACATGTTCCTTTCACTTTACATGTGTTCTTCTTGTATTTTTATATATGTACTTGGATTTTTTTTTTCTTTCTGACACTTATGAGCAAGGTAGCATCATTAATCCTAGAGGACTATCGCCGGGTGATTTCCACCTGAGCAAATGTATTGATATGATTTTCAACATGTTCCGTTGAGTGTCAGTGAGTCTGTGCCTTCACCAGAGAAATCTCACATGTCCCAGGAATGGGTGGAGCAAAAATCAAGTTTCCAGTATCAATATTGTTATTATATAT
>JAQQZY010000007.1:14662589-14674840 GCA_030068375.1 Ostorhinchus rueppellii | reverse complement strand
TTAATATCTATATATTCCATCCTAGGTTAATATAAATTCACACTGTTTTTTAGTTCATGGTAACTCTCGTTATCTATACAATCATGTAAATACTTCAATTCTATCTATGTATTTCATATTAATTACCATCTGTATATTTCACATCTCATTTTCTTGGTTAGCCCTTATTGTATATTTTTAGTCTTTATTGTATGTATTTATTCTTTATTGTATTTTATTTTAATCTATCTATCTATCTATCTATCTATCTATCTATCTATCTATCTATCTATCTATCTATCTATCTATCTCAGCAGCCTCGGTGTTTATGATTTTTACTAAGTGTTTTACAACATGCCAGATTGGTACGTATAGCTTTAAAGGAGAGTTTCATGAGTTAAGAAAATCACAGTTGGTGGTAATGACAGTAAAGTTACATCTGGTTTTGTGTGAAATGACTCAGTTTGAGTCTTTCGTCTAATGTCATAAATGTCACAACACCAAAATGACCTTCACCTTGGTGTATTTTCCTCATCTGTCATGAGAATTGGAGAAAAAATATTAAAATATGTGGGAATAACAAGTCTAACAACTACTAGTCCGGTAATATTTGAGTTGCAGAGCTATCCTGTGACTGAACAGAATGTTTAGCGAGGCTGTTTGTATTCACATATTTTTTGATATTCTGATACAGTTTTACAATCAACTGAATTGGTAAATTATCTTTTAAACTTGACAAAAAATTCAACATGTAAATGATATAGTAAGTCCAATGTTGTTTTTTTTTCTTTTTCCCAAATTACCAACTGAGAACCTCCATGGTTCGTTGAAAATCCCTTAATTTGAGTGTGGAAAATTAAAGATGGAGTAGGAGATGTTTTCCTGGAACTTTTTTTTTTTTTTTTACTACATTGCTTAAAATCCCCTTTACACCCCAATTGCAACCAATTAATTAAATGCTGAAACACAAAAACAAGAAATTTTAGTCACCTGTGGAACAGACAGGACTGAAAAAAACCCACCATCCAATCATTTTAACCGGCCCATTGAAATGATTGAATGAGAATATGTCCATCAAACTTAACTGTCATTTGTCCCTCCCCCCTCTGCCACACCCCTCTTTGTGTATTAATTGTGCATTCTCAGAGGCTTGAAGCACTTGTACAGGAAATGAAGCCAGAGCTTGGCTAGCTCTATTAGCTACATTAGGATGTGAAGTTCACTGGCAAACTGTTTTATCATTAACATAAATCACTAGGGAATGTAATGCTAGCCAGTTAGGTATGAATATGGGCTGTTCTGATGACAAACATAACAGTGAAATGCACAGAGTACAGCATTCAAAGCAAACTTTAATAGGCTGCTAGCCTAACAACGCTCTTACTGCAGTCAGCTGTTCTACTAGCCCGAGATTACTCTGAACATGTAGCAAAATAACAAGTGAAAAGTCCAACTTCTAATCTAACATACTGACCGGGGGAGGTGTTGGAGGAGATTGAATGAGGTATGCATGGATGCGCGGACCAGTGTGTGTGTGTGTGTGTGTGTGTGTGTGTGTGTGTGTCGATGCTGTGCAGTGTTTGTAAACCCTCTGGAACAAGCATTGCATGTCCCGGTACTCTGGAGGTATGGCTTCAGGGGGAAGTCTGAAGAAAGGGGTTTGGACTTTTGAAAATATAGCTTGCTTGAAACGTTGTTCTAGGATCTCCCACCCTACCTTTAATATTTGTACTTTAAAAGGGACTGAATAATTATGAATTTGTAAACCACTTACTGGATTTCTTTACTTTGTTAAATGACTGGATGTGCATGTGACACGTCTCTCAGTGCAGGTAGTATTGTATTCCCCTCTCATTGCTATTTACACAAACTTAAAAAGGGATGTGCTGAAACGGTCAGAAAATGTTTACACATTGATAGAGTAGGCGAGATCTAATACAACATTTGTCGTGTTAAGTTTAACACACCAACAGTGTTAAGAATTTTAACAGCAAATTAACACATTGCGGCCCATCTTTGGCAGAACAGTACATTATAAACATATCTAAAGTCCTTCCAACACAGCTTTATTCACTATTGACACAAACTATGTAAATCAGAGCACTAAACAGGACTAGTGTACATTTCCTGCCATGCTGTTCTACAGTGCAGACATTCCACTACAGTACATAACAGGTAGTCAACTTGTCTTTTTTTGCTCAACATTGTTCTATTTACAATTGCAGGGACATGTTTATTCACATCTTTTCATATTGTCAGCAGCAGACAGCCATTTTCATAAACATATGCACCAATTACAAAATCCATTAATATCCATCATGTGTCATAAATCATATAGCTCGGCAGCTAGTCTGCCTGTAATTATTGCTGAGCAAGGAGCAGAAGTCTGTGATTAGGTTTAGTCATTATTTCCCTCCATGTGATTAATCTCAGCTTTGAAATAATAAATGGGGAAAATGAACCAGTTCTATGTCAGTGCGTTTGTAATTGTGAATTTAAGCGTGACATATTCTGAAGCCAAGTTTTGACAGAAATCTTTCTGTCAGTCTTGATGCCCCCCCCTTCTCGGTCTGTGACAAATACAATGATCAATGCTTTGTCATGTTGTTGGTTTTTTTTGTATCAGAGCATCTAAAAATACCATGAAACCTACAAACGTCAAATTGAAATCCGACCATGTCCCTCGGTCTCTGTTCACTCTAAAGTATTTTAATCTACTTTTGCAGAATGTCAGGATTAAAAAAAAAAAAAAAAATCCACCTCGAGTAAAACTTTCATGAAATTCGTTTTTTGTGATAAGACATCTCTCATAATTACACCGGTGTTGATTGGTGACAGTGCTTGTATATTAACCTCATTATATTCATACAATTATTTGTTCTACCAGTGGACTATTGTATTTTCCAGTGAGACAATTTTGAATGCATGCACATCATACTAATTCCGTGCTTTGTTTGAGCACTCATTAAAGCAATTCTTTCAGCTCTTACTAAAATTACACACGGTTTAGTGAATTATATGTGCATCACACTTTGCCTTCAAGCTTCACTGAACAGGGGATATCTTAAATACTAATTGTTAAAGGTTCACGTTCTTGCCACTTAGTAACGGGAAATCTCATTTAGATGTTATAAACCCCATTCAACACAGGTCCTAATCCAAATTCAGAATGTAGATTTCTCATCATCGTGGATGTTTGTATACTTTAAATCGTATTGATCTCTTTGTTCAGCAATTTCTCTCCATTATGGGAGTAATCAGATTTAAGGGGCCGCATATATGAGATTAAACAATATCCCTCACCTTCCAGCAGCAACATGTGGAGGCCTTTCCTTATGCACAGCACTGGCTCTGAGACAACGCTGACTAATGTCTTTTGGCACACTGGGTTTTAGGGAAATCAATTTTTGCACAATAACTAGCCCAGTCAAGAATCTGCCCCGTGGAATGAAGGAAAGCATATTACTTCTAATGCAGACCCTATTATCAAAGACACACAGTCATACATTATTTAGTGAATGCCAGTTTCACAAGGCTGGTTCAAAAACAAACATGAATTATTCATCCGTACCCTGATTTTCTTGGTTTTCTCATCGTAATTAATATTAAGAACAATCAGCTAATCACAAAGCAAACACTGTGGCTTTTTATCTAATATATTACATTTCTGAGGAGGAAAACGGTGATAGAATTTCATGACCGGTACACCTAATAGTTGTACAAAAATTGTGCTCATTCACAGTGAAGGGGGAATCCTGCAGCTTTATCGATTTAAAGCCAGGTTAAAGGTTTAGTCATTATTCTGCAGCAGAAAGGGGATCGCCCTTCTTGCCTAGAGATCAATGAAGAGCCTGCAGCTATAATTACCATGCACTTGATGATGTTATTACTATGGCATGCACTAGTGAAACTGACTCTATAGTCCCATCAAATGCATGCCAGCACAGCCTGAAATATAGCAAGTGTATCTCTGCCTGAACTGACTGTGGTGGAAAAAATAGATTCTGCATTTTTTTTTATTTTTTTTTTTTTATATAACAGCTTCAATGCATGCCTGATCTTAGATTGTACTCATATCAGAGCAAAAACTATTACTTCTATGAACAGTCCTAGCAGCTGGCAGAGCAACTGCTTGTCAAATCTTTAGACTAACAAGCAGATGTTTGCCAAATTCTCCCAATGCCCTGTTTCTAGATAAACAACAGTTAACAGATGACATCTCAAAGCGAAACTGGGTTAATAACGTGAAGTATTAATCTAAGAATGAATGATTTAACTTGATTTTTGTTGATTTGCTTTCTCTATATACACTACAAATACATTATTCTTGGAATTCTGTTCATATAAAAAATAATAAATTTAAAAAAAAAAGATTTATAGCAACTTGCAGGGCTTTAGTGGCAACTGAAATTGCTCTAACTGTGGTCTAAATGTCACAGGCCACAGTCCAGATGCCGACTCATTCACACAAGGCCTGGAGGGAGCATGATAAAGGTTGCAAATGTCAATTATGTCTGATAAAGTTTGGAAAGGCAGATTTCTGTTATCTTTGCACTTTTGGCTTTTTCTCTAATATAGATACACCAAAAAACTTGACTTATTTCACCAGTGACGAATACAAATACAAACATTTAAGAGTAGAAGTGCAAACAGGACACTAAACCATTGTAGTTTTCATTCATAGATCCCTCCTTTTATAATATAATGTGCTTTCCATGTTAACATTCTGCTGCTTAATCTACGCATGAATTGCTTCTAAATCCCATTTGGGCATAAATATCCGGCATAATCATTTAAGTATATACAGTTCCATTGCTGAATATTAAACAGTCATAGACACAGCAGAACTGCTTTTCATATAAAAATGCAACAATGCAGACTGTTAGGATACTTTTGGGGTTTTTTTATGGAATAATGGATGCACGGTAATTGCGGCACATTTCTCTTTTTCTACGAACAAGTTTTTCACAAAAGGTTAGCAAGATAACAAACCTTGATAGAAACTCCCCGATGACTTTTGCACATGTAATGCAGAAAATCAATAGACTACATTACTGCAGGAAACAAACAAAGTGGACATGAAACAGTTTGGCTTGCAGAATACTTGGTGTGTGCTTTTACACAAGGACATACGGTGTCATGTTGGTCTTGCAACCCACACTGTGTGGGCAGATATAAGGCCAGTGTACAACTAGTTTGCTATTCCTCATGCAGTTAAGGTCTTCACACTTATTGACTGTCAGGGCATGTTAGATCAAACTAAGACTCTAATATTACCACATTGCATCTTTCTTGTAAATTAATGTTACAAATTCTAATAATAACTATGACTGTCATAATAGTAAAATCACTGTATTACTCTACTTAGTATTTTAGTACAAAACATCACATCCATGCAATAAAAGACACTATAGCTCACAGGTGTCAAACATGCGGCTTGGGGGCTACATCTGGCCCGCCAGAGGGTTCAACCTGGCCCTTGGGATGAATTTGTGAAATATGAACATATGATATGAAGATATGGACAGTCAAGGATTTTAAAAGCATTTTAGGTCAATTCAAGCTAAAGTGGGTCAGACCAATAAAATACTATCAGAATAACCTATAATGAAAACTGTACATTTTTTTGTAAAAAAAAAAAAAAAAGGAAAATTACACAAAAATGTTTTGCCTTTTATAAAGAAAAAAAATACTGCATAACTTTAATTCTCTTAATAGAAGTATGTGGAATTTGAATCATATTTTTCCTGTTATTTAATGTTTTGTGTATTTGTAGATCCACTCTGATGTCTAAGCTCTGATTCACATGTATAAATAATAAACTAAGACATAATATTGTTAACATTGTACTTATTTTACTTAAGAATTTTCAGGTTGTTCATATTTGTTCACGTTATCTTTGAGTGCAACTCATAGATAGAAACATTTTCATCACGGAATTTTTATTTTTTCACTCAAAACTTATCCTATTATTTATATTATTTCACTGGTCCGGCCCACTTTATACCATATTAGGCTGAATGTGGAACTGAACTACAATGAGTTTGACACCCCTGCTATAGCTGGATCATATAGTCTCACTTTCATTTATAGAAACTTTAGTAAATCTATCCCCAGATCACTGTCAGTATTTTGATCAAATGTTTTTTTTGTTTTTTTTGTCTGACCCAAGCATTCCATTCTGAAGTTGTAGTTTGTTTTTTTGTAGCAAACCTTTGGATAAAATCCAACATGATCATTACAAAGCAGAAAGTAAACTGGGGTGTACTGTATACACTCCTGTGCCGAAGCGATATTTATTTAGAGGCTCTGGTGGTGGTGTCTCTCCAGACTTTCTATGCATTTTGATTATTTTAGATCATATTCAATTGACATCCTGGATAATTTATGATCTTAAACCAGTTTACTGACATTTATATTAGCCCTAAAAATATTCATGTCTGATATTTAATGCAGAAGAAGAGACACACAAATTCCGTCTGTGCCACACAAGAATACATGAAATGGTAATACTTGGCATACTGTTTCCTGTGCTACCTAGTGAGACTTCCAAAACAGAAGAACTATCTAACAAAAAGAGAATTTCTTATCAGCAGTGCATTTCACCACATCCCAATTCTCTTTCATTTAGAGCTCTTTCTTTAGCCTTAAAAGACTGAGGAAAAAATAAATAAATGAATAAAATTTGGGACACGTAACTCCCCTGTACTTACATTGTTTGTTTCATCTAGTCTAGGAGCCAGCGTCAAATACCGTGCCCGTTTGAGATTCAGTCTGGTTCATTTCAGCTGGATTCCTTGACATTTGCTTATCAAACTGGAAGGACTGTCATGATCCTTAGGTAACCACAAATTCCAGGATCCATCGCTCTCTTCTTCTTCTTTTTTTTTTTTCTCTGTAATCCCATTCGTTATCCTTCAACCAATTTTCATAAAAACATGCCTGGTGGTTTTTCATAATACTGCTGACAACAAACAAAACAAACAAACAAACAGATGTGGGGGTGGTTTATTGCTTCTTTGGCAAAGGTTAGGGTATGGTTAGGGCCATGTTGCTCGCAAGCCCTTCTTGTTACAAAATTGATAATCAAATTACTAATATATTATTCACATAATCAAGGTAGTCATGTGAATACCAGGACTTAACAAAAATAGCTGTAAGCAAAAGAGCCGTGCAGTGAAAAAAAACCCCAGGCTGCATCGGTTATGACTAATTGAAAAAGTGGAGAGCTTCTTAAACCATGTTGCCATGTCTCTGTCCAAAGGCTACATTAAGTGAGCTAATTGCTAGCCCTGAATCTAGTAATAACAAGAGCATATGATTAAGCGCTGGTATGCTGTTCAAGCTGTGACCATGCCAACATACAGCAATATATGAATGTTTATGAAATTAAAGTGTCATCCTATTGCCTCGAGTAGGAGGACCAAAGCATGAGACAAGCTGCTGTAGCTACTAGAACAGGATGTGCCTCAGGTTTCTCATAATGAAAACCGAGCAAACCGGAGTATAAATTCCACCCCAGCCATAACTCACTGCTTCCTTTTTATTTAAATGTTGTACAGTGAATGGATTTCAATAAAATTTAAATATTCTCAAACTGTAAAGGAGAAAAGGGCTTCACAGAGTCGAACCAAACAAAATGTGTCTAGAACAGAGTACCTGAAAATCCCTGATAGCTCTCTTTCTTCCGTTATTAGGTCAAAAAATGTTTGAATTATTCCTTGGATTCTACGCTTTTGTTTATACACGAAACATAGTTCTGGATATTAAGCTGTTTATATATTCTCTTTCATGATTTTGTGCAAGAGAATGCCTTGATCACATGCTAGTTAATGGGGAGACCCTCCTTATTTATGGTATAAGATGCTGTTGCAGGAACAACACTGCGCTATTTATCTCTTTTTTTTTCTTTGTGTTTGTGGGTAAGCAATTAAAATATCTGGGTCACTGATTACTGAACTTGGGCTTGCACACAGCAGCACACTGGTATGATACAATATTGGATCTTTCTTTTGATGGCTCACTATGGAGCAGGCTTCAGGTTTCTTGATGAAAAGGGAAGAAGGGAATGAGGAAAAAGAAAGCAAGCGATCTTCTGTTTATTGTTGCCTTGATCCCACCACAAAATCAATGACAGAATGTATAGCTAGCAAGTAAGTGGCCTGTTGCCCCATAAAAAGTACCATCTAGAAGAGGGGAACTTACATAGAAGCCATGAATCTGTATCTCATTGGCAAGCGGAGTAAAAACATGACATAAAAGTCATTTCATCAGAAAAGGCTCATCAGAGAAGAGCCCAGGGAAAAAAAAAAAAAAGTACTCCCACCATGCAAAACCACTTTGAGTGATTACTCATATAATCTCACCCACAAACACTAACTCCACAACCGCATGAAATAAATGACACATGGGTTCCAACTGTATATGGTGTGAGTGACGGCCGGTGGGACCTGTAAAACATCCCAAGGCAAACTGATTACTGCCCCCATCAGTATATGGACTGTCACTGTTATTGAAAGACTGTCAGACTCATTCTCAGTGCGACCCGAATCAAATGTCAGTAACAGTCATGTTGGGCTGCAGGCAGCTGCACATATCCTCCCTTATTAACACATTAACCTTGTGGTTTGGTGTTAAACAAGTGCGGTCTTAGATCTCAAGTCAAACAGAGAAGTTCTTGTTTACTCCTATGATCCCACACAGCTTGTGATCTCCATTCTTGTCAACAAAAAGACACACAGACAGTCATTGACAGCTTGATAGATTTTCAGATATACGTGCATAAGCTAGATGGAGAGATATTTCATTGATTTAAAATCTTCAAACTAATAGCACATTCCCTAGATAACCGGAGTCCGGGCAGTTTCTTCACTGTTATCCAAACAAACAAGAGCTTACATCTCTTCTCTGCTTCCTGTCTCACAGCCTTGTTTCCTAGGTAACCATGTCAGATGAATTGAGAGGGGGGACTGACGCCCTCCAGAGAGCCAATCCTCTCTCATCCAAAGTTTGTCTCACTTTAGGTCATGTGACACCTGTTCCCATGACAACCAGGTTGGAGGGCAGTCTGGATATCTCTTTGATCAAGGAAAAATACCACACATGCCAGCAAGCAACCTTGAAATCTAACAGAGGATGCAGATATGCAATAGCTCTTTATGGAGATGTAATAAGCTCATGTCAGATCATTCATAAAAACCTCCTCATGTTTCCGTCCGTTGCAGGAAGAGTAGGAAGCTAGCAATATAACATGATGCACTGTAGCAAATTCAAGTGATTTAAAAGTCAAACCAACCCTGCTGTGTGTATATGCTCAAAAAATCCAGCCACAGAAATTATAGGGAACACTTGATTACCTTCTTAAGGGTATACGCTACAATAGAATAGCTATGAAAAAAAAAAAATCTCTTAAATGTGAGAGGCAGGTAACAATGTGCCCCCAGAATAAGTCAAAGATGGAGTGGATGCCATTCTATGCCTTCCTTGTCAGTTTACAGCAGCATTAATCACCAGCAGCAGAGTCACAAAACAGATTTTATTTTGTGAGCAGGTGGCCTTAAAGCCTTAAAGGTCTTTTGGTCTATGATAAGCATTTGGCCTTTCTAAGCCTTTGAGCTCTCGCAAACAAAGAACCATCCCAAACCTCTGGGCTGAGGTAAATGGTTGACTTTTCCAAGCCTTTTAGTCTGCACAAAGCTGTTGGAAACCGTCCATCAGATAAGAGGTTCTCATGGGCATCCTTTCAATAAAATATGTGACGGGCAACAAATTGGCTTCAGACACCTGTCGTAATATAGAAAGGCCAGTCATTTCTCCGCTCTACAGTTGTCTCAAAACACTGGTATTAGCAGTAAATTATTAACAGGATGTGTAAAAACAGAAATATCTCAGAAAGATTCCTCTTCATGATTATTAAATATGCCGAAGCGCAACATTCCGCAGCATTATCACATCTAGCCTTTTTAAAAAATTATAAGAGGAATCACACACAGCATGGGCAAAATGTAGTTGGAAATTAAGTCAATCCCACACAAACTCCTGCAAAAAGCCCTCGCAGACACCGGCCGTGCTTTTAAATCCATCCATATTTCACGTCCCCATAAACAGAGATGCTAAATTGAATTTCAAGTAGTATGTAGAAAGGCTAGGCAAGATTAGGTTGGGTGTTTGGCCTAAACTTCTAGCCAATGTATCAAGTCATGTGTCTGAACTTTGAGATAAAATTATCACTAATTTGCTGAAGTGTAACTTGTGGATAGGAATTCCTTTATTAATTCATTCACTGTGGTTTCAGTATTTCATTAAAATTTTAACACAAATTTTAGGACGTGACATTTCATTTGGAAAAAGGACAAAAAGTTGCCAGTGTAACGCCATTAAAAATAATATTTGATGTAGGTTTTCAACAGAGGGGGAATAAAAACAGTAATAAATTCAAAGACACCACCTGAAAAGTGCACAAGCTGAAGGTTAACTTGGCCATAACCCTGCCAGAAAGAAACTGAGTTGGTTTAAAGTTGAATTCTTTGGCACAGTTGCAAAAAAAGCAACAAAAGTGTATCCATTTTCACTGTAGTCTCAGAAAATACGGTCTTACAAATACACAAAACTGGACAATCAGGACATCAGGAATTCCACACCCTTAGATTTGTATTAATGTTTCTATAAACTGTTGTTTTGAAGGTACTTCAGTCAAAGTGGATTCGATTTCAGTGTCAATACTGTCAGTTAGTAGTGTGAGATATTTAACCCATAAAGACCCAAACATCACCAACCAAAACCATCTATTGATCTAAACTGTTTAATACCTGTTGATCCACTAATCCTATCCATACATGTAAATAATTGGTGTAAAATACAGTTTGTCATCTTTTCATGCTCATCCCATATGATCCATTTGGATGTTCAGAGGCTACGTAGTTACCGTGGAAACACCATCCTCTTCTATAACATAGAGTTGGATCAATGACAGTGGATGGACACACATGGATGATGTTTAGTTAATGATATACTTTCCTGAAAAAGTCCCTGTTTCTGCAGTTTTCTGTTTTTGACATAATAATCAAACAAACATCTACACCATCAGTAAATTAAATATAGGAAAATACCTGATTATAGTGATAGAATGCAGAATACAGAGAATACTATTATAAATAAATGGTGATAAATCACAGAAGAAAAGTTAGACATAGAGGAAATTTAATTTGGGAACTGACATAAAAATAGTGCCAAGTCATGATGGGTTAAATTTGTTTTCCGTTCTGGATCATCTTCCAGATCAGCAAAAAAAACTGATCATGTTTATAGATGTTGTAATGCAGGGTGGGTGTGCTTTTTTTCACAGTAGTAATTTGCCTTATTGTCAGAGAAAATAACAAAATGTTAAAAATCACAATGTTGAAGAATCCTTGAATTCAGACCTAGATCCAGATCAGACCATCTTATAGGAGAGCTGATATGGTAGTGACCTACCTGGTGTAACACTGCTATAGATATTGTGTTGAAGGTGTGGACTGGACAGGGTAGTATACAAAAAAAAATTATATATATATAAAACACAGACTTGACTGCATTCCCCATGAAACATTAAGATTCCAATACTAAACTTTACTCTGTTTTTTCTTTCCATTGCAGCTGTAATGCTTCACATCTTTGTCATATTTGGGCAAAACTTCCATAGTTACTGTGACTGTATTGTAATCCTGTAATGTCATTTTCACACCTAATAGCCTGGCGTACTCAGTGAACTGAGGACTGGGTTCGATGTGTTGTGACATTCAGCTGGTCCTTTCACACTGCACTTTGGTAAACAAACCAAGCCTTTGAATAATGTGTTCCCTTCATCACCTGTGAGGACGCTGCATCAAGAATCACTGAAGGAAAAGACCAGACAAACTATTATCAATAAACCTCGCTCATCTGTTGGTTAATCCAAACAAAACAGCTGAATTGTAATCCACTTCCTGCATTTGGTTCACTTGAAGCAGACTGGGACAGAGAGTTCGACTGAACATTCACACCTCCTCAAACAAACCAGACTCTCAGAGCAAAAGGACTAAAGGTCACCTCCAACGTCAGATCTGGAACCAATTTCACTTATTCTGGCACCTCTATGAAAAAACGAATAGCCGAAATGAAAAAAAAATGTTTATCATTATCTGTCTTGTTAATCTTTATTCTCATTCAAATGTATAGAGTGCCTGACAAAAGTCTTGTTGCTTATCCATTTTGTAGAAACAACAGCTTATAACCTGACTTTTAACTAATCCATT
>JAQQZY010000007.1:14608393-14618778 GCA_030068375.1 Ostorhinchus rueppellii | reverse complement strand
TCGCATGGAGCCTATCCCAGCTACTTAGGGCGAAGGCGGGGTACATCCTGGACAAGTCGCCAGTTCATCGCAGGGCTTAAAAATGCATAATTCCATTTAAAAAAGCAAAATATCACTCCTGTGAGAATAATAACAAACTGAATAAATTATGTTAAATGGTGAAATAAAGTCATTTAAAACAGTTGAATTGAACAGGTGGTTATCCTCCTGACTACCAGTAGTTCAAATTTGTCCTCTGTGGGTGACATTTTTAACCCCCCCAAGCATTCTACTGCATTAACTCCTTTTGCTCTCTACAGAGGACATCTAGGACTTTTCACTTATACCAAATGTAAAGATGTGGGGCATTTACCTTACAAAGAGTGTGGAATTTTAAAAAATTAAAATGTAATGTGATTTTTTTCCCCCTGGTAGTCAGGAGGTTAAAATGAGGATTTGGTCCAAAAGCAGTATCAGGAAAGGTCTCATCTTTTACAGATGCAGATAGAGGAAAACTTTGTTAATTCTCCATGATATATTTACTTAAGCAGGAAAAAGCAGCCAGTTTGTCCACAAATGTATGAGAAAAGTATTGAAGTGTTTAAAAACAGCTGTAAGGGTTGTAAGGGATTTGAATATTTCACCCTCTATGTTGCAGAACAGAACTGTTTTTTTTCAAGCAATGTCAGTATTTCAGAGTGTATTAAAGGGCAAGGGCTCAAGCCTAAACTGAACAGCTGTGATCATGTATACCTGATGGAATCACATGGGCTCGGGAATACTGTAGCACACGTTTGCCTACACAGCACTACAATACATAGTTCCATCCAAAAGAAAAGGCCTGTTCTTTTAGCATTTTCATCTTTTGTCCTTATCACATGGAATACTGACTGGTCTGAGGACAATCTCTGCTTCCACTGGGTGATATTCCATCCCAGAGAAGACACTTGCGGACACTGTGGATAGATTAGTTGCATGATTGCGTTGTGCTGTGCAGACTTTTAACTGGCGTGAGTATCCTCTGGCACCAACTATGCAGAAAAAAATGCATTGAAATGTAATGTAGCTTTATACGACTGCCTTGTAGGTTTATTTCACAGTTTTCTCTAGTTCTCTTGCCTATATTTTCACACGGTAATATAATTCTATACATATTTCTACTTAAACATTCCGACACAGACTGTATTCTTATAGTGCGTATTGGTGCCATATGCCAAAATCTGTTATTGCGAGAAGGCATAAAACACTCCACAGGGATAATCAATAATCAAAAGAGTTGATCCCACACCTTATACACATATCTATCGCAAACCCACTGCAATTATAGTAAACACAAACCGCCGCATAAATAAACATACAGTGCCTTAGGACAACAATAAAGGCTATGGGGTCATGGCAATGTGCCTGTCAATCATACAGCATTGTTTTCAGCCCACATTGGGTTTAATAAAGCCCAATGGCGCATATACTGAATAGGCTACAACACCAGTAGTGCATCTGTTATGGATTACCAGGCTTTGTTCCAAGAGAATTCCTCTCCGAGAGGCTTTGCTGGATAGAACATTGAGGTACAAGTGTGCTTTAAGATAACCAAGACACCTTGGGATGCAAATGACGCTTAAAAAAATAATAAAATTAGCAGGTCCATACATAGGAAGTACTTTTTTTTCTATTTAATGATATGTTTGATGTTTGATGTTTTATCAGTTTGTATTAGTTATAATAGATGCCAATAAGAAGATAAATAATATAAGTCACACATGTTACAAGTCATAAGAGGCAGAACAATATCAGGCTAAAATAAATAAATCTATAACAGTTCTGAATAGCTTCTTCAGTTCTATAGGTAGGAACAGTTTCCTTTTGCCAAAGTTAACACTGTGAATGTCAAAGTAACAGAGTACATCCTAATAGAAGAGGATATAATTGAGGACACCTGTACAGAGGACGCACCAACAAGGATGATCTCTACATATGACATCCCTTCCTGAAGGTGATGTGTCACCCATCAAACTGGGTCAGTAGATGTGTGGAGGAAATGTCAAGCCAGTGATTTTACAGCAGCAGACAGGTGTTAATGCACATAAACATGGTAGGGTTTCTGGAGGGTGTCGACACCATGGTGGCTAAGGGGTGTGGGGTCATCTGGTGGGGAGATCTTAGGAGGAGGAGAAAATATGTTGTAATAATTGAGTGCAGAGCTTGGTTGTCTTTGTGGACTGATCACTGCAATATTGAGACTTCAGCAGGAAGAAAAGCAAAAACAAATATGATCTAAAACTGATAGAATGACTGGACAGTGGTGTTCAGTGGGACATCTGAAGCTCCTAGGCAGCTCACTGGGTTACAGCAGCAAGTCAGAGCCTTTCAGAATTATTCCTTTTGACAGTTTGCAGTTTTCACACTGTCTTTTTGAGCACATCATTTGTGACAGCTGTAATTCTTGGCTGTTTGACAGGTTTTCTCTCTGGTTCATTTCCACAGCAAAGACATCAGGAGACGCTCTGAATTCATTTTCATCATGACTTAATTTCTTCAGTAGCAAAACATGTTGCACAAACTTCAGGAGATTAATCCTCAGTTGTTGTTAAAGTTAAACTGGACTGCACTTTTTTTGGGAGTCATTTTCTTAAAAATGTTTCATCTCCTGTCCAATAGACTTCATCACTTCTATTTGCTGATGGTAGAAAACAGACTTCTAAACCTGTAGGAGGAGTGGTCTGGGTGGGTCAAACAACCCATCCAGACCACTGCATGTAACAAGTAAGGGTGAAGGACGACCTGGACAAATGATTCAAGGATTCTAAGTGTTTTATTGTCACATCTACAGTAAAGGAACAGCTTTCTTTATATAATGAAACCTTACTCTGCCGTTTACACTGAATGCCAAAAGAATTTAAGATAAGTATAAAAAATATAAGTATTATTTTTATATATAGAATAAGAAATAGTATAATGTTACTAGCAAATTAAAACAACCGAAATAAAGTGGCTTTTAAAAATGGCTTTAAGAGAAAATTAGCATAAAATATAACAAACATAAGCTACTATTACTAAGTGAAAATACAGTCGTGGAAAATAATTATTAGACCACCCCTTTTCTTCAACTTCTTGTTCATTTTAATGCCTGGTACAACTAAAGGTACATTTGTTTGGACAAATATAATCATAACAACAAAAACAGCTCAGTTTAATTTCAGAGCTGATATCTATGCATTATCCATGTTTTCCAAAACGTAGACTTCAACTACAGGTTGGAATTTGTCTTTTTTCCCCCTCACCTTGAACTCCTGATGTTTTCCCTTTTCCTATCTGCAAAAATGGGGCGCATTACTGCGAACCGTCAGTTACAACTGTACCTGTATCCCCATGTTTATGACTTGTGTCTATGTGATCTTGGTTGGTTGTAATCTGGAATACAATTTTGTTGCTCTGAAATATTGTGCAACGACAAAGACAATTCTATTCTATTCTATAACCAAAATCACTTCAGCTCTTACATCAGTATGTATGGCATTGTACTGACAAAAACATGACATGTTTGCTTTTCTGTCTGTTTCAGTCACATGATACACACAGGAGTTAGTACGTGCTGATCGCATAACCATTGTTTTTGATGACTTTTGATGGTCTAATAATTTTTTCTGTGACTATATACATATACATACACACATACATACATACATACACCAGATATCTGGGTAATTGTGCAAACTGTCATAGATGTCATAGCATAGAACATGTGCAAAACTGCCTGAGATAAGTAAGGTGTTAAATGTGCAAGACTATTGTTGCACATAAATGAGAACTTACATTGACATTCTGTAGAATAATGTGATCCTTTTACTAGTGACTAACATGAAAAAAAAATTGATTGAAAAAACAATCAAACAACAGCTAGAGACAACCCATAATGCGACACGCTCTTAAACAATGTAGTTATACTGGCATTTGGCCCATTCCCAGAAAATGTTCGATATTCTTTGCACATAAGTGACAGTTTTGACAGTAATAGATAAAACCTGAGCAGAGGTTATCCATGGATTCAGCTTAGATGCTGCATCAACTCTTTCTCTGGTGAAAATAAAACCTAGAGAGCACAGATATCCAGATTTCCTACAGTTTTTGCATATTACTACATAAGCAAAGGGAGGAAAATGAGACAGCCAAATCCTTTTTTTTTTGCAAATTTCCAGGTAATGAGGCACTGGCAATAATAAAGGTAGGTGGCCAGAGTTCAAGGATGGTCATCAGTTCCAGTGACTGCGTTTTCTTTGGAATGTCTTGAGGGAATGTCCCCATACTTGGCAGAAGCATTTACTTAGATACTATGGTGAACTGATTAGATTTTTGGGGGGTAGAAATCGATACTAAAGGTCCCTGTGACCCTACAGAGGACATTTTGGCCATGAATACTTGTATTTGCAAGGACTGAATGATGACTTTATGTTGCAACAATAGGACTGAACTTACACCTGGCACATACTGTTTGCATCACCTCTACGTAGCATTTGCCTCGCATGTTGCTCTCCTGTGTGTGTGTGTGTGTGTGTGTGTGTGTGTGTGTGTGTGTGTGTGTGTGTGTGTGTGTGTGTGTGTGTGTGTGATTGCGTGCGTTCACCCCGGCTGGTACTGCTGCTGTCAGCTCTACTCTCTACAATGAGTTTCTTCATCAGTATCCTATCAATACGACTCATTTCACCTCAAATTTAGTTTCAAAGAAGAGTGAGGAGTTCAAAAGCGGGCACATGCAGTCATTCAACAGAGTGAACAGATAGACAGCCAGAGTGAAAGATTGGGATATTTTGTCATTTCTGTGACACATTCAGATGTTGTCTAGACTTTGGAACTGTACTAAAAGGTGTCAGCTATATAAAATATTGCTGATATGATATTAATATGACTATCCATTGGGCTTTTCGCTGTCTATTTTTGCAGCGAGTCGCTTCACTCTCATATGAAAAATAGGTGTCTGTTCTATTTTATAAGTGACATCCTGCTCTGCAACACTTGACACACATCTCTCATACAACTGGTATGGCTGCTGCTGTCTGATAATGTGGAAACCAAAAGAAAATCAACAGCTAACGCACTCGGCATGCATGCAAGAGGTAACCACTGTGTTCCAAGTTCTTGTTTATAACATTTATTCACAACAGCTGTCTTTTTTCTTTACTGATTTATTAATAAAGTTTATTAATTCAATTAAACATGACAAGTGGAGCCAGGAGTATATCTTATTTTTTTTATTAGTTTAGGGTACAGCTTATATTCATGAAAGTCTTTAATTATCTAAAGATCTGAAAAGTTGAAAGATCCAAATGGTTTTTATCTGAAGGTCAGATAGAAAACAAATAAGTATTACACACCAGGTAACCTGTAATTACTATTCCAGACTGCATCAAATTATTCATTCCATTTAGTTTTTCATATGACATTGTAAGGTAAGGTTATGATATAACATCCTGAGTAAAATAAATTCTTAGAACTGCTCAGTATGTGACCTTGATATTGTCTTAATAGGCTCAATGGTTCAGCATTCCATGACAGGTTTGCAAAACCTTAAAATGTTCCAAGCAGAGAATCTATTCTTATTCTAATCTATCTATCATACATGAAGAACACTTTAATACTATGTTCCCAAAGAAAGCAATCATAACTATTTGATTCATATTTTGCATGTACTTCAACTGACTTCTCCAATAGCATGGAATGTTTAAGAAAAAATACTTAATAAATGATGAGATTGCACAATACTGTAAACACCACTGGGTTTTGTGACATTTACAAAGAGAATATGTGCAATCTATGACAACACTGGTCCACTTGTCATAGGAATCACACAGATTAATAATTTAATGAATAACAGCTTTCTCCAAACACTCCTAATCCATTTGTATTCATTTTAAATAATCCGAAGATTGTGGATTTTGATTATGCTATGTATTGCATTATGGGTTGTTTGCAGCATTAATGCTGCTAGGCTAATAAGTACATTTAAGTTCATTTATAGTGGTTCTTTTGTATCTGCCCATGTAGTTGAAGCTGCAGGGGTGTGATGCGTTGTTGCGCCGCCACTAATGAATTCTGATGAAATGTTAAGTTTGTAGATTCCCACTGAGTAAACTGTAAGTGTAAATCTATTGTGATACAGTGACAAAACAAATATATGCGTACTATAAGACAAACAGAAGGGGTAAAGTGCCTTAGAAATGTGCATCATTGGACACCAGTGACTGATAGAACTGCACGATAGCGCTATATTTTTATATTATATCATAGTAGGGCTGCCAAAATTAACACATTAACATGGATTAATTCATCATCATAATTAATCTGATGAAACATTTAAATGGGATTAACTCATCTGCACCACAGAATGACTCTGAATGTCTCTGTCAACACATTTGGGGCAGTTTGTCCAAGTAGAGTTAGCATAAACAAATGGGCAGTTGATCCAGTAGTGACAGGCAGCAGAACCAACCCATAAAGATGGAAGACATTAAACAGCACGTTGGTCTCTGGATGGAAAGATGGGGACAAAAAAAAAAACCCAAGATGGAACAGTTGTTTCAAGTTGTTCTGTTGAAACGGTTGAAGGTGTTTAATAAACACATTAAGTGCATAAATGTTCCCTTCTTTCTTTAGTCTGTATGCTCATGCAAAAGGAAACGTGACTAATATAGATTAAAAATTAATGATATTTAATTGTGATTATTAATACTCAGCAACCCTGTGATATCTGTCTGTCCGTCTGTCTATCTTAATACAATGCAATCTTCACATATGAACATATTTCCATCTCATCATGAGGAAACTAAGTAGAGTTTGCAAAACAGTGAGTTGGCAGTTGTGTTAAATGTATATAATGTGCATCTCTATAGGTAGGTGGATGACACTCATTTGACTGAAAGCTGTAAAACTAATGAGCAGATAAAGCTGTGAGCAGTCAGCAACATGACTGGATACATAATAATATGTATTCTAACCAGACCTCCCTCTTTTATATAGTACTGCCTGCACACAAAGAACAGAAACATTTCAGGACACGCTTAATTTTCATCTTCAGCAAGGGGGGTTTGAGGGATTAAAGAATGTCGACTTTCAAGGTCAGCGGACCAAACTAAAGCTGACCTACACACTTACACCTACAAGTGTGACATTATGATAGCCCTTTTTAACAGTCTCACACCTGGTGGAAATCAGTATGGCAGAGTAATGTCTTTAGGCTCAAGACATGGATGTACTTTCTTAAGGCTCATAAAAGGGCAAAAAAAACATTGAATTAAAAATGATGGTTTCTACAATTAAAGGTGGGGTCTGAGATGTTAGAAAAATGTCTCGAGCAAACTACATTTTGAAAAGAGTCATTTCAAAAGTGCCAACCCCTTTCTTTCTAAGGACGTGCAATTTGTGCCTGTGAATAGGGGTCCACATGGAGGGGGAAGGGGGTTGGACAAATGGTAGATGACTTTGATAGACAATCATTTTGAGTGGGCGCTCAAAATGATTGGATGGTGGGGGGGTTTTTTTTCAGTCCTGTCCATCCCACAGGTGAATAAAACTTTTGATTTTTGTGTCAGAGCATTTAATTAATTGTTTGCAATGGGGGTGTGAAGGCAATTTTTAGCAATATAGTATTAAAAAAAAAGCTCCAGGAAAACATCTCAGACCCCACCTTTAAAGAAAAGATACACAAAAATCTGAAAAAAACAAGCACTGTCTGCTCCCATCTCAACCCCTGAAGGTATCGGATGGAGAAATGAGGTCAGTAGTATCAAACTGTAGGATCATGTTCAAGTACTATTGTCTTCATAATCATAAAAAATGAAGTGTTATGTTTGACACATTGCAGGGCTAAATCACTTGGTAAAACTGGCCATTTTTTTAAATAATAGGAAACAGGTAGATTCTAAAGAAAGCTGCGATTATTGTCTATTGTTTTGTAGGGATTCCTGTAATAAAACAAACAAGCCTGTTGATCCATAGCCATTTTTTAAACAATAGTAGTCCATTTTCCTGATCCAACTGTAGCACAAAATCTATCGTAGACCACAGTTTTAATCGTGGCTGCTTTTACTGAATATTGCCTCTGAAAACCAGATGGACAGAACATAAATATGCAGTTAGGACTCAAAACTCATCACCTTCCCACAGCATAACACTTCAAAGATAGAGGTCAAAGAGGAGCCAAACTGAGCTAAAGTTCAGGTTATTGAAGTGAATCCAAAACAACTTGCTGGTGAGAGAGAGGCAGAGTAAAATGTCTCCTCAAGCAGACCTGCTGGATAGAAACTCTTAGGGCTGCTTTTCCTCCAGGCCTGAAGATGAGAGCTGAATTTATATTTTATTTCTATTTGCATTTGTGCTATTATTTAGCTTTTATGTGTAGATATTTAGGCCTATAATAACACCAACGAATGAACAGAAACAAAGCTTCAACAACAAAAAATGCTGCTGTTTGAGTTTCATCGTTGGTTACGGCACATCAAAAAAAGGGGAAAAAAAGGAATTTCAAGTGTTTATAAATAACATAATATTCATCATGTGAAAAAACTATAAAAAAAAAACAAAAAAAACCCAAAAACCTCAGCTTGTCAAGAGCAAAATATTGAGCCAGTGTGATGAGACCTGAAGTTCAATCTTTTTTAAAGTCCAACAGCACATGTGACAGAATAAATCCCACAACCCTTCCTTCAAAAATGTCATATAAATAGACTAAGAGAAGAAAAAAAGGCTACCTGATGATTGCCTGATGGGATGTTAACATCAGGTAGAGAAGTCATTTATTGACCCACGAGAATTCATTGTGGACCTCACAAAAACAGGAGATATACAGCCCGTTATTGCTTTGAGCTACAAAGCAAAGCTGCCATTGTCATTTTCTCCAACTATGCTTTGGAAAGACACAACGAATCATTCATCACTGTCCCTTAGCTCAATCCAAACTGTCACAGACTATGAAGGAGAAAATGAGTTATGGGAACATAAGCAAGAGTAAGTATTGTGAAAGCAATCATCGCTGGCCACAGAACCATCTCTTGAAAGGTTGTGATATGTTGCGGTTCAGTCTCAAGATATAGAGATTAAACTAAACATCATATGCTATAAATCTTGTTTGCTTCTATAAGGTACACACTCTACAAGGTATATAATTTATCAACAAATCTGAGGGGATGGAAGAGTAAACTGCAGGAGCAGAATCATGGGAAAAACAGCAGAATTTACAAATACACCCCATCTTTCCGCAGCTTTCTCCTCTTGGTCTAAATCCAACGATGACATATGAATGCACATACTCAATTTGGTTTTTCCATTTTCACTATACCCAGAGCCGGCCCCAGGCATAAGCGAACTAAGCGTCTGCTTAGGGCCCCACGGCCACTCAGGGACCCCCAAGAGCAGTTAAGGAAAAAAAAAAGTTTTTGCATGCATGAGTGACGATTTATTTACTATCAAAATGATACTAGTGTACAAAAACACACTTCTCTGTGGTGCTGTTGGTGTAGGCCTAGTGATTCCTATTACCTTTTTAAATGTGAAAACTCCGCTGCACCATAATGTGTGCCTCCTGCCGTGTTGTGCGCACTACGCATCCAACCCACAAGTACTTCCAATCAAAACAATGTCACAAAAAAGGACATACTCTTCTGGGGCTGAAAAAAGAAAGAGGAAGAGGGGGAAAAAAACACAAATAGAATGAAAAAATTAAATAGATGGCCCCAAAACCCAGCTTTGCTTAGGACCCAATTGAGGCTTGGGCCAGCTCTGACTATATCAAGTATGTACATTTGGTATTAGCCAAGCCAACCTTGCTCGCTTACAGTTGGTCCAAAATTCTGCTGCAGGATTTTTAACCAGGGGGTGGGACCTTTCTGTGTGGAGTTTGCATCTTCTCCTTGTGTCTGCATGGGCTCTCTCTGGGTACTCCGGCGTCCTCCCACCATCCAAAGACATGCACCGATAGGTTAATGGGTTAATCTAAATTGCCCATGGGTGTACTCCACCTTCACCCATAAGTATCTGGGATGGGCTCCAGCGACCTCAGTGACCCTAGTGAGGATAAAGCTGGTTCAGAAGATGAATGAATGATTTTGAACCCGCACTCGACATAGAGAACGCATCGCAGCAATTTTATCCATTGGCTCCCTGTTCCTTTTAGAGTTGATTTTAAAATTGTATTGTTTGTTTTTAAGGCTGTGCATCGACTGGCATCCACATACATCTCAGAACTCATTACCTTAGAGGGAGCTCCTGCTCATTGTCCCTAAGACAAGACTTAAAGGAGAATTCCAGCAATTTTACAAACATAGCACATCTGCTTGAGGACAAAGAAAGTTGGCCAAAGGGAAAACCGCGAGAAATTTTCATGCGGGCTGCGCAAAGTTATTCTCTTGCGCTGTTTT
>JAQQZY010000007.1:14581985-14599438 GCA_030068375.1 Ostorhinchus rueppellii | reverse complement strand
AAACCCAGTGTGTCCATCCACTGTCACAGATCCAACTCCATGGGTTTTACTGGTGAATCAATGTTGTAGAAGATGACGATGTTTCCATGGTAACTACGGAGCCATTGAATGTCCAAATGGGTCATATCTGATGACCATGAAAAGATGAAGAACTGTATTTTATTCTAATTATATATGTATATCGGTAGGATTAGTGGATCACAGGTATTAAACAGTTCAGGTCAGTTGATGTTTTTGGTCATCCGTGGTCGTTTGGGTCTTGTTTGTTTTGCAGCTAAGCAAATAAGTTTTTCATAATAAAAGACATTTTTATTTCTGCTCAAAATTGTTGCAATTTAGTGATTAGATGGACTCATCAGTTTATCTGTGCAGTATTAGATCGTGTGTTCCCATTAGTTTCATGTACCGTAGATATGAAATATTGTGTTTATAGTGAAGTATTTATACAGAGCTTTTATACATGTAAAATGATAAAAATTAAAAACATACAAATACAGCAGACACAAAGAACACAAGTGGTTGTATTATTGAAGAAAAACAAATACAGATTTTTCACCCTTACATGCACCTGGCTCGAATTAATTTTTTTTTCTTGAAAAATATTATAAACACCTCATCTCACCTAAAAATGAATCCCCTCAGATTTCCAGTGGAAGGACAAAGCTTTTGTCTGGGAAATTAATTAGCACGTAACCACACTAATGCACATCATTGTTTACTGAAAACACATTAGAGAGTGATAGTTATTTTCCACAGCAGCTTATCAAATAGCAGGGAAAAAAACACCTTTTTGCACCAGCACAAATATTGTAATTGTTCAAAAACCTCGTATTGCTACTTCTAGGTTAACGAATAAACATTATTAAAGCTACACGACACAAAATCAGGGAAGAAATCCAGAATTTCAGTACCTCACGATCAAAAGAGTAGACATAAATATAGATGACCTGATGTCATTTCACACCAGCATGGGCAAGTGAAGCCACTTTCCAAGCTTTAAAAGGCTTTTCCATCACTTCTTAAACCTCCGTACTGGTATAAATACACCTGTGATTAGTAATGTCTAGATAGGTCCGTATCAGGGAATAGACTTTTTGCAGCCAAAAAAAAAAAAAAAAAGTCAGTAACAGGGCTGAATGGTTTCCCTGTTTGTCTGTAAACCTGATTACAAAAGTAAAGAAAGAAAAAAAATTAGTCTGGGCATGTATGAAGGAGGTGCGACCCTTTCTATAATTATCAATAATATATATGCACATCTATAAAATTATGAGTGTTTAGGAGAAAGGTGACTATCTTCTATGACATACACTAACATTTTGGGAAGGTTTTGGAAGCAGTTTGATTGAATTGTTTATATATGTTTATGTTGTGTAACACTGGTCCAGTGTTTTGTTTTGTTTTTTTCTTCAAATCCTTCGCTTCTGAGATTAAATATGCTAAATCTTACATACTTTAACCCATAAAGTCCCAAACAACCACCGGTAACTAAAATCATCTACATCCTAGAAGGTTTAATAACTTCTGATCCATTAATCCTATTAATACATGTAAATATTTGGTGTAAAATACAGTTTGTCAGCTTTTCATGGTCATCAGATATGACCCATTTGGACGTTCAGAGGCGCCGTAGTTACCATGGAAACACTGTCATCTTCTACAACATTGATTCACCAGTAAAACCCATGGAGTTGGATCTGTGACAGTGGATGGACACACTGGGTTTATGTTCAGTTAATGCGAGATTTGTTAGAAAAAGACACTTTTTCTTCAGTTTTCTCTGTTTTGATATAATGACCAATGAATTCACTCTGAGCGTTTATGAACGTCAACATGATCTGTGAATTAAATATAGAAAAATACAGGATTTTAACTGAAAAAACAAAATACAAAAGATAATATCATAATAAATAGTGACGAATTGCTTAATAGTTAAAACAGAGAAAAAATATTGGTAAACTGACACAAAAACAGCACTGGGGCTTTATAGGTTAACTATGTAAAGCTGATTTTTTTTTTCTGAGTAATGGATAAACCCATGGAGTTGGATCAGTGACAGTAGATGGACACAATTGTTTTTATGTTCAGTTAATGATATCTTCCCTAAAAAAAGCTACTTTTTTTCAGTGTACTGTTTGTGATATAATAACCCTCAACTTTAATGAACATAAACATGATCAGTAAATTACTAAATATAGGAAAATACATGATTTTCACTGCAAAAACACAAAATCCAGAGGAGACTACCATAATGAATGGTAATAAATCATTTAAGAAAGGTTACATATGGAGAAAAATGAATTTGGCAAGTGCCACAAAAAATAGCTTCATGGGTTAGTTTTTATGTATTAATAAAATGAATTGGGGAAAAAAAGACGAAAGTGGTTAGCTGATGTTTTGAATTTGTATGCTAAAATGTTATTACGCACATATTTATTGGTGTAAGTACGTTTATATAATAGATGTATTAATCTGATACTAGAAAGAACCTGAAAACAGACAATGTTTTGAAGTAGATCTGGCAGCTCTGACACAAACATTCCTTTGGAGTAAAACCCATTCTCTCATTAATTCTCAGAATTTCATAATTTGATAGAAGACTGTATCTTGGAAACTACAGCCATCTAGCATTTGTGAGTTTATTTTTTCTTTATCAGTGACTGAAACGTAATGAAGTTTCACTATTTTTTTTAACTTTACTTGTAGACCAGTGATATTTAAGAAACTCTTTTCAGATACTTATCATTCCTTTTAATACCATTTACCTTTTAATTGACCGATGGTGTTTTACATGTATGACATTATTAGTATAGTGTTTTATGTGTTTTTGGTATGAGTGTATGGCTGAAATTTCTATTTTCTGTGACATCTGCTGCTGCTTTCTTGGCCAGGATACTCTTACTAAAGATATTTTTAATCTGAACAAGCATTTTTCCTGGTTAAATAAAGGTGAACAAAAATAATAATAATGAAGATATTAACATGAAAGTTGCTTTTTCATTTAAAAAAAAAACAACGAAATAAAATAAAAAATAAAATGTTGACTGAGTCCCAAACCAGGAAGTACCAAAATATATTTCAGGGCATAGAAGACGATATACATATCAGAACATATCATGTCCAGGGATAAAGATTGACTATCAAAATTGTCCTGATATCCTAGGCAGTCTGCCACAGCTCCATTTGTTCTTGCTCCAGGGAAAAACTGCAGTGTGTCATCCAGCTGAGAGGGTCATTGCTTGCCAGTTGCTCTCCACTGAGCAGTCGCCTAATGCCAGAGCAAAGAGGAGGGCAGGGAGGATTGCCTCCGACACTGCCCACCCAGGCAATCAACTGTTGGAGGATTTGTGGGAGGTGGAATTAGTCCATCTCCACTGGCTCTGCCTGCCGCTTCTGCAGCCTCTTCCCAATACCTGTCCGCCTACTCAGCTAGCCCTCCAGCCTGAGCTGCATCTCTCAACTGACTGACTCCATACAAACACTACACGTTGGATGATCTGTTCTGTTTATTCACCCAAACTAGCTGCCCTAGCATGTCTTCTTTCATCACATTCCAAAAAAGAAACTGACGTTGCCTAAATCAGCTTTCAGGTTCTGCTTCATTTACTTTTAATCTGAAATCAGCAGTCCATCTCTCTAATCTACACTTTGTATGGTCTCTGGGTATATTTAAACTTTCTACCATCTGATTTATTTAAGTGACAAGTAAATGCTTTTTTAATCTAAGCCTTCTTCATCCCTAAAAATGAATGAAAATGGGGAAAAGGAAAACTCCGCCGCAGCTACACAGTTTTTAACTATAGGACATCTCAGTGGAAATACACGAAACTGAGTCACAGTGAATCAGTGTAAAAAAAGGACATACAAGCTCAGCAGAGTTTCCCTGCATGTGTTTGTTGTACATTATATCAAATGTTTTAAGAATAAAATCCTTGTGTCAGCCATTATCTGAGGCATATATGATAACTATGCGCCGCTCTAACACAGTGGTAGAAGATTTTATTGTTTTATTCACGAACACTTCAAAACCAAGGTCCTGCTGACAACTGGCAATGAAAACTCTCCTTGGGCAGGAGGTTGGCCCAGAGGTGCAGATGCTGACTGTTGAGTGAAAGGTTGGCGTTTTGATTTTGGTAGAAGAAACCTAAGGGGTGTACTAAGACGAGAATCAGAGGGCGACTGGGAACTGCGTTACACAGCAAGTCCCTTTGAAGCACTTCATGTCTTTCTACAAAGGATCTTCCTATTATTTAGAGGATCTGATGAAATGACCATTTAGTCCGACTGTACATCTGAAAAATATACCGGCTTGGCACGAGGCCATGGAAATGCGCCACTTGATAGTGCAAATTAAACTGCAAAAACTGGTAATTAATTTATATGTTACAGGCTTTACCTGAGGCGTTGAACAATTACAAATTTAGATATTAATCCATTTTGGCATGTTTTGACATTGTGGGATTTCAGCTAATTATAATTGGTTAGATGAGGCTCTTCTATAATTGCTTCATTTACAAAGAATAGGTTGAGAAGCTCTGGAAGAGGTGAAAAGCAGACGGCATACGTTATGTATGTACCACACCGTGTTCTTTAAATATCTATGTGACACGTGTTGTAATGACTAATCAGGAATGTTACACTAAGAAATGCCAATGGCCTTTTTAGTTTTGACAAGTTCCGCGTAATAATTGTCAAGCTTTCAAACACTGTGCTGAAAAATGGCATATGGTATGACACACACTAACTAGGACTGACACATAAATATTCATCATCTTTTGCATGCAGCGGCTAAAAAAAGGCTATTCAAACATGTTTTTTTCAAGATTTGACTGTTTCGTTTTGCTGTTCGCCCTTAAAAATGTTATCTAAATAGCCCATGTTATTATCGCATTATGCTTGTTTGTCTCCAATTCCACCGATTCAACTGAATAATAACAGTCACCGTAGCCATAGTTTGCCAAATAACCAATTTTACACCACTATGCATGTATTTTTTTTCTCTAAATAATTATATATAAGCCAGCAAAAATCATCGTTGATTTCTTTGATGTGTTTTCCTGAAGTGATTAAGTACTTAGGGTGAGAGTATCACAGCTTCAGTTAAGGTGGAGGCGTGGATGAGCTAATATTTGCTATTTTCTAACCTAATCATCGAGCTATAAAGCATAAATGACAAGTACAAAAAATAGTCTAGCACCGAGAACAAGACCCAACAACAACTGACAGTGAAACAAGACTAGACAAGATGTTCCATCCCCATAGAAACCAAACTGGCCCTTTATTTATTTGATTTTTTAGACTATCACTGTTTAATTTGACCAAATCCAAAATCTGCACTTTGTTTTCTTTCTTTCTTCTTTTACTACCGTTATATGTGTGGAAATAAAACAGACAAAACCTCATCAGTATGGTGTCCTTTTCCCATTAGAGGAAGATTAGACAGATGCTGACCTCTACAGGTGTGAGTTTGCCTTGCATTCTTGACAGACATCACTATCCACAGCACATTATTGGGGGCATTATGGAGCTTTTATACATATCAGAACTAGTGTAACTAATATTTTATTGCTTCTCACAGACAGGTAAATCCGCCTAAGTGTGTAGACGTGTATCCCTGACGGTATTATAGGAGTGTTTCAAGGTAGGATGAGTTTATTAACTTCAGCAAAACGGTGAGCACGAAATACTGTAGGAAGGTGGTCTTGCCGAGGCTCTGATAGATAATGAAATGTCTCACTGGAGCCAGAATGTAGTGGCACAGCAACAGGAAGGCAGACAGCTAAACCAAATAACTGGGCTATCAGCCTCCACTGACAAACAGCCACAAGCCTGACTGAACTGGGAAAAATAGAGCGGCAGAGAAGACATGGTGGCAATGGAGCACAAAGTGGAGATGACAGCCTTTAGGACACAAGTGACAGCAATTGAGGGTAGACTGAGTACAAGTGAGTGTCAGGCAGAGGGAAAAGCCATGCCTGCACAACAAGCATTAATGGTGACTGGCACATGAGCTAAAGACAAACACCAGGGTCTCATTCACAAAGCCCTCAAAGGCTGTAACTTACAGCTTACTGGTCAACTGAGGGGTGTATAATGATGGTTCAGCGCAGAGTTTTCAAGCTTATTTATGCAGGAGAAGTTGACAGGGTTTGTTTGTTCTTCTTCACTCCTGCCAAGATTCTACTGTTGCACGGGAATGTCCACTGGAGCGATGTGGACAGTATGTCAGCCTCTGTGGGAAATTAAGTGTAAAATGAACTCAAACAGTGCTTACATCACTTCAAGGAGCAGGACTACATTTATATTCACATTATTATTCCACTATTATTCAAAATGGAACAATATTTAGAATTTTAGAAGCCGATTCCACTTGAATATCCCAAAATCTGCCTTATTATCTCCACCAAGGAGGTTATGTTTTTGCCAGGGTTTGTTTGTTTTTTAGCAACATAACTCAAAAAGTTATGGACGGATTTTGATGAAATTTTCAGGATATGTCCGCTCTGGGTCAAGGGAGAGGTCATTCAATTTTGGAGGCGATCCGGATCACCATCTGGATCCAGGAATTTTTTAAAGGATTGGGCATGGCGGGACAGAGTTGTATATGAGGTCATTCAGTGCCATCTAGTGGAAGAGAGTACAAACACTACCTTAAACCAGAGTGGACATATCCTGAAAATATCAAAATCCGTCCCTAACTTTTTGAGTTATGTTGCTAAGAAACAAACAAACAAGCCCTGGCAAAAACATAACCTCCTTGACAGACGTAAAAAAAAAAAAAAAAAAAAAAAAAGAAGAGTACAACTACCTTGATGGAGGTCTGCTATCTCTGAGTGTTTCTCTACTTCTTAATGCATTTTCTCATTCAGTCATGAGGAATATACTGACACTATTAAAGTTTCATGAGAATTATCTGGTAATATTTACACATACTTTTCACATTTGGTAAGTTTAAATAATTTGCCTTTTTTCCAGCAGGCTATGACACATGGATCCTATTTGTGGTCAGTAGGAGTAAAGACAAAGATACTCCCTGGTAGAGATGGATGCGTCAAAGAATAGCCCACATTAAAACGCCCATTATAAAACATTAAGACAGAGGATATGAACAGGGTTATGGATGTGAGAATACACCGAGAAGTGATATATAAAAGAAAGGTGTTTAAAGGAGAAAAGGATGGAGGAGTTCACACAGTGGAACATCTGTCACTGTTGGAAAACACTGAAAAACAATGTTATTAAGGTTACATGTGAACAGGCATATTAATGTCACTGCTGATGAAAGCAGGTTATTCACAATATTGTCTTCAGGAACAACAATATTCTTGGATAAATGCATCTGGATAAAAGCATGAACATTAATATGTGTTTTGCATTTAGAGCAGGGGTGTCTAACATACAGCCCAGGGGCCAAAACCAGCCCACCAAAGGTTACAATTTTACATTTACGTGACAATTTATACTTGATGTTCGCAATATAGTCATTTCATACATCTCATGTGACACAACCGAATATATTCGATATATCCCCCACCCCTACTCACATTGTCATAGATCCATACACACTTTGTTTTCATGTGATTGCTTTTGCTTTAACCCATAAAGACCCAGTGCTACTTTTGTAGCAGTTCCCAAAGGATTTTTTTTTTCTCATTTCTTAAGTGATTTGTCACCATTTATTATAAAACAATCCTATGTATTTTGCATTTTCCAGTGGAAATCAGGTAATTTCCAGTATTTAATTCACTGATCATGTAGATATTCATAAAAGCTCAAATTAAAGTTGCAGGTTATTATATTAGAAACAGAGAAAATTGAAGGAAAAGTGACTTTTTCAGTAAAATATATAGCATTAACTGAACATAACTCCACTGTCATTGATCCAACTCCATGGGTTTTACTGGTGATCAATGTTGTAGAAGATGACAGTGTTTCCATGGTAACTATGGAGCCTCTGAACATCCAAATGGGTCATATCTGATGACCACGAATAGATGATAAACTGTATTTTACATCGATTATTTACATGTATTGATAGGATTAGTGGATCAGCAGGTATTACCACCTTAGATTAGTAGATGTTAAGGTCTTTATGGGTTAACCCCTTGACGCCGATTGTTGCGAATTCACATCAAACCCCTCCACTCCAAAATGCAACCATAACACTATTTACTTGAAATGAAAAACGCAAGTCCAATTTTTTTATTTTTTCCACAATTGGAAATCAATTCAGGCGTTAATGGGTTAAATCAAATAACTTGAATCAGATATATTTGACTGAACATTCCTCAGGCTTTGCACAACACTTGGCAGGAATTTTACTCCATTCCTCAGCTTGGATTTTCTGTTCATCCCACTAATTGTCTGTTATGTCAGGGCTTTGTGACAGCCCTAAAACACAACAGAAATACAGCGATGCCTCCTAGAAATAACAATTAGCTAATATGACGTTTCTAAAGTTGCCACATCAAATTCAAAAGAGGTTTTAATCATCTAGTAACTCCCTGTGAAGTGAACCGTAAAAGAGGTTCAGTTATGTTTGAGTTCATACTGTAGGGAGATAAACTGAAAAAACTGGAAAAAAAAAAAAAAATGCATAATATTAATTTCTTTGGGAATGACTTTGCACATCTTGCAAATGTATTACAGTTCCATCTCATTAGTAATCATTTTAAACAGATCACTTTTGATTTCAGTATATATTCAAGGATGTCTACGTTTATAAGGGATGCTTCACATGGAGGGATTTTGTTATGAGAAATGCCCTTAACCGGTATTCCCTGGAGTAAAGTAAAAGTAGTACTCTTAATGTAGGCATTTGGGACACAACGCTGCTGCAGTGAACTCCGTGGATGTAAACTCTTGACCCTCTGAGACTGTGATAACAGAAATAGAAGCAGAAACTAAATCCTCCCATCTATTATTTTGAGAATTCACATCATTAATATGAAGCAGTGGAGTTAACGGAAGCAGCAGAGGGAATGCTGTACACGATAATGACCTTAAACAGAACAGAACTGTGAATGTATTTAGCCACAGTCTCATATAATGTAAACTTGTGAGTTAAACTGTTTATTTTTTCATGTTACTGTCCAGATATGACTATAAGCACACACACACACACACACACACACAAAAAAAAAGTCTTCTAGAAATGTAGCTCCTGCTTGTACTAGTATCCACCCTCAAACACTGGAACTTCGACCGGGAATACATATGAATCTGGGAGCATGTGGCAAAAGCGAAATAGGAATTTATTTCCATGCATATCAACTATAGAGGGAAATGAGATAAAAATGAAGAAAACAAATATGCTGAGAGCAGTCACTTATGATAAAAGGAAGGTTATGAATAAACAATGAGATTTGGGAAGAAATCTAAACAGATTCATGAAAATCATTAATTATTTAAAAATGGGAAAAGACTAGATATTCATGGGTCAACTGACTAATGACAGGAGAGGAAAAGTTACTCTGATGACCCTTCGTACGTTACATATCGTCATTTTCAAGCTTGATGATGAAAGAAATTGGAGTGGGAAAAAAAAAAAAAATCAGGTCACCAAACTATATTTGGTAAAACAACCAAATGTAGGACTGAAAGCATAGAGAATTATGGGGTGGCTGCCTACATCCAAATTCTCCAGCTTTTGAGACGGGGCTCTTCATGAAAAACAAAATCAGCTTTGCACCCTGTGAATTTCTGTCATTTGTAGCGACTGTTGCAGTGTGATACCACTGTGGTGCTGCTGTACATTTTTACCAAATAGAAATGGTAATAGAAAGGAAGTGCCTTTCATCAAACTGAGGATTCCAGACTGATGCTGTTCAAGACTTCCAGCAAATATCAGCATCTCTCTGAAATGTAGATCGGATAATTTTTTTTGCTTTGTTACTCTATTTTCTGTAGAACTTTTTCACACATGCAGACCCAGTGCTACTTTGGTCTCGCTTCCTAAATGAATTTTCCTCTCTATTTAACTAGGGATGCACCTGTACACTTTCATCCAGACCGAGTACAAGTACAAGTACTTCTATAGGATTACTCACCGATACGGAGTACCGATTAGTACTTAATACCATTACAGTTCTTAGTTCCTTTTGAAAATGTGCTTTATTATCATTAGTCTGGCTGTAACAAAGTGCTGCTACTGATATTTAATGCATTGAGTTGAGCTTTTCTTACTTAATCCACCAGAGGGTACAGCTCCTAATTAACCATACTGAAAAAATACACAAAGAAGAGTAAAGTTTTTTGAGAGGAAAATCGTCACCCTCTTAAAATAATTACCCAAGTCATTTTAGCATGTTTGAAAATTTGCCAGTTATTTAATTCTCTCATGTTCCATGTTTGACTGACCTTGTTGTTTGTATGTCAATAGGCATCTGCTGTTATAACTGTTTTGATTAAAATTGTTAGTAAAATTCATGTATTCAACAAATGGTTCTGTTTATTTGTGTTTCCTGAAAAATCTGACAATGACTTGGGCGATTGTTTTAAGAAGGTGTCGAAATTAAAGTCAGTAATAACAAACATGGTGACGACAGAGGAGGTAATACTACTGTGGATACTAATATTGATATTGATGAGGGTATTTGTCATAAATATGTCAGTAGTTTTTCACTAACTCACTCTTTGAAAACAGATGCTACCTCCACGGTTCCTGGTGGTACTGCTTCTCCATCTAGGTTCACACAGAGCCTTATATATAAGATAATAAGATGATTTTTATGTGGCTCTGGGTATGCATCTGCAGGCTCCCAGAAAACAGAAAATTATGTTCAGAATGTACACAGAGGACAAACAGAACACTCCATCAGTATCCGTATGTGTCTTTAACATAACTTGCAGAGAGCATTACTTTAGTTACTGTCGTTTATTTTGAAAATCCTCCAGACTGCTGACTGTGAACGTCACCCTGCCATAAAATAGTATCGATGTGATTGTATAGGAGCAATTTTACGAGTACAAGTAGAAGTACACACACTCAGTATCGGACCGATACCTGATACTGGTATCAGTATCGGTGCAACCCTATATATACGCCCTTCTTTATGTAATTTCTCACCATTGATCTTATTATTACACCCTGTACTTTGCTTTTTTTTGTGAAAATAATCTTTTTTCCTATATTTAATACACCGATCATGTAGATGTTCATAAAAATTCAAGTTAAAGTTGAGGGTTTCTGATATCAGAAATAGAGAAAACTGAAAAAAGTGACTTTTTCATCAAAATCTATCATTAACTGAACATACACCAGGTGTCTCCATCCACTGCCATTTATCAAACTCCATGGGTTTTACGGATGAATCAATGTTGTAGAAGATGATGGTGTTTCCACGTTCACTATGAAGCCCCTGAACATCCAAATGAGTCTTATCTGATGACCACAAAAAGATAAACTGTATTTTACACATATTATTTACATGTATCAACAGGATTAGTGGCTCAGCAGGTATTAAATATTTAACCTCAGGAAATGCTTTTGTTACCGGGGGAGATTTAGGTCACTGTGTATTACATATGACTCTGACACCAATTGAAAGAGTGGTTAATATGATCTGGATGATACCAGTACTGACACATTTTGAGTTGAGAAAACCCTGTAAAGTGAGCTTTATTACTCCGAAAAAATACTGTAAGCATAGCAGAGACAGAGAGAGAAAATATTGCAACATAATGTCACATTATTATATTATTACTCCATATTATGTGCACGATGTATTATTATACAGTATTCTTCTTTTTCCCGTATAAGTCGAGTGTAAACAGAATATTTCTCTCTGCATTGCCTTCTAACACAGCTGAACTTGTTCTTGTTCTTCACTTTGACTCTGGCTTCTTTTCTTTTTTTCTTTATCACAAATATAACGTCTGAGTGAATGTAATTTTCTTCAAAACTCACAGATGTTTTCCTTCCTTTTTTCCTTCTTACCGTACCAAATGAATCACACAGATGAAAACACAGGTCAAAAACACATTGCGCCGCTGATTGCTTTAGATTAGCTTTCCGAGTCTTACTAAAGGCAAAAAACAACAGGAAAATCCACTATATCATCGATTTGCGACATCTGATATTGCTCGCAAAGGTGCAAGGTGTAAACTTAAAAAGACATTGTCGTGCTTTGAAATGGGATATGATACAAAATATGCTGTGATAATATAGCCAGTATTCTGCTCTACTGTGTCATTTTTTGCATCGTGGCAGCTTGCAAAAATCACATCACCAATTCCACGCCAACTCACACAGAATTTGTCCCATGAAGTTTATTTTCGTTTATCTTATTTTCATGCTCCACAAACAGAGACATGGATAACTGCATTTCATTCTATCGTGTCTATTGATTGAATGACAGTAAAGGTGAGTCTGAGTTTATGGGACTTTGCAAAACGCTATAGCTCTAAGTCTAGTTCTGAATTTTTTAGGTTCTGTATGCATTTCATCTCACTAGTAGCTCATTTTTCCCTGAACTGAGTTGACATTTGAACTAAACATCCAAGAAACCCTGTGCATTCATTTCATTTGTGGTGCATGGTTAACAGTAATGAAATTTACTAAAATATAGTATCACTCATCCAAATAAATAATCCCCACTTTTTTTCACTTCCTTACAACTAACTTTGATTGAGGGTAGTATTAATGTAATTCTGTCATATATATAAATTATTTGCTCCAGCATAAAATATTACCTGCCATAGATCTTGCCATATATAGCCTCAGAATAGAAAAACATAGTTTCACAGATATTATGACTGTATTTTTTCCCCAAGAAGAATGGTTTTAATGTCCTTGAAACTTACTTATGTGAAAGTGTTAATATTGATTGCAGATATAATAAAATATTTATTCAAAACAGAGTAAGTTTGGGTGTACTTCATAGTAGTTCTTCACAAAGTTCTACTCCAGGCTTAAAAAGTGGAACTTCTCTGAATGTAGTAATAAAAAAAATTTAAAAAAAAAACATTTTCAAAGAGTATTCAGACCTTGTGAATGTTAAAGACACAATTCAAAGACATAAAGGTTATATCTGAAGTGATAATCTATGCATAAAGCAAAACTCAGATTGAATGAATGGTTTCTGTTTATTTTGCTTGGTTAATAATTATTGACCAAAAATGGTGCAGTGTAAGTTCTGAATCAGTCCTCTGCAACAGACTGAATTAATAAATGGTTTGAGCTCAATGACAAAATGAGGAGAAAGCAGAAGAGTGAAAAGGTCACTCCGATTTCGGATTGGAAAGTGAAGAAAATACTGAAAGTCGGGTGAAGTTCAAACACGGCAGAATAAAAGCCTAGAACAAGATGTGAGGGCATGTAGGCATGATGTAGAGCAACAAAGCAAAACCTCTAAGTGTTGTTACCAAGTGACCCTAAACTATTCACTGTCTTGGTAAAGCAACAATCTTGACTGAAAGACAGACACATGCAGGTCACCTACTGTGTGGGCGACATCAAAATTAACAGCGGTACGATGCAGGAAAACGCAAAACAAACAACTTTACTTACCATTAGAATAAAAGGAGGTTCCAGTGTCAGTGGGAACGATGTAGCAAAACATTCTCCCTAGTCATTAGCGCACACTTCGTGGTAAGGTGTCTGCGGTCAGCTGCACTGGGTCTTTTACAGCTTTCTTCTGTTTGGAAACAATGTGCAGAACATGTAGAAATGAGGGCACAAATAGTCCAACAAGCTGTAAATTAGTTTACACTCAGTCCCAACATTTCAACATGACATCTGACAGAAACTAACTGCATTAGCCATCTATCTATCTATCTATCTATCTATCTATCTATCTATCTATCTATCTATCTATCTATCGCAATAATTCCGTATTCAATCATGCCATCATTTACACATATTATATTTGTCAGTTTAAAAAACAACTCTAGACAAAAAAGCAGAATGGAAATAAAAACTATACAGGTAAGAGAAAGGCATATTGAAATTGAATTGTTCATTTATATCTCATTCCTTGTATTTTACTAAGTAAATTAATCCTTCCTTTTGTAAAATGGAGCTAAAATACCAACAATTTTAGCAACAACAAATCACCTGAAAATGGGTACAAGCAAATTAAATGTAAACAAAATGTACTTATACAGCTAGATTAAGAAACCTTCATTGTATACAGTAATAAAATAAAGGCAGCAATCTACCTACCTACTCACCTACCTATCTATCTACCCATCCATTGCTATAATTCCCCATTCAATCATGCCATCATTTACACATATTATATTTGTCAGTTTAAAAAACAACTCTAGACACAAATGTTTACAGTTTGTTGTAAAACTCTATAAGTATCAAACTGTGAAAATACTTCAATGTAAAGACACCCACAGGAAAGTCTTGAAGGTCATCGTAACCGTCTTTCTCCACAGGCTGCTCAGAGTTGTTGAAACTGTCTCTACAACTTTAATATGACCGAACTTGCTCTTTAAGAGTGAAGTGAAATATGCCGAGGTATCGGAGGTTACGGTGTCTGTGACGTGCAGAGGTGTTAGAAGTATTCACATTCATTACTCAAGTAGAAGTATACATACTAGGATTTAGAAAGACTTCTGTAGAAGTTGAAGTATCAACTCAAACTTTTTACTCAAGTAAAAATGTTAAAGTACTGGTTTCAAAACTCCTTAAAGTATAAAAGTAAAGGTAAGGGGGAAAATGGCATTAGGACAAAAGCTTCGACGGTGCTACAGGGGTCTGCAGTGCACTACCTCACTACCCCAAAAAACAACAAAGACTATAATGTTATAGCAGGTGGCTGGCAGAGTCGGTAGAGCGGGTTGTCAAATGTTCAAAGGGTCGGTGATTTGAATCCTGTCTCTGACTGTCCACATGTCGAAGTGTCCTTGAGCAAGACACTAAACCCTAAAATTGCTCCTGCATTGCATGCTGCTGCCTCCTGGTGTATAAATGTGTGTGTGAATGGGTGAATGTGACACCTTGTAAAGTGCTTTGGACACCATGAAGATATATAAAATGCACCATATAAGTTCAGCCCATTTACCATTTAAGCCCTTGATGCAGATTGTCGCGAATTGCCCCCCGTGCTCCAAAATGCAACCAAAATACTATCTACTTGAAAGAAAAAAGAAAAAACAAAAAAGTCCAAATTTTTATTCCACAACTGGAAATCGATTCAGGCATTAAGGGGTTAAATGTTAATGTTGAAAAATTTAGGATGCACTAGGCTACCTGTTTCAGCTGCCCATTGAAAATATATTTGAGTCCAATGCAAATGTATTAAAGAATCACACATGTGCACTGCTGAGCATTGACATGCGTTTCATGAAGCTGAAGATATGATGACTGTGGAATATAGGTACTGGAATGGTGCAAAAAGTCAGGTGTGATGGCTCGTGTCCAAACCAATCGGGTGTCAGAATGGTATATGCTTATACTTCTCATCCAACCACAATCAAATTCACTCTATCCAGATGGTGTGATTTGTCTGGATAGGTTTTTTTTTAATTTGAACAATGACAAACTGAAATGAAAGGCGTAACAAGGCTATTTTTAAAATGTAAGGACTCGAAAGTACAGAGAATTGTGTGAAAATGTAAGGAGTAGAAGTAAAATGTCAGCTGAAAAATACATACTCCAGTAAAGCATAGATAACCAAAATGTCTCATTAAATAAAGTAACTAAGTATTTGTACTTCATTACTTGACACCTCTGGTGACATGTATCAGTTGCAGAGAGGGATGCAGTCCACTGAGTCATTTCCACACAAAACTAGGTATTACTTTATTGTACTAACCATGAACTGTGACTTTCTTGAAGTGTAAAGTTGCCTTTTAAACTGACAAACATCATATTTGTAAATGGTGATATTTATGTTACAGTTTCTCTCATTTCTCCAAACAGGAATGACATCCTCAAAACTCTATGATAATTAAGCAAAACAGTTCTACAGTTCAGCACAACACATAGATCACCTACAAAAGCTCATATCTCTCCTAAAACTATTCACTTGTGTCAAAACTAAATTCCTTTCTTGTATAAATAGCCAGTACCTCCAAAATGCAATGTCCCTTTGGCATTGTGTAAGCACTGCAAGTCCAAATGTTGAAATGTTTAGTCATTATGGCAGAGGAGCATTGAAATATTCTTCATGTCCACCTCTCAGTCTTAGCCCAGTCCTTCATTGACAATGGTTACTGGACTTGTTTTGTCTATCTAACAGGATACAATTGTGTGTAAAACTGAAAATAAATAAATAGGATTTTATGGTAAGAATAGATTGGACATCACACATTGCATTCAAACTACCAAGGACATTTGAACCATTTTAGTTCACACACACATAAAGGAACTTACATATATGAGTAAAAAGAAAATGCATATAACATAATACACTGTAATATAAACATATAAACAAAAAACAAGGAAAATCATATGGAGCCCATAGTACTGTAAACAAAGCTTTCACTGCTAACATTTCTTCACTGGTCCTCAATCTCCCTCTCCTGGCCACTGGTGTATTGTCTTATTGAATATTTTGACAATTGAACAGACTAATGTGCATGTGAAGACTTATACAATGAAATTATGCTGATATGTTTTGAAGAGAACAACCCTTAGACTGAGAATGAACAATCAGTTTAAATCAACAAGATCTACTCACTTGGGATTTGTGCTAAATGTAGTCTTCCTGTACTTAATCATTTGCAAAGATATACTGAGACACTGAGACATATACATATAAGATATTTGCATTTTGATGAAATTAATGAGAAACTCCATTCTGTTGCGAACAATTGCCAAGTGGTTTGGAGGTTTGTCCATGTTCTTACCCCACCCCCGCGAGGAAGAGGCAAGCGGTATTATTTTTGGTTTGGTTTGTTTCTTTGTCTGTTTGATTGTTAACACTGTAGCAACAAAACTGGCTGAATTTGTACCAAATTACATTCATAGAAGCCAGTGACCCAGAAGTGATAACACTTTGGGAGCATTAGGTCAAAGTTCAAACTTTAATTAATTTCTAAAATGTTTTTTCCTCATTTAGTTAAAATGGGTGAAATTTCAAATGTCTATATCAGCAAACCTATTGGTTAAATTCAGACCAAATTTGGTTTACAGATTGCCAGTGAACCAGAATAGATGTGGTTACATTGTGGGAAAAAATAAGTCAAAGTTCACTTTTCTTTTTTTAAATATTTTTTCTCCCATTTACTTCTAATGGGTGAAATGTCAAATATCTATAAAAACATCCATTTTGTTACAGTTTACTTCAAACTTGGCACACATGTAAATGATGGTGATCCATGCCAAAATAAGCGACAATATGTGTGTATGTGTGAGGGGTGGGGTTAGTTGTGCCTGGTACCACTTGTTTTGACAATGTAATTTTTGTTTCAAGAAACGAACCAAACACTGCAAAAAATAGGGGTCTACAAACAAGAAAAAAAAGCTTTAAGTAAGGGGAAATGTACTCAAAAGAAGTGAA
>JAQQZY010000007.1:14569337-14581885 GCA_030068375.1 Ostorhinchus rueppellii | reverse complement strand
TTTTGCTTGATATAAAATTATAGTGTTCTTAATATAAGACATTAACTCTTAAAACAAGGCATATTATCTTACACTTCAAAATGTAAGATTTTTTCTCTTGGTAAGAACCAAATAATTTGCAGTGAACCAATGGAGAAAAACTGTAATATGATATGTTTCTTACCATTAACCACTGTTAATAGAGGGTATGCGCATGCACCACTCCAGGCCACGCCCCTCTGAGTCAGACTGAGTGGCAAAAACCAACTGGTTCAACAGAATATAGCAGTAACTACAGCGAGACCGGGAAAAATGTGGAATATAAAATGAAATTAAGGAAAATTGGACTGGACATGGATCCACACAAGCTACCAAACAACAAGTGGTCTACCAACATTGATATGTGGCCGGAAATCACGTATCCTGACATTTATATGGACCTGATTTCAACGGCGGGAAAATCCACAATGAGCCTGAAAACTAACAAAAGCCTGATGCTTGGTCGGACTTCAAGACCGGATTTATTGCCGAAATTAAAGTGACGAGAACACCGATGGATATTGTGGTTATCTACAGACAGGTGTGTATGTGCACAGCCTATATATAAATGTGAGTTAGCTAATGTCAGACATGCTATGTTCCTAGCTAAAGCTGCCCGTCACTAATTGTACAAGTGAGATATAAACAGAGAATGAATGAGCCTCCTTTAAACCTTGGACTGGAGAAGACAGGGACAGTTTGCACGTGTACGACAGGACGTGTTCCCATGCAGCAGCCTTGATATTTGCTGTTATGTCAGGGCTGAGGATGTGTGACGACGTGTAGTTCACTACCATGTCAGTGGCTTAAAAAAGCATTACATAAAATAGAACTAAATGGCACATGCTAACATTAAGAGCTTTACTAAGAAGTGACATTAGCCAAAACGATATGTAATTTAAAGTATAATTTTACCCAAGAATACAGCATAAACGTTACCTGACACCACATGCCAACCACAAATCCAGGTTTTGTTGTCTGGATTCCAGTTATTTCTACGAATTGCAGCGATCCATCAGCTTCTTCTGTCTTTAGCTTTAGGTAGCCGGTAAAAACAAAGCTGCGAATGCGTTTTAAACCTTTTTGTGCAATCAATGGCACAACAGCTTTTCCCATTTTTTAGATTGTTCTAAAGTTTTCGCAGCATTCGAGCCTAATCCGCGACTCATCTCCGTCATTATGCCACTCAGTGGGCGTAACCGCGGTGACTTCCGCTAGCTGTGACGTCATGTACATACCCACTATATTATTTCAAGAATAGGGACCCATGGGGCACTGGAAAGGACAGAACTTCAGGTTTTGGTTCAGTCAGAGTTACTTAATGTCATCTCTTACTAAAAAAAAAAAAAAAAAGGTAGTTACTGCTAATGAAATTGCTTGTTGTGATGTTTCTGTGTGAACATTCCTTATAGATGGAATTTATTTCATTCCGTATATGACATGGCTGTGTCCTTCGACTACATTTGCCTTAGTAAGAGCCTAGACATTACTGTAAATCAAATTAATTAAACTATTTATAGAATAAAGAAGTAGAATTAGAAATAATATAAATGTTATGACATATTAAGAGAACAAGTGTTCAAAAAAACAAGTATAATAATTAAACACAATGCTCAGTTAGACGCAGTAGGTGTCTTTAACATCTGCTCATCAGAACGTGTTAATCAGCACCTTTTACTGAAAATAGGCCATCCAGAAAAATAGCCTTGATTTCCCTGCTCTAATTGAATATACGTATGAATATACATACAGGCCTTCTTGCTGTCCACAGGCACTATACTTTGCCTACGCATCTTTCTGCACACAACATGCAAATCAGTACGACATATTGATTTAAACTGCAGTGAGTGTAACTGAAAGGCTTAAAATTGCGTAACATACAGTACCTTTAACCTATAACACGGACTGGGTAACAAACAAACGAGGTGCAGAAAACAGAAGGCTACTCAGGGGCTTTCTTTCTGCAGTGAAAGGATATAGCAAAGAAGGAGAGGGTTCTCAAATTGGCTGTCTAACAGGCTTGTTTCTCTGGGGAAGCAAGACCATGATACACAGACTGAGCAGTCTCTCTATTGATGCATGGTGTGTGAGATCTGTTTGTTGGTGGGTAATTGTTTAGACTCTCCACACTCACAGATGACCCGAATTGCTCTGCAATCTCAACATTTGCATTTTAACTCTCAAAGTTGTGTGCAAAACTGTCCTGATTGTTTGCTGCTGATGTCGCATAAAGCGTTTCTTTGATGGCTTCTCATCACCATCTAACAGTAGAACTATTTGGAACAGATGGAGAGATTGAGGGTAGTAGGGTTTGCAAAATAAGTGATATGTAATATTAGCTGCTTTTTAAATGAGTGTAATGGTAATTTTAGAAGGCGCAGAGTGTCACTTTTTAACTCTACGTATGTTATGCTGTTGTTACAGTATGTTTAATGCTGTGAAAACATCTGCACAAATATCCAGACAAGCCGTTCAGAAAATGACCTCAATTTTCTGCTGGATTTTATTTACCATACGTATTTAAATATGCATATACTTACAAACTCTACTTGCACACCTTTTTGAAGCTTCCAGTGTTCTATATTTAGGTGACACTGAGACGATTTGCTGAACGAGACACAAACAGGCTCTTTTAATTGCCTCCTCTTTTCATTTTCTCCTGTCTGTCAGTTTGTCCAGACAAGAATTTAACAGATATTTAAAGCGCCTTTATCACTGTTAGGAAGTTCCCATATGACATCCCGCTCTCACCTGTCCCTCTTTTGTCTGACAGTCATGTCAAGTCGGAACAAATGCACTGAGCTCACTTTTAATAACACAGGTGATGACCTCACAAGAACTCATTCTACTAAGTTTGTATAGGGCAGAAAAAAGGGAGGATTCATGTAAAACAACATTTTTCTTATTGCAACAGAACCTTAAATAAGGATCAACTAAGAGGTAACATCTAGATTGATTTTTCAGACTAATAAATTGTTTAATTTCTTAATAAAAGTCAGTATTTGCTGTTTGACTTCTCAAACTTTTGCAAAAACAATACATTTTTCTCTCATTTGATTATCAAACAGCATAGCAGTCTGACAAACACATAAGTGAATGTATGCGCACGTTGTTTATCTCCTCATCATATGATTCACATATTATTTCATGTCACCCTACTCCTATTCCTGCTGTTACAAGAGTAGCAGTATTGTGATTTAATTTATTTATTTATTCATTGTTTTATTTAAAACACATACGTGGGAACTCAAACATGAGATTAATTACCAGAATTTCCCTCCTACTCAGTGCATTCAGTCATGTGAGAAACCATAGTTTCCATTTTGCTTGTGGCTTTTCTTACCAGGTGGTCCAGAACATCTGCAATGATTCTGGATATCCTAAAATTCTGAATAATTGGTGTTGCTCAGAAAATGTTACAGGACAGGCGTTTTAGCGTTCAAGGAGGATGCATGACACTGTTTTCTAAGTAAAACCGATTAACTGTTAGAAGCTACAAAATATAGGGTAACCTATTTTAATCCCAGAGTTTTAAAGCTGGAAAGTAGTTAAAGACAAAGGGATTGATATTCTACTTTTGCCCTTGTGAGGGAAAGAGGGCGGGTGAAAGAGGGGTAGAGTGAGGGAGGATGTGTGTTTGTGTGTTAGTGTGTATGTGTGTGTATAAGTGAGCGAGAGTGACAGAGAGATAATCTCTTTTGTGTTTTTATCCCTAAATGTGGTGGTTGTGTCCCCTTATCCCAGCTACTTAGTTTCTGCAGTGGGTAAGTGATGCCATGCACTTAGGCTGTGAAAAGCAGGTCAATATGACCATAGAGAAAAAACCACATGTGCATCACATGGATAGCCTTGGGATTATTTCTCACAAAATGTCTTAATTCCTCTGTTCACTAATGATCCAGGGAAAATGCCCTCTAATCTCCATTCCATTAATTAAAAAGAGCATGAGCCCATGGAAAACCTTACCATCTGCTGTGGTCTCATTCCTGCAGACAGATTGTGTTTTCAGTCTCTAACCAGGGGAACTGAGCGTTTCAGAATACACGGGTGGAGCGTGCATTGAGGTGGATGATAAACAGATACAACTCTATTTCAGTATTACTACACAGAAATATACAGGAAAGGGCTGTTTTATGAGGGAGATGTATCTTCTAGGGCGCTCCAATCTTGTCTGGGAATTTGGGATGCCTCTCTGGAATAACTTCAATTTCCAGACTTCAAACCTTGACAGAATTACTACAATATTTGCCTTTGGAGACTTGGCAGTATTTTTAGCTTGTAGCTTTAAAGTTAACAGCACGTTTTTCTATGGACATGGGACTTTGCTCTGAAAGAGCCCTGGATTCTTCCAAAGGACTTTTTTTCATAAGGTTATATGATAAAAGTCAGTTTGGTTTATATTTTCTTCTTTGCCTTGATTTCATAAATGTACAATGGATTTAACTTGTGGTTTTATGTTTAGCCTTTATTCCACTGGCAAACAGCAGTGACTTAGGAGCTTGGGTTGAAAGTCATCCATATTCACTGATAAATCTCCTCCATTTATGATTTCACTGGCCACTTTATTTTTATTCAATTAACTTGATAATTCATTCACTCATTCATTCATTTTCTATACCCGCTTTATCCTCACTAGGTTAATGTTTCTGTTTAATAAATGCTGTGACTTCTTCCCACATTTGTTTTCTGTACATGCATCACTTGTGTAAAAATCAAAATAATCCATCTGTTATGGGTGTTAAATGTGCTATATATCCTCTTCTCTATAAAGAAAGTGTCCCCCTATGTTGTTGCAATTTATCACTTATATTTTTAAGCACAGGAAAACTGATAAATCATCATCATCATGACATTTTTTTTATTATTATCACTTCACTAGTCTGAGTAAATATGCTGCAGGAGTGTTTATATCGGATAATCCTAAACTTTATCGTTTCAAAATGATGAATCACACACAAGAAATTGAATTAATACCATCTGACCTGCGGTCAAAGCCTAGAGACGGAGACATGAATTTGATCGGGCTAGTAGGCAGGAAAGATTATCCGAGCAGATGTCGTTTCCCCCCTATTGGAACAGTAGGGCCAATAATAAGCACACACACTGACACACACAACGCACACTAATCTGAGCGGGCTAGTAGACCTTGCACATCCCTTTCTCTCTCTCTCCTCTCTTTTCTTTCAGGCAGAAAGGCAGCTCCAGTCCAATGTCAAGTTTCTTTTTTTTTTTTGTTCAGTTTTTTTTCTTTTTCCCAGAGTAAATTGTTTCATCTGCTGTATAACAGATACACTAGTGACACAGTCCTTGCAGTGAATTGCTCCAGCCTGCAGATTGACCACACAAGGACTGAAGATGCTATTCTATAGGAAATGGCATGTTGTGGGCTGTTTTACGCTGTTCACTTGTTTCTTGGATTCAGTCTGGGGACAGATCCGTTATTCAATCCCAGAGGAGCTGGAGCATGGGGCTTTTGTTGGCAATATTGCGGAGGACCTGGGCTTGGATTTGGACAGGCTCTCTGCGCGCAGATTCAGAATAGTCTCTGGTGCCAAGAAGCAATATGTGGAGGTAAATTTAGAGAACGGAGTTTTGTTTGTCAACGAAAGAATTGACCGGGAAGAACTGTGCGAGCAGAGCTTGTCTTGTTCTTTTCACTTGCAAGTGGTGATAGAAAACCCTCTGGAGCTCTATAGAGTAGAGATGGAAATTTTGGACGTGAATGACAACTCTCCTAGTTTTCCGTGGACTGAGTTTAATCTGGATATATCAGAATCTGCTGCGCCAGGGTCACGTTTCCCACTTGAGAGCGCACAGGACTTGGATGTTGGCTCCAACTCTCTCCGGACCTATTTACTGAGTGTAAATGAACATTTCCTTTTGGATATACAGACGCGAAGTGATGGCAGTAAATTCGCAGAGCTCGTTCTCCAAACCCCACTGGACAGAGAGCAGCAGAGTACGCATCAAATGGTCCTGACAGCGGTGGACGGAGGCGCACCGGAGAGGTCTGGCACTGCACAAATTGATATCACCGTTTTGGATGCAAATGATAACGCGCCTGTGTTTGACCAGTCTTTTTATAGAGTGAGACTTGCTGAAAACGCACCAAAAGGCACAGTTGTCATCAAACTCAATGCATCCGATTTAGATGAGGGACCCAATGCTGATATCACCTATTCCTTCAGTGGCCACGCTCCCATTAAAGTGCGGCAGCTCTTCAGCGTGGACTCACGCACCGGTGAAATCAAAGTCAAAGGAGTGATAGATTATGAAAAAGCCAGGATGCATGAAATTTACATCCAGGCTAAGGATAAAGGTCCGTCAGCTGTAGCAGTTCACTGCAAAGTACTGGTGAATGTTCTGGATAAGAACGACAATGTCCCTGAGGTGATCTTGACATCGGTGTCCACACCTGTGCAGGAGGACGCGCCTCCGGGGACGGTCATAGCTGTCATCAGCGTCACGGACAGAGACTCGGGTGAAAACGGGAACGTGGACTGTGAAATCCCTCACCTCATCCCATTCCAGCTCCACTCATCCTTTAAGAACTACTACACATTAGTAACTTCTGATTTTCTCGACAGGGAGACAGTGGCAGAGTATAACATCACCCTCACCGCGCGTGATATGGGCTCACCACCTTTATTTACGCGGAAAACTATTTTGGTCCAAGTGTCTGATGTGAATGATAACGCGCCTCACTTCAAGCAGCCATCCTACACGGTGTACCTGACGGAGAATAACGCACCAGGAGCTTCGATTTGCTCCGTGACTGCACTAGATCCAGATTCGGGTCAGAACGCTTATCTTTCTTATTCCATTCTGGAAGGTGACATTCAGGGGATGCCCGTGTCCACTTACGTGTCCATAAACTCAGACAACGGGAACATTTACGCACTGCGATCGTTTGACCATGAACAACTCAAAAACTTTCAGATCACAGTTCAAGCTCAAGATGCGGGTTTTCCACCTTTAAACAGCAACGTCTCAATCAACGTTTTCATTTTAGACCAAAATGACAACGCGCCTGTCATTGTATCACCAAGTACTCTAAATGGCACTGCGCCCAGTGAAGCCGTTCCCAGATCAGTGGATGCTGGTTACCTCGTCAGTAAAATCACCGCAGTGGACGCAGACGCAGGGCAGAACTCACGTCTTTTTTATCAAATGCTCCAGGCAACAGACCCGAGTTTATTCAGCATTGCTCTGTACACAGGAGAAATCAGGACTATACGCCAGTTTGTGGAGAAAGATCCCACCAGGCACAGACTGGTCATTCTGGTCAAGGACAATGGTCAACCACCCCTCTCGGCCACAGTTTCCATCACTCTGTCAGTAGTTGACAGCCTGCCAGATTCACAGCCTGATTTGGGTGACCTGTCACTGAGCCTACATCACAGCTCCAACTTTACCCTGTACTTAATCGTATCTCTGGGCGCAATCTCCTTCACGTTTCTCGTGGCTATTATTGTCCTGGTTACAGTGAGGAGACTGAAGGGCAGACCATCCAACAGAGCGTACAACCTCCCCCTTTTCGGTGGGTGCTGCTGTTGCTCTCGCACCAAAACATCCACTAGCGCAGAGGTGTTCAAGAAGTCCAACTTAAACGTCCGGATGTCCGCAGGTGCGTCCGGGTGCGCAGACGCAAACAGCAGCGCCCTGCGTCAAGCATATTGTTATAAAATGTGTCTGACACCGGAGTCATCCAAAAGTGACTTTATGTTCCTCAAGCCTTGCAGTCCGGTGATGTCTGTTCAGCAGAATAATGCAAAGAGCACAGACTACCTGACGTCTGGATGGAGCACCATAGACCGGAATGAGCTGGCCAACAACAGATCTGCAACACCAAACGAGGTAGAAAAAGGGTTCCCACTCAAATATATGTGGGAAAAATATGGAGCCAATTTAGGGTCATAAGCTTTGAAGACGGAAAACAAAACGAAACCGAAAATTTTAAGTTTTGGTCTTTCATTTTGAAAACTAAAACAATGCATTCCAATAAAAAAATTAAGTGTATGGAAAGTTTTTCCAAGTTAAATATGATTTTGATTCCCGCCGGTAATTCTTTTGAAGAAACTATTTATTTACATTTTTCACATGCATGTCTCTTTTAATATTTGAGGGGTTTTTTTCAGTTGCATGTTTTATCTTTTCAGATTCAAATCTTATTTTTTTCAATTTCAAACCTGTTTTCGCTCGTTCGTCTCTGTTTTTTCTCTTCGTTTCTTTTTTCGAATATTAAAATATATATGCAAGTGAAAAACTAAAATTTATTCAAAAGAATTACTGAAGTGAAGCAAAATTATATTTAACCTGGAAAAGCTTTTCATACACTTATATTTTAAAGGAATATGTTGTTTTATTTTTCAAAATTCAAGTTCAAAACTTAAAATTTCGGTTTCAATTTTTTTTTTTTTGTCTATAGAATTTATGACTCTAAATTGGCTCCTGACCGTTTTTTCCCATTAATCCTAAATATTTCTATGTATTTTTAAACATCAGAAAAATCATCATAAATCATATTGGGTTTGTTATAACCTGTGTTTCATATATTTGTCTGGTTTAACTTCTTTGACATGACCGGTTAACTTTCTCTGAGGCTGCTTTACTACAAGGGCAAAGGTTACAACATATTTATACAGGAGGGGGCGGTGTTATGAAATCTCTCAACTCCTACTGTTGATACGTTTTAAAAGAATCCGGAAAAAATTACTCAAGCCTCATATATATGCTATAACAGATAATTCAAGTTTAATTTAATATATTTAAGGTAAATCAGCAAATTATATGGAATAGTCTGATTATTTTTCAACTTCATTGGTCTGAACTACACATCCCTCAGTTTGGGGAACTTATCACATATGTCAAGGTGTGTTGCAAGGGATTAAAGGTGCAGATGTGATAAAAGAAATGCAATTTTCCAGCTCTAACTTTAAGATACTTAATAATCGTAACACCTCAGCTGTTTTTATGTGATTAGGGTTAGCTACTGAATAAATGTACTGTTTTCAGGATTTTAGCCCTTTTCTTTTCTTACCTTTTTCTTTTCTTGCTTGTCTTTTAATTAATTCCCCAGTTAAATGTAATGTATTAGAACTAGGGATGCACCGATATCACTTTTTCCCAGACCAACTTCAAGTGCTTCCATTTGAACACTTGCCGATATCAAGTACCGATACGAGTACTTAATAATCCCATTACAATTCTTTGTTCCAGTCAGACTAATGACAACAACAATAAAGCACGTTTTCAAAAGAAACCAAGTGCTACTACTGACATTTAATGTGCTGGAATGAGCGTTTCTAAATCAATCCACCAGGGGGCGCCGCTTTTAATTAACCATACTGGACGAAGAAAAGGGAAGTTTTATGAGAAGAAGAAAGTCAGCAATAACAAACATGGAGATGACAGAGGGAACACTAATGTGGATACTAATGTTGCAGTGTTTCCTCTGGTAAGGTTTAAAAGTGAAGCTTCAGGAGGTAGAGAAAAGACAAATGAAGGTTAAGTTTCATTTTCACTTCTGCTGGTGGCGGTCCGCACCACTCCTTACCCCCATAGTTTTATACGTAGGACGTAAAGCGGCCCGGCCCAGGGTAGTTGTCTGAAATATGTCAGTAGTTTGTCACTAACTCACACAGTCGCTCTTTGAACAGATCCTCTACCTCCACGGTTCCCGGTGATAATCTCCGTTTGGGTACACATCCAACAGCACCTGGAAAACGGACAGAATTGCGTACACAGAGGACAGACAGAACGCTCCGTCCATATCCGTCTTTGCTGACATTACTCCTCCGTACTGCTGCACTAAACTGTGAACGGTATCGGTGCAGTTGTATCGGAATATTTTTTACAAGTACTCACGCTCAGTATCGGACTGATACCAGTACCAGTGTTGGGTATCGGTGCATCCCTAATCAGAAGTTTATCCCCCAAATTTAGATGATTTATGTAAAAAATACTCTTGGTTTCCAGCATTCTTCAGTTTATTCTATGCTAATGCTTACAGTCACGGAAAAAGTTATTAGACCATCAAAAGTCATCAAAAACAATGGTTATGCAATCAAGTACTAACTCCTGTGTGTGTCATGTGACTAAAACAGACAAAAAAGACAACATGGAATAAATTAAAGCACTGTTTTTGTCAGTACAATGCCATACACTGTAAAAAGTAAAACTTGAATCAACTTAAACATTTTTCTTCAATAGGTCACACGTAAAAAAAAAAAAAAAATGATAATAATAATACGTTGAGAAAACCGAATTAAATTGCGTTCAGATAAATTTAATTTGGTTCGCTCATCAAATGTGTGACCTATTGAAGAAAATTTTTAAGCTGATTCAGTGTTGTACTTTTTACAGTGTAGATACTGATGGAAGAACTGAAGTAATTTTGGTTATCATCAAGAAAACATGGCAAATGGATAGATATTAGGTCTGAAATTAAACTCTTATGAGCTTTTTTTGTTATTATCATCATATTTGTCCAAAAACAATCTACCTTTAGTTGTACCAGGCACTAACATGAACAAGAAACTGAAGAAAACAAGGGGTGGTCTAATAATTTTTTTCCACTACTCTGCATCTATGTGAGATTTTTATGTTGACTGATATATGTGTTGTGTTTCTTACTTGTGCAGCTTAAATACTCAAACAAGGACTGGACATGGACAAAGAACCAGCGCAACTCGGCATATAAAAGGTGATCCCATAATTAACGTGATCAGAATTTTCCACCAACACATACAAACTTAGACAAGCACTTAACTCTTCATTTTGCTCCTTTTTTTCTGTCACTTCAGATATAGTTCTGCAAATATGGAGGGCACTCTCTCACGTCAACAAAAATACGATGCTGATGGGTTTTCCTGCTCCGTTGCACCACAGTATTGGACCTGGGGCAGCCGTATGAATGGTGGGTATGAAATTAGGACTCATTGTTGTTCTGTTGGAGGGGGGATGGGAGTCCTAAGTGTGCCTGCCTAAGGATTTAGTTTAAAATGTAAAATAGTAAATGCAGATAAAACCAAGCACCGAAAGGAGGGGGGATTTTAATGCATCAACAAAAGGATTATTTTAGTCAGTGTAAGACGCTCCATTTAGAAAGCCAAAATTCAGAAGATACTTTTTAAAGTGCCATATTCAAATGAAGCATACTGTATGTAAATAGGAGGTCTTTGCAGAAATAATCTTCCAGTGCAAATTGTAATTTATGCGCTTTTCTACAGACTGCAAGTTATCGCTTCAAGAGGGAGCTGTTCCTAACTACTCATGGACGCCACAGTATACACAGCCTCATTCTGAGCCACCAGACTACCAGCACAATGTATACATCCCTGGCACTACATCTGGTTACAGCACTCTGAAACTGGCACCCAGGGGGGAACTAGATGTGTACAACAGTTTTTCTACTTTCGGGAAGAAAAAGAAGTTCATCTCAAGCTACGAACAAACGTTTGACAAAGATGATGGTCTTATAAGCAATGATATTTTTAAATAATACACCAACGACAGTATCACGTATTCCTTGAACTAATTTGTTCTATTAATAGCCCTCTTCAGTGGAACAGATTCTATGTCTCCTCTTTTTTTCAGTGGAATTCAATACCAGTCTGGGTCATAAATATATTGTTGGTTTCACTAATGCTGAAATACAGAGGGCCTTTTAAAGAGGGTTATTGTGTTCTCTAAATAGAAAAGATGACCTTTTGCAAGTGACGCCTTTGTTTTTCTGGTTTGCAATAATGTTATATCAAAGATTCTTGTTTTTCTGTAGCAATGGGTGACTTTCATTGTGCTCTCAGCAAGGTTGTAGTGGATGTAAAACTCAAACTGTGTCAGAGCATCAGAAACTAATCCATCATTGTAGCAAACACAGGTTTTCCATGTAACTTTCAGTCAAGTGCTTGTATGTGATGCCACCGTTTTTAGGAAAAGCTGTACTGTACTGCCTGTACTACTGTGTTTCAAACTTGTGAATCCATTTTCTTTGCTAATAATTACTTCCACATTCTACAGCCTTCATATTACTGATCTGCAGTAGACACTCCATTCAGAATATACATGACTGTTATTGCGTGCAGGCATGATGTACTGTACTGTGTGTAGGTATGAGTATTCACAGGATGATTTTAGTGGACGCCGTGTTGTTAAAAACTACATGAAGCCTTGTCAGTTTTGTTTGACTTGAATTGTACCATAGTGAGGTCATCTATTCACAGTCCCAAATGACTGTATTTGATCATGAATATAGTAAAAAATAGCAAGCAAGGATGCATAATTCAATCACAGACATTCCTTTTTTTATTATTATTATCGAGTGAGATGTATTTATCTAAAAATGAATCATAAAGTACTGTATATATGTATATGTTAGTGTCAATAAACTTGTCCTCTGAAGTGCATTACTTGTGCACCTGCTTTTGCCATTCTGAAACTTCCCAGTTAACAAATTACATCTATCTATCTATCTATCTATCTATCTATCTATCTATCTATCTATCTATCTATCTATCTATCTATCTATC
>JAQQZY010000007.1:14511456-14523407 GCA_030068375.1 Ostorhinchus rueppellii | reverse complement strand
CCAGTAAACCCCATGGAGTTGGATCAGTGACAGTGGATGGACACACTGGGTTTATGTTCAGCTATTTATAGATTTTACAAGAAAAGTCACTTTGTCTTTCATTTCCTCTGTTTTTTTATTCGATAACCCTCAACTTTATTCTGCGTTTTAATGAACATCTACTTAATCAGTGAAATAAATACAAGAAAATACAGGATTTACAGTGAAAAAAAAATATAAAGGCTAATATTACAAAATATGCTGATAAATCACTTAAGAAAAGTTACATATAAAGAGAAATTCCTTTCTGCCACAAAACTAGCACCGGGTCTTTAGGGGTTAAACTGTGAGGTAGAAATGCTAACCGCCAGGCTACTGTGCCACCTAAATCCAATCTTTGTTTATTAATTATTATTAATCCTTTATTTAACCAGGAAGTCCCTTGACATGAAAAATCTCTTTTTTCCAAGGAAGACCGGGCCAAGATGGGACTACATTACAGAGACTATAAAGTGAGCATAGTTTAAAAACATTAAAACATTTATGGTATACTTACAGATAAGAAATATAAAACAAGCGAAGAAGAAAGACAAAAAACAAAGCCAACAAAAAGGTTAGGAAAAGCAGTTACACTCGTGGGTTACATCATTCTTTATCAAATGTTTGAACTCATTCAGGGAGACAAGATCTTTTAGTTTTAAGGTCTTCTGGAGGTTATTTGTTGATTTGTGCAAATGTGTGTAAGCTGAATACATCATATATTTAACTCATTCACTGCCAGGCATTTTCAGAACAGAAACCCCCATACTGCCAGGCGTTTTAGAGCATTTTGACTGACGTTCAAGACTCACAGAATATCGAGTTCTAGGACTACATAAACATGGCACCCATCAAAATAAAGTATAAGTCTCTTCTTTCATGTGGAAAAAAACATTTGTTTCCAGCTTTTTCGGTTCTCCAGTTATTGACCTTAGAACACAGGGTGGTTTCACCCCCAAAATGCCTGAACACAAAATACTTCCTCAAAGTTGCACCAGGTCGTTTCCTAGCAACCCCCCCCAATGAAAGCCGATTGACGCCAAAACATACCAATGGCAGTGAATGAGTTAATTGTGGTTTTAGACGGTGTTGTTGTAAGACCATGACACAGTTATCAAATACTAAAACATTCGCAAAAGTGACTTAAAATCATTTAGTTGAACTTGGTGGTAGCATATGTTAGCCTTTATCCTGCTACTAAGGAAATATTTATCAGGATAATTATTGTTATCATTTTATAAGTTTTGCTCAAAAATCTCTATAATATTTGCATATCCATCTTGACAGAGAAATGTACGATATAAATATGCAGAAATCATCTATATTAAGATAATGCTCTGTTAGAGCACAACAGTTATTATATCAAAACTGGGGATTTGACAAATTCATGCTTAGAAAATGCACAAGATGTTGAAATCTAGCACGATGTTCATGGGCTCAGATGTGAGACCAAACGACTGCAAAACTACAGAACATTTAGATCCTTCCATTAAAGCAGGTGGAAACATGAAGAAACACAGACTGAAATAGAGAGTGTTTTCTTCTTTCCCTTATGAATTAGAAACGTTCAGTCCTGAGTGGGTGGCAAGAATGAAAATGTGTTCCAAGTGTAAAGATTTGGACAGCAAAATGACCTGTGTTTCATCATTTACACAAACACTGGCTCAGAGATGATGACTAATCAAATTTGGGAATACTAGTTGGATCCCACAAAAGCACAGAGAGAGGCTATTTTGAGTCCGCTGAGGTTGACTTTGGAAGTAAGACTTGGAGACAGTGTTTGGAACATTGTGAGCTGCTTCTTCCTTCAGTCTTGCGTCTGTACATTGATTTTCTGTCTAGCAGCAGGAATTAGAACACAGGTACAGACTTCTGGATGAAGCAAAGCATCACAGTCAATCACTCAAATACTCAGTGCAAGAATATGTCGGTGTGTTTGTCGGTATGCATGTGTATGTGAAGACTTTTCCCTCTGTGGAAAAACAGAACTGGGGAATTGTTCAATATACCAGCTGTGCTACTTCCCACCTTCTCTTACATCCTAGTATGTCGGTGGTGTTTTACTGCAAACTAGGGAGATATTTTTGTAGAGCAGGTAGAACGCTGCCTTCGTGATCAAATATGGGTTTATACAAAGTGCTATTTTTACAGCAGACTTGTCAGGAATTTATGTCAGAATAGGAAATAATTTGATTGAAGTGCTCAGAGTTAGCTCTGATCCTCTTTTCTGTACTACATCAATAGGTGAACTGTTATTGTTGTGAAGTTGTCCAGCGTTCTGTGATGCGTCTAAAATGCAGTAGCCTCAGAACTGTGTTTATGTAAGTGACCCATGGTGCAGATGAGGAGACAGTTGTCTAATGCCAGAGGGGTTGAGAGGCTATTATCAGTAATAAGAGAGTGCAATGAAAAAAAAAAAGATCCTTTAACATTAAAAGCAATTTTGGAGAGGAAGAGCAGAGGAGACGTTCAGGGGGATGGTGGAAAAAAGCGAGGTGTGGGGGGATGGAGAAAGAGAAAGGTTAAGAGGATTGGCAGGTTCCTGCAGTAGTGTTGTTGCTAGGGAACGCCATGTGACCTGTTGCCTGGCAACACTGTCTAACTGAGAGATTGCTGCAGCAGCCGCACCCTCCATCAGTAGGGAGTGGGCGAAGGCAGTTTCCATGGCAACCACTCATATCTCTGAATGGAAGATTTAGAGACAGAAAAAAAAGGACAGAGTAGGGAGGGAGAAAAAAAGAATGGGACTCAACAAGGGCAGGTATTAGCTAAGACAAAAAGGGGGGCACACAATAATTTAGAAGAAATAACATTGAAAGGGAGTGCTCATAAAGGCACGTCTCATTCCAAATGCATGTGGTGTACTGCACATATTTACACAAGAGCTGCACAGATTAGTGTGTGTGTGCGTGTGTGTACTACAAACCACCAGAGAAATTAATTTTAAATAGAACTGTATTCTGGACTAGACAGGAAAAAGATATCCTACTTTAAATGTAGGACATCAGGTTAAATGAAATGAGCCTTCAGACACCCACACATCTACAGCAGGTGTCATGGCAACCTCCTCACAAGAAGCTATACTGACCTGCTTACCAGCCATTACACCGTAATCCATTTCAGACGGCTGTTTGCTGTGAAATATAGGCTAATATGAAGCAGTGGCAGAGGTACAAATAATCCTCCATGTTAGAGAAGCAGTAGCACCGCTGAAGCAGAGCTGTTCAGTTGTACAGACATGACCTGCTGGTTATTAGTTTTTTACAAGCACACACATGAATATCAGTGATTAACACCTGGGCCTGGATTCTAATTAACAATAACAGGCCTTTGGATTTGTCACAGTCAGTGCAGAAAGCTCAGGGATGTCCCAAGATACCGAGACAATATTCAATTTGTTCATGGTTACACTGCAGCTTGATATTTTAGCTCAGTTGGTCATGCATTGGGCTGTGATTTACTTTAGCTCCATTATGTGACACATTAACTACATTATATAAGGTATATTATATTTACAACAAGTCTGTTGTATGCAGGTATTGCACCAATATAAACCCTAACAATAAATGGTGCTAGAAAGTTAGCATTGTTAGCATTGTTTCCAGCAATTTCTCAGGTTGCATTTCCCCCATTCTCCTTTGACTAGAGCTTCTTCAGGATTTATACTCAAATAAGATAAAGACAGATATTAGAAACAAATGTCAAACACATTAATGGTACAATAACACAGTAATACTTGATGCTTCGTAATCGTTCAATAAGTTATTTCAACTGGCAAGAATTGACTTATTAAAAAAGACCTCCAAATGCTAATTTTTAATGTAACTAAATGAAGACTTCTATTTTTGGAAGCAGGAAACAAATTATTCATGTGTGTTCATGTCACTGTGGTATGAGTCTGCTATGTAACTAAAAACTGGTCTCATCATGCCTTGCCTTTCCTGCTTTACAGACTAAACTGACCCTTTGCGGCACAGTATTTATGATGAATTATTCTATGATCAATTTTCAATGAGTCATGGCTCAATTATGTATAATGGAGATCTGTGAGAGGTGCTCACAAGATGGGTTTGTATGCTCCTTTAAGGAGCATAAGGTTAAACAGGGTAATAATGCAGACCTATCTAATAACCACTGAGATAGTGTCCATTACATCAGCTCTAATTATAGTCCACACCTATGGTCAATAAGCTTGCAGAGTTGAGAGAATTAATCTGCAAAGCCACACTTCTGATCTGTCAGTTGTCATTCTGTGCCTGATAGTGTCTAGCATGTTTTTTTTATTCCCTTGTATTTTTTGTTGTCTGTCGAAACTCTACCTATCATTGTAATAACCCCTTGATGCCTGAATTTATTTCCAATTATAGAAAAACAAGTTTCACTTGTGTTTTTGCTTTCAGGTAGGTAGTATTTTGGTTGTATTTTGAATCAGAGGGGGTTTGGTGCAAATTTGCAACAAGGGGGTGTTCTCAGTGTATCATCTGCATTTTGCAAATTAGGTGCCCAATGTGAGTGAAAGCAATCTTTGTGTTGAGCTGTATTTACCTCTGCCTGGATTACACAACACAAATAAAAGGTTGGAAAATGAAAGATGATGTGTGAAGATGTGAAACACCTCATGAAACTTTTGGCAGATGCAATGAGAACAAATGTATTAAGCTAACGTGCTATCATCGGTTAGCATTTTTTCCTTGTTCATTTACATTTACATTACATTTACGCAGACGCTTTTATCCAAAGCGACTTACAGTTATTACAGGGTATTGGTTACAACCTGGAGCAGTGTCGGGTTAGGTGCTCAAGGGCACTTCAGCCATTGCCTACTGGTTATGGTGGGATTTGAACCTGCAACTCTCTGATCTTAAGTCCAACGCTCTAACCACTAGGCCACAGCTGCCCCTCATTTAGGATTTATAATTTCAGGGACACACTGAATACAGAGGAACGAACAGAAATGGACCCAAAAGCAATACATGACATCACAGCTAACCAAACAGATGTGACAGATAAGGTTATAGACCTTCTGTAGCTTATGCCTTAACAAACAAACAAACAAAAAGTACAGAATAATTGTTACGTCTGTTCGAGGTTAATTATCACCTTATGAACCTTATTGTTTAGACACATCTGTACTATGGTGTCATCAAGTTTATAAATTGAAACAAAAAGCCAGAAAGTCAAAATAGAATTGTGAATTATAATCTTCGTGCGTTACATCAGCCAATAGTTTACATTATAGCCTCATTAGCTTAGCTTTGTTTTTTAACAGAAAGCAGCCACAGTAAGTCACCTCTGTTTTCTCTTTGGTTTCTGTTTTCAGTAGCTGTGTGAAAGGTCTTAAACATATTAACGTACGTAACATCATATAACCTAGTTATTTTGTACCCCATAAATGTCATAATAAAACTTACTGGTATAACACCAACAATGACGTTTCAGCATCTATTTTTTTATATTTACGTTGTAGTGGAAAAAACTGCAGTAATTTCTATTTAGCCCCTTAAAATGTGTTTTGATCCTGGTGTTTCGCGGTCTCACCCCCATCTTGGCTTATGTTTACAATAATATAGCTTGATACAGTAGGTGTAGCGGCGACAACTAAGAGAGTCAGAGTTTAACAAGGAAAATGTTGTTATATGTCAAATGAGTGGGTGTGTCTTCTGTGCTTTGTGTGTGTGTGTGTGTGTGTGTGTATGCCTCACTATTTCCTCATTATGAAAGTATACCACAATTTAGTAAATACAATTAAACAAAGCCCTTTAAATAAATAATGATGTCCCTACAGGGTGCAGGAAAACTGTTTTATTTCATAATCAGGTTTAGTAGCAACATCGTGTTTGAGCGTTCTTTTTTTATCTGAATAATTAGAAGTGGGCGGCACCCCAGCACCATTGGTCCATACGTCTTATTTTATCCTTATCCTCCGTGAACTCATTCTCGGAATTCACTGGGACATGGTGCGTATGGACAGTGTGTATTTTCAAAATAGTGCACTTCCCACTGGGACAATGGTTGAAACCATTTCAGTGCTACAGCAATGTCATAAATAGCCTACAAAGAAAAATCAAACAGAATCTTGTTGCAAGGCCTGTGTTTGATCTAAATAAAATCCAGACCGAAAGTAGGTCAGTGCAGAGGGAACTGGTGTGGGCCTGAGAGCACCGTGACTGCAAAAACACGCCCACCCCCATCTTTCTTATGGCCTCTCTCTCGCTCTCTCTCTCTTCTCTCTTCTCTCTCTCTCTGTCTCTCTTGCGCTCTCTACATTTCATCACACATCATCCTTGCTTTCTGTTCTGGCAGCTTTAACCTTTTGACCTTAATAATTCCTATTTTCACCTTACATAATATCCATGCTATATATAGCTCTCTTATTTAATTTGATTTTTTTAAACTTTTTGTCAGATTTCACCCCCCCTTCTTAAATGCCTGTCTCTGTTCTCCTTTGAGAACAGGGATATGTTGCTGCTGTCACCCAAATACAAATACAATCACACTGCTACGTTAAACATCCCTGTGGTTTAAAGGTTAGTCCCCTCCAGTGTTCCGTTCTGTGGTCTCGGCTGATTTGCTGTCCTCAAAATATCCACTATCTGAGGCTATGCCTTCACTGAAATACTCTGCTCATTCTTGCTTGACTGTGATTTATCCTTGCGTGTCAGGTTTATGAACCAAAGACCTAATAATAAATACATAACCGCTATAGTTATTGACATGTGGATGGTTCTGCTTATCTTAGCAAAGGTCTAATTAGAAGTGGGGTTTATTTCTTACATGTTTACAGATTTATACTTGAAATCTGATAGCAACCAATATTCAAGTAAAAAACATATGTTAAACTCTAAATTAGTAACATTCTAAAGACTTGCTATCGGAAATGATTGGATTACTTAAGTAAAAAGATGTGGCATGTTTTCCTTACACTCTTTTCTTAATGCCTGTATAGATGGAGAGGGTGGCGGAGAGCTTTCACCCCCAGTGGGCGCTGGAGTTAACAGCAACAGCTGGCACTTCAGATATGGCGCCGGGCAGGGCTATGGCCCCCCTCAGCCCCTGAAGCCTGGAGAGATCCCTCCTGAAGCCTTCATCATCCCTGGATCCCCAGCCATCATTTCTATTCGCCATGACGCAGGCCCTGTGGATGACAAGGGTGACTTCATAAGCTTTGGCAAGAAGGAGGAGGCCAAGAAGAAGAAGAAGAAGAAGAAGGACAAGAAGGACAAGAAGGAGAAAGGAAAGGATGATGGAGGGGATGACTAGGGGAGTGGGGGTGACTTGAAAACAGAGCTACCAACAAACTCCCATTTCAATTACTGAGCCAGAATAAAGCCAAATGCACATTTTAAAATTAAGGGAGCCTCTTTTGCACCATATTTGCATAGACATTGTACAGTGGCCAAACCATAACCCAAGACCACGCTTGGCTCCCTACACTATGTGAACATACTAAACAAATCCTTCTTGGCTTATTTGGCCTATAACGTTGACCTACAAAACTTTAAGGTTTAAGGTAAACTATTGTACTGAGTAGCTACATGCCATCAAGGAGAAAAGGTTGGACCAAATTGAATTAACAGAAAGGAAGGATACTATTGGATTAGATGACCCTTTCTGTGATTTTGCTGCCCCTTTGTATGATAAAAACACCTGAAAAGGTGTTCTATTTGTATCGAAGCACTGCTGAGGCTGTCCATGTTGGCATCTCTGTCTTTATGCAGCCCCCTTCCTTTTGGATCACCTACTTAAAGGTGCAAAGGAAGTCAGTGTAAAAAAAAAATGAAACAGATGCTTTTGTCTTCAATATTATGGAGGCCTTGTAGAAATTCAGAAAATGTGGTCTTTTGTAAAAAAACAAAAAGAAAAATGAAAAAGTCACAACATATGTGTACCATGAGATTACCATCTTTAAGCTAAATAAGGTGAACAAAGCAAGCAGGACCACACTCTTATAAAAAGCTCTGTTTCAGTGTAACATAGCACATTGCAGAGGCTGAGGACCTGGACTGGGTTGCACCAACTATGCGCAAGTTTGTTCCCAGATGGGGGTATAAAGTAGTGGCTTCATTTGTAATTAGTAAGTTAAAAATTGAAGTGCATCATTGGAAGTTAAGGGGTAATCCTACAGCTGTAGCTAGTTATAAAAATTTAGGAAAAGTAGCCAATCTGCGATTGCAACACTGTGCTGATGGGTACAAACCACATGGATTTGTGATTGACTAGATTGGCTTAAAAATTAAGATTGGAAAAATCCATATTTGACTCTTAAAGGACAAAATTAGTTTTTGCATGTTTCAGTCCTTGTCTAAAAATCAAGTATACTTTTTATCACCACTAACCTGCAGCACACAACTCCTCTGTGCTTTTAATGTGTTTTTCTAAAATTTCAGGCAGCAGTTTATTCTATTACAGAATACAAAACTGTTCCCTGTACACTTGATGTAAAATGAACAGAACTTGCTTTCATTATTTAGACACCATTTCCTTTCCTTTTCAAGGAAATGTAGTTCAGATAGAAGCTTGCTATACATAATTCCAATAATGAACCTCGCTGATATAGTATGAATGGGCACATGAGACTGCCTGAAAAGAAGAAAGACACTTTAAAACCTATAAAGCTCAACAGTATAATGGTTAGCAGTGATCGAAGTATTTAATTTGTCTAAACGGGTCAGAAACATCAAAAATCACTACTATGCTCCTTTAAGTTGCAAATAATATGGAATTATTAAGAAAAAAATATGTGTGCAAAAAACAAAAAAAAAAAAGAAAAAAATCCTGCTTTACTGTTAGTGATTGCAATTCTGTGACTTTGTATCATTTGCACCCGCTTTATTGCTTGCTTGACTATTTAGTTGTTACTTAAGATTACGTTGTAACAGATTTTCGTGGTGCTACCGCTTGTATTTTAGCAATGCGTGACTCGGGATTAGTGGCTACTTTGGAGACAAAAAAATCCTATTAATACTAGGGAACCTACGTGCAGCTGATGCAACCGGCCCCTGACCTTGCCTCCTCTTGTGGAATATGGCACAGGTTAATGGGGTCATAAACCCACTGTGTATCAGCACACCCAGTCTGACAAATACATTATTGTACACAAATGATGATCCTCTCTGCTTCTACATAAACAAGAACACACACTCTGTCTCTTGCTCTCGTACACACAGCAGACACAACAGACATACAGTCCAGACCAACACATTAACTGTAAAATTGTACTCAAAGAATACAAGAATACAACACTTACTGCTCCAACTCCAGGACTGAAGGTGCCATCCTTAACATGGGAGTGTATTATAAGGCTGGGATGCAGGAAAGTTGCTTGTTGCTTCATTTCTGTTCAAGCCTGATCCTCTACTTCTGTCTTTGAATGTTAAGTAGTTGTTCTTCAAGCCCTGCACCACTGCCTCGATTGCTTCAGTGCTTGTAGGATTTGCTTGCCCGCTGCCTGTTTCCTCCCTCTACTCCTGTTTCTTCAGATCAACATGGTTGGAAGACATTTTAAAAGTCACTCTCCCTCAATGAACTGTGCTGCTGTAACACAGTAATATGTGCGTGTTGGCATTTTTACATACACAAACACAGCCTACACACACAACACAACACATACACATGTCTTTGGTTCGACTTCAACTTCACTTCGACCAGATTTTCCCTCTCGATTGTTCGCTGTTGACAGCTCTGTCATCTCTAGCGTAGGATCAACACATTGCATCGTGAGGACATCTGACAAGTTAGCAATAACTTAGATTATGCTGTGCTGAATTTGAGACTATGAGACAAGATGGAGAGGCAAATGAGGAAACTGAGTCAGAGGAAACACAGCCATTGCTGGGTGTCATGTAGCTCTAGCATAGAAGATAACAAATGCATCAGGCAAATCTTTCCCACTTTGCACAAGCAGAGGTATTCCAGTTATTTGTTTGTCAGCCATGAGCGACAAGTGATTACACAGGGTCGGCCAAGACAACTTAGAAAACATGCAAAGCGCACTTCAGCAGCTGTGAAATGACATCGATGGAAAGGCGACCGTATAAACTCAATCGCAGTTTGGCAATAATTGGTTGTTTCAGTAACCAGAAAAACAACAAAGTGCAGCTTGGATGTGCTGAAAAGCTGCAGTGACCCGTGAATGAACTGTAAAAAGTCGCAGTGATCCAAGTATGAACCTTAGGTAGAGATGAACCTTATTATGCTGTGACGTCATGAAAACCCGGTGTAGCATGGTAGAGAAAGAGTAATACGAGCAGTATTGTGAAACAGCATCGTCATGATTGAAAAGTGTCAACAAATCTCACCTCAGTGTTCCTTTTTTAAACCATCGTATTATCAGTCACAGTAGGGGTAGAGAGGTACTGCTGTCAGGCTCGATCCCCTCCCATGCACACATTTCCTCCCCCTGCCCAGTCCTTTCAGGTGTACTTCTGTGCTGTCAGATCACCAAGTGGCTGTTTGCATGTTATAAGCAAAGGAAACAGATACTATATAGATACTATATATACATAGATATGTTTTTCCACTGGGAAATGCGTATTGGAATACATATACCTCTGATACACATTCTCAAAGACAAAACACACTGAAAGATCCACAGTCATTCACGCATACTGTACAAACATACATACATGTACGCTATCGCCAACAGTAATTTGTGGAAAATCCTAAAAGAATCACATTTTCTATCCTGTCGAAAATGAATTTAATCTTCTAGATATACATAATGCTATTGTGTTATGCTATGAAATGCCTTTTTGTTTATACCCTTATAATTTTGATAGATGAAATCAATCCTTTAACTTGTGTTAAGCTTCGAAATGATGATCAAACAAATACTATTGTGGAATCGAATCATTTACTCACCCTCCATATCTATTCCTTGCCCAGTAGAATAAATAAGCAGAAAAGGAAGAAAAAAAACAACAAAATATATAAAATGGTTGAAAAAAAAAAAAGAAGTTGATGTATTCTCTGCTTGTGTATAGTGAATGTTCCTCAGTCAATGGGTGTGGCAGTGAGTGGCACATACCAGTCGACTGTGACAGTGCAGATCTGTTAAGAACTTCTTTTTTTGTACACCTGCTTATCATTGTAAAGGTGATAGTAGTGATTCTTATGATTTCATCAAACTGGTAATGTGTTTTGTTAATAAGTCACAAATAAAGTTTTTCTTAAATATCTTAAATGGACTGCAGTGTCTTTGAATTATAAGATATTGTGTGAATATGTTCATGTTTAGATCATTTCAACCAGCAAGTGAGTAATAAACTCTAAAAATGTTCAGTATTTTCAATCAGAACATTTTAAATTGTATTTCATGAAATCTCTTGCTATGGAAACTATTCAGAAAAGGTTAGTTCCACAGTTAAAATGTAATTGTAGCGCAGGTGTTCTAAGACCAACTGCTACTGTTAAACCAGTTCTAGGCTCTGAGAGAGCGGAGTAAAAATTGAAACAAGGAGACTGTTATTTTATATACAAAAGGCCGGCAGTTTACTGCATAAAAAAAATAAGCATAAGAAAATTACAATACACAGCACAATATCTGCAGATCTTATCAAAAGGTAACAGATAACTAAATAGAACAAAGAAAAGTTTTAAATTCTTTCCCTCTCCAAACTATGTTGATTAACTAAACTAATGTAACCTAAATTATTTCATCTCTTTCAAAGCTATTTTAGATTCCTATTTTATTTCTATTTTACACCTAATCATCAGTTGACTGTCTCTTTCCCTCCACGGTAAAAGAAACCTTCAATTGACTAAGGAAAAAAAATAAATCAGTAAAAAATAAATCAGTGCACCACAATAAATTCAAAGCACATTCCAGTACAAACCAAATAAAGTTTTCCACTTCGTATACGCTTGTTCAACATGAAATGTGGGTAACAGTTCAATGGCAGAAAAAATTCAATCTGACTCAGTTCAAAAAAAAA
>JAQQZY010000007.1:14490960-14503389 GCA_030068375.1 Ostorhinchus rueppellii | reverse complement strand
GGATAGGCTCCATGCGACCCCCGTGACCCTAATGAGGATTAAGCGGGTATAGAAGATGAATGAATGAATGAATGATATAAACTGTTGCAATTTATGGAACTATTGATCATGTAGAAAAAAGCATTAATAAACGATTATAATCATACACTGTAAAAAGTAAAACATTGAATCAACTTAAAACATTTTCTTCAATAGGTCACACAAAAATAATATAAAAAAAAAAAACTGTTGAGTGAATCAAATTAAATTACATGAAATAATATTTAATGTAATTTAATTTGGAGCAAATCAACTATTTTTTTTTTTTTTTAATGTGTGACCTATTGAAGGAAAATGTTTAAATTGATTCAATGTTTTACTTTTTACAGTGTAAGGAAGCAGACTCGGCCACTCATGTGTGTGTATCTCGAGCATCAAACAAAATCCAGACAGAGCTGATAGCTGCAGTTCAACACACTTATGCATTTTTGGTCAGGGAAGAGACTAGTGCAAATGATAAGTTGATAGAACCAATATGTTGGGAGATGTTAGTAATTTTGGAATACAGTAGCCTTACAATAGCCTTACCCAGAATCATAGAATCATAGAACTGAAGTGGGTTACCTAGCAACAGATAAACAATAGGGCCCATTGTGTCAAATGTCATGTTCAGAAACAGGCATACCAGCTGAGAGGTTATTTAACTGAAAATACCAGTGGAATTTACCAAGAAAGTAAAGGAATGAACTGTATCAGAGGTAAGTTTATTACCAACCACATCTAGACCAACGCAGTAGTGACTAATAAACAGCCTTTATGTTTCTATTATGTGCTAATTAGCAGGTGGTGTCACTGTGTGGACCCTAATATGAAGTGTGATTAACTGTGCTGATAACATAGGGATTTTTTTTCATTAAAGGAAAAACTCTGTCCAAGAAGGTCCAGGGTTTGATTCAAACACCAGTCAATGGTGGGACCTTTGTGTGTGGAGTTTACATGTTCTTCCCGTGTCTGTGTGGGTTCTCTCTGGGTACTCCGCCTTCCAAAGACATGCACTGATAGGTTAATGGGTTAATCTAATTTGCCCTTAAGTGTGAACGTGAGTGATTGTTTTTCTATATGTCAGCCCTGTGATGAACTGGTCACATGTCCAGGGTGTCCCCCGTCTTCGCCCTTAAGAACCAAGAAGAAGTATCGAATCGCCTTGGGGTAGGGGTGGTGGGGTTGTGGGGCGGTTCAGGGGTTATAATGTTGTTACCTTCTTTAGTACAGTATGTACAAGACACATTGTTTCCGTTTACATTGCTGTATGGGGGTTAAAAAAGAAGAAAGAAGAAGAAGAATCAGGAACCTTTATTTGTCATTGCACAATATTTCAGAGCAATGAAAACATCTTTCAGTTAAGTAGCTGGGCTGGGCTCCATGTGACCCCCATGCCCCTAATGAGGATAAAACGGGTTCAGAAGATGAATGAAGGAAAAAGCCTGTTATTCACAAAGTGTTTCCTCATTAAAAATACACAAACTAAAGCTGTGCTTGCCTGTTCTTTGGTGCTCATCTGCCCCTCAGTGGGCACTTTGTTTAATGCAACTTTGTACAAATACAAAACCTTGCTCTTCTCTCATGATGTGCTCAGTTCCACTCAAGAACTCATTCATATACATATTTTTTTTTTAAATTTTGCTCTTATTTGACATAAAATAATGAATGAAACTGTAAATGTGCTCTTTGCCATGAATGCTGTGTATAGATGCACGTGTAAAGAATTTTTAGAAATCTCAAGGTAACATTATAGCGCTCACTGCTCAGTAATATTCAGTTTCCTAGAGAACTTGACTCTTTAGCAGTCTTTTGTCACTGTTCAAAGCAACATGAAAAAAAGCAACTGAAAGAAACTGATTACCAACATTTATTCTCCTTTTATGAAGAACCAACTGTTGGGTTTATTAAAGTTAAATGTGGGTTACATGAAACCATTACAGCAACAGTAAAATTGTTGTTCCCCTTTATTAAGGCGCAGTAGGCATTTTCACTGTACAGTATTGTATAATCACCTTGAGGCAGTGAGATAATTTTCTATTCACAAAGAATAGCTTCATTTTCCCCTTGGGCTGTAGTGATGGAATATGAGCGCAATCCTCTGAACACAGCACACTCAGGCTTACACCTACTTCAATGCAGTAAAGGGAACATTAAATTTGATGAATTACTTATACCTAATATCAAATGTTGGAACACACCTACTGCTTGATTTTCATTGTATATACAGTGGTGAAAGCAGTAAACATGGGCATAACTTGTTAAGAAGATTCCCTCCCTTTGAATTCTGTGTTTAAGATTAGAGCCTGCAGTACGTCCTCATTTCAGTTTTGGGTTACCAAAATAACAAGGTTTGTCAGCCCCTGTAAAAGCACACTGGGTTGCATAAAATGAAACACATCTTATCAAGCTGATTGATTCAATAAACTCAGTTCAACAGCCTCCAGTGTTCATTGTTCTTTGCTTTGGACAGAACACGAATCGAATGTGACAGAGCTCACCATGGGAATGTTTGCTTGAGCTGTACTTTCACCGCTGACCACTTTAATCAGGAGCTCTTTGAGTGACAAGCCTCTAGATCAGCACAGTGTCACAAAAAGTACTACTTAATTTTCCACACGGTCCAGGCAATTTGTTTTATATGAAATTAACAAAGTGAGAAGAAGTTCTATCAGTGTAAAACTTCACAGTCTGCATAAAAGTTCTGCACTAAGTGTTTATTACTTCTAATTTTAATTAAAATGTCATATCTGAATAATCATTTGTGCTCAGCAGAGGTGGACCCAGACATGAAATGATCTCATTTTAATTGTGTGCAGAAGGATCTTAAAGTTGTAATGCTCCTGATGGCCTCTGGGGAGGCGCCAAAAAGGCCAGGCTTCCACATACTTGATATGAATGATTCTCTAAAGATACAAACTCAATAATTTTTATAGACTCTTTGAGTCATTTTGGTTTCACCAGTTTAATTGGATGGTCTAAGAAGTGATCTAGTCCATCTTTCTTTATTTTTTCCAGTGTTATTAAGATTTTGACCAACAGCTTACACTAATAAGACTGTAATTATGACATTTACCATTTTATTAAGTGTACCAAATGTTAATACCCCCCCATGAGAAGATTACTCTGAACCCCTATGGCCCTGTAGCTCCACCCCTTTTGTCACTTCTTTATGGTGACAAACCACAACGACAGATTGTAAAGTACACAAGAAAATGAAAAACAACAGCAAAACACACACACACACACACACACACACACACACACAAAGACAAGCAAAAAAAAAAATACACACAAGAAAAAGAAAATCATGCAATCAAGAAAAAGGTCCAACCAGAAAAGGTAGGTGCTGTGACCAGGATCTGGGGCTGATTCTGTGTTTCTGACAGGAAGAGGGACAGTGCTTCTGCCCAATCAGTGTTCAGACAACAGGTACCTACCTTTTCTGGCAGAATCTTTTCTAGTGTGTTTTTCTTTTTCTTGTGTTTGTGCTTTTTGTGTGCATTTTTTCTATTGTGTATGTCTTTTTCTTGTGTATATTTTGTTCTTGTGTGTGTATTTATTTTTTGTGAGTGCTTTTTGTTTTTTGTGTGTGCACTTTTCTTTTTCTTGTGTGCTTTGCAATTTGTTATCGTTTGCCCTTCCTGGCCACCATACTTCTTGTTCCAAGAAGACAACATAACAACCAAGTACATCACAAACTGCTGACGTTAAAATAACAGTTCAGAAACCAGAGGGTGATATCAAAGTTTCTCTGTCCATTATTTATATGTAGTCTATTATATTATTAATGTGTTTTATTTCATTTATTTCTAAAGCATAAAAACTTCTATGTATCCTGATTCATACACTAAGAATGTTTTTTTTTCTTTTTTTTTTTTTTACTACGTTCCCAGCATAGCTTTGTTTATTTGTTGAACTGATCACCAACTGAACTGCTGTCATTACAGCAATTCCAAGTAGTTCTAAAGTCTAACATAAAATAGTCTACATACATTTACTTTCATCCTCAAAGGCTTAAACAGCTGCTTGTGTCTAAAAACATCTATAGCTCTAAAATATTTAATAACTTTAACTCATCAGGATGATTAAATAATTGCAGTTTCTAAGAATTTCCACAGCATCTTCAGCAGCGTCTCGTTTCATACTCGGACACTTCGTTGTCAAGCAGTAAACACTGATAATTAATGAAACCCAAGTAGTCTGGCAAGTGGAATAGATGGAGATGTTTGTGTTTATGTTTAGTTAAAGTCACTGTGGAAAAGTCACTGTGCTTTAGGATTTTCTGTTCTCATAAAGTTTGAATTTACTGTGAACATTCCCACAATTAGTGAATTGAATAAATATAAGAAAACACCAGTGAATACAGAGGATATATTTGCAACTTTCTGATAGAAACATTTCTAGGTCTTGAAGGATTTAATTTAATTCAATTCAATTCAATTTAATTTTATTTCATTTAATTTTATTTCAGTTCATTTAATTTTATTTCATTTAATTTTCTGTCACTAGCTGCCTGTATATTTTCTGCTTTTAACTTGCAAGGTAATTTACACACAGTCCCTACCCCGCTGATGCAAGTCACTTCCTCTCTCTCTCTCCCTCCCTTGCTCTCTTTCTCTTTCTCCACCCAGCTGGAGATCAGGATGCATGGATACTGGGACGGAGGATAGTGGTAGAGTGAGGGAGAGAGTGAGAAAGAGAGAGAAGGAGGAGGAGGAGGTAAAAAGGCAAGACATAGTAGGACATACAGTGTTGGAGGGCAGCATAGTGTAGCATACTGCTATGTTGTTATTATGGGGTGGGCATGGAACCAGAGGACCAAAACAAGAAGAGAAGGGATACAGTGATCACACAGCCTGGCTGTCTTCAGGATCAATAAAGGATAGATGAGTTCAGAATCTGAGCGTTGGAAAACAGGTCTGGTTAAGTAGCATTGCTTTGCAGAATGGACTGCCTGCAGAACCCAGGAGTTTTAACTGCACCACAAAGGGATATAAGATTTATAAACAAAGTCACTCCAAACCTTAAGGTCTCATAAGGACACGGAAAAGAAAGAGGAATACTCACTTCTGACATCTGAAATCAAGAATACAAGACATCTTGCACAGACGGATCAAACAAATGCTCAGGTATGCATACTACACAGTTAGGATGGGATTCTGCTGAAGCTAGAAAACATCCTTTTGTCATTACTTCTAATTATGTAAAAAGTGCGAAGCGTTGCAAGATCAATTTTATGATTTTATTTTTAATGCAAAGAGAGATTTAACAGTGTAATAACGGTGCTACAGACAGTTGTCTCTTAGGATTACATGTTCATCAAAGACAAAGGTCACTTGACTGATCTAAGGTCCCATTAGATGGCAAAACAACCCAAGTAATAATCCCTACAGGTATAGATGACTAAATGTTCTTTTCTACAATTGTGACATCAGTGGATGAAGACTACTGGGGAGGATGAGGAGGAGGAAAAAGTGAAGGGAGCCTTGTCAGAATGTGTTTGCATGAAATTTTTTGTCATTAATCAGTGCCTGCAAGCACACCGGCTCAGGCATTCACACTATGTCACTGTACAGTAGAGTCAAATTCCTGTTTATATGCAGGAATCCTGACTTTATCACCCTATTGTTGACTGTTGAGGTGTCTCTCTAAATCACTGAGCTACTCTGAAAGCACAAGACAACGAGCGCATAAAGACACATACACGCACATAAACTAATGCGTCTGTGCAGGGTGTTGTGTACACAAAGCTTAATGAAGTCTGTAGCATCACTGTGTACATTATGGCCTTTGTCCAAGGTGAGCTGAATGTGGAGGCTGCCTGCTCTGGCAAACATTAGAATAAGTAAAGAGAGAGTTGACTACAAGAGCTACAGTATGTTTTGAATTGTATTTCTTAAATAAATTATTCCTTGGGCTGTCACACATAGGAGAGGGTATCGTTGCAGTATTTTTGAAATGCTAATTCAGTATGGAACACGGGAGCTGCATCTTCTTATCATCTGCACTGACAAAAAGACATCCCTCTGTCTATTCAAAGTTAGAACAATTTTAAACTATATTAAACATAAACACATAATTTATAAATATATTTATCACAGATTTGCATATTTTGGACAATGGTAGTTGTCTGTCATTTCCGCAGTATCAGGTCTTTTTTTGTCTGTGTTCATTGTTTGGACTGGTCCTGCTTACTCATGGATTTCTTTTCAGCATCAATTCAAATGCCACTCACTGTAAACTTGTTCCTCTTACTTTTAGGCGGATGTAATGGTGTGGAAACGTTCCTGCTCTCTTGAATAATCAGACTTTTGAGTCAATCAGACAAGGGATGGGGAGAAGAGCAGCCGACTTGACGACTCCGGTTCCAGTTTTAGGTGTTCCTGCCCTGGTTGGAGTGCGAGGCTGGAAGACAACAGGAGGAGACAGAACCGGAGGAGCCCTACTGCAGGCGTGTGGCCTTCACTGCAGCGTTGGAATTCAAACATCTCCAGGGATAAGCAGACCACCTACCTTGCATTGTGCAAAGCTTTCTGATACACTCTCCACGGTATCGGAAACCGTCACGCAAACACCTAGCAGCTATTTTACCAAGGAATCGGACTGTAAGGAGATACTACAGCTCATGAAGACTGATGGGGACAAAAGGGCTATTTTAAAACAAAAAAGTGGAGAATCCAAAATCAAAAAGGAAGTCACTTTCAAAGCGCCTGCAGGTGAGGTCTCTAAGGATGTGACCTGTAGTCAGAGGAACAGCAGTGGGACTTATTGCTATGCCAGAGCAATCAAGACCAACCCACACTTGGCAGGGAGCACAGCCAATGTCAGGCCCAAATTAAAATCTATTGCTCGCTACACCAACGGCAGTGTGGTTGATTCTGAGGCAATTGGTGGCATTAGTGTTGATAACGATGAATCAGTGTCGGTAAAGGGCGCAGTCTCATGTCAAAAAGACCAAAACAGACTGCAAGGTCATTATGCAGAGCAGCCCGGGAAGACACTGTCACTATCTGCTGCCCGACCTGCCGGCGTTCAGCAAAAAATATGCAGCCATTGCGGTGGGAGACAGTCTGTAGCTACACTAGGCGGAACACTGGAAGGGACAAGCCTTGCAACTCGTGGTTGCTCAGGAGAGAAACCCATAAATGCAGGGCTGAACTCATTCACAAACTTAAAGGCGCCTCTTACAGAGAAAAACAGAGCCCTCAGGCCAAGCTGTCATCAAAACTCTGAGACCGTATCAAACAGGAACACAAGTACTAAAGTTTCAGTCAACCAGCAAATACTGTACCTCAACGAAGATGCAAGATCTAGGAACACTCCACACCCTGCGTGCCCGGTGCATTCTCTCTGTAGGGGCAATCTGATCCATTCATTACCTACTCCTGCCACTAATGACACACTATTCACACAACCAACAGCCATTTTACATGCAAAGACTATCACTGTCACAAAGGCAACTATAGAAACAAGACAAGGAGGTGGTGGGTTAAAATCCCCAGAAAAACAGTCACAGGACAAAAAAATTCCGCGACCGACAAGTCTCCCATTGACTCCACTAATGGCCACAGCTACCAAACCACACAACCCACATTTAAACACCTATCCTGCACACCTTAAAACATCACAACAAAATACTACACAGTACACTACACCACAAAATGTCTGTGTATCTGTTCATGCTATACCTAAGAATCTCGCAATTTCCAATTTGCCAACAAGAGCAAATACAGAAATCGTTAAAAGTACGCTTTCTAATATTGTAGAGGCACCACACAAAACTACACCCCAACAGTCAGCAAGTACAACACATATAAAAACAGCAGCTGGCATTTCCAAAGGGATCAGTATATTTGACTCCAGTCATAAATCACAAACAAATGCGACTATGAATTCACTTTACGCTTCACTTGATCCACACAATAAACTCCAGGAAAATACATCTACAAAAGTTGAGGGAAAACCAGCGAGTTTTACTGACACTGTACTGAACTCATGCACAAATTTGCCACATAATACACCGTGCACTACAGGCAACTCAAAGAATGCCCCGTGTCGACATGCTCATGATAAACAGTTTTCCACTAAATCTGTGGCGAGTCAAAGTCATCAAATTCAAGCTGACTTTTCATATTTTGAAACTACACCGCATGTATCTACAGCATCTTTAAACACAACACCCAGTGAGTCTAAGTTCAGTGATGGTCCTGCTGAGTTGTCGTCATGCACAACCCTCAGCTCCACCCCATCCTTAACCACGGCCTCTTCCTCAACATTGGCAGAAAGCTACAGTTATACCTGTGTATCAGGTACAACATCAGCGCTTCAATCAAAAGACACAACACAATACAACAAAATACTTTGTTATAATGAGATAAACCACACAAATCGAACCTTAAACCTACAGCCAACAGGGTTTAATAATCTTAACGGTCATGGATCTGATTTACAAGGCAACTCATCATCTTCAGATGTTTTAGATGAGATGCAAACCGTGCCAAAAAATCACAGTAAAGTCAGTGATGCACCAGATACATCACTGAACCGCAATGACAGCTATAAGACAGAAGCTACTGATCACCATGCAGATCCATCCAGTTCCAGTTCCAGTAGTCAATCAAAAACTGATAAACGCAAATGTAATGGTAATCTAATCAATGAATTAGTCATGCAGCAGTCACAAGACCATAAAAACTCAAGTCCTGCACAGGTCACTGACCTTCAGAACTATATTTCCCTAATTAAATCAAACAGCTCTTGTCTGCAGGGTCGCATAAACTCAACACAACAAAGGCTAGCACATTATGAAGGATGCATGGGAACAGAACACGAGGGACACAGCGTTACATGCCCACCAGTAAAAACAGTGGCAGGGAAAGATTCAAATACAGAACACTTTGCCTTGGGCATATCAACCAGGCATGCAAATATTCAGCTTAAATCCAATGCAGATGAACACACACATCCCAGTGGCTCTGAAACTTCTGTCACAGAGCAAAAAATCAGTGAGCGCACCGGCACAGCAGTGATAAATACTTCTACACATGTCAACCCCAACAGTGGCTCTCCCTTTCACCACAGCTCTGACTCAGATGTATCATTGCTACCACAGGCACACATAGGTCCGGGGTTTTCTTTCACTGCACCAGTCCCTTCCTACAGCGAGGAACAGCTTTGTCTGCACTCTGGCCCTGAATGCAATTCCATATTGCCATCATCAACAATACACTTGGCATCCATTCCCCGCCTCCAGCCCAGTGAGAAAGAGGCAATAGTCAGACCGGATTCAAAGTTTAGCCCTGCTCCCCCTCAGGTGTACCCAGAGGACACCAGCTTGGCTCACTCCCACCCAGCTGATGCAGCCCTGTTGCTGCCTCCTTCCCCACAGTGTTGCAAATCAGCAGCGCTACAGCAGAGGCTCGAGACTGTGGAGGCCAGCCTGGCAGCTAACAAGGACAGGATCACCACTCTGCTTAACATTATCCATGACCTGGAGACGTGCCACACTCCCACCAGTGGGTAAGAGGATGCATGTGTCTGAACAGTTGTTTCACCATAGGTGAGGTTTGGACAGTATGTATGTACAGTGGATATAGTCAAGTTTTATGGGAGAAATTTTATATGAAAAATAAAGCCATATAAAACTTTTAAATGATTAATATTCTTCACCTTCAGTTCACAAAAAACAGAAGTGAGCCAAGATAATTACTTTAAAAGCTGTCCTGCCCCTGCAGTCCTCATCTTTGGCCCTCCTGTGTGTCATCGCTGCTGCTCAGTGACTCATTTAACAAATGGAAGAGTTTGCTTTTTAATATGTATGATTATAATATTTATTACAGCTTATAGAGATACCACTGACAGAAAACCATGCATTACTCTCCTTCTGAAACTTAAGTGTCTTATGCAACAATATCTTACGCAACTTAATTATTTTGTTGCTAATAGGAGAAACTTTATAGAGCACTATAAACTTAGATCTGAAATAACATTTTTTTTTTAGATGACCATTAATTCTGGGCGACCCAATTAAGCTTAAATAGAGAAATATAGATAATGAGCTGGATCATTTATTAGGCCATGATGTTAAAAATTGCACCAATATTGTAAGAAAAAAAAAAACTCTAAATGTTAGAATTGTTGCGATTTTCCAAAGCTTATTCCTGGACACGATTAATATTGTAGTGCTTTAAATCATGGACATCAGGGTGATGATGTCAAGTCATTGTTAACATTGTTACAAGTTTGCAAACAGTTCTGTGATTATGTGCCAGAGCGTGACAGAAACCTACTTGGGCATTTCAAGAGGGCATGTCTGAAAGAGATTTATTTAGCTATAACTCTTCTGGGACAAATAACAGGAATTAAAACAGCCTTCTGGCAACGTGTCTCTGTCAATCATTCTCATCCACTGTAGTGTGCTAATAAGTTGTGACGGTCTCTGAGGTCATGTTTCAGAATAACCAACTCCTAATAAGCGGCTGATGTCTGACATAATGCATGTTCCATGGCTCATCACTGCCAGCAGCGGTCCGAACGAATACCAGACAGAGGAGAGGATGAGCAAAGACAACCTGAATTCTAAAAGATAAGATCATTTTGGAAATTATGACTTTCCTTTATTTTACAGTCAGCAATGCAACAGAACTGGACAGGATCTCAAAAACTGTTCAATCTGCCAGAAGACTGCTTGTATCGTTTACAGGTGAGATCTTTTTTATGGTTAAATGAGCCTTAAAATTCAACTCTTGCCCAGATATAAATGTCTGACACCATTTAGTCTAAATCCGCATTATAATATCTCTGTATCACTGTGTCGCTGTGACTGAACACAAAGAGGTGTCATTGAAGTAAAGTCAAAGACTGTCTGTCAAAAGCAAATTGAAAAGACTTTAAATCTAGAGCACTTGGTAGTTTTTTAGTGTCAGTGGGTAAAAAATTCCACAATTTCCTATCAGTACACGATAATTTAAACTTCCTCTTGTGTTAGGGTTGGCACTGACCCATTTTAGGTTTGAAATGCATAAGAGAATCCCATAAGATTTGTGTATTGCATCAAGGCTTTTTGACTTTGTCAGAAACCTCAATTTCAACAAAATAATTTAATAAATAAACAAATTATGAAATGCTGTGGTTGAAATTATTATATTTGTGTTGTTAGGGTTGGTTTTGACCCAGTTATAAAAAAAATAAGATTATAAAGCGATAATTTGAGCCAAAACTGAAATCATAAGTGCACTATCAGCCAGCACACTGACAGCAGCTCCTCCAATAATCATCTGAGCTTTTGGAGTTTCTCATTTTGCTTTGTTATCCAGTAAACCTGCACAAAAACAAAACAAGCACGGACAGGCCTGTCCACACATGTGAGGTCAGTTCAGTATAGAGCTGGTGACTGCAGAGTGCACACTGAGGGGTATACCGACAAAAAAAAGGCCCAGAGGCTCACATCAAACATATTAAAACCACTATTTTCATGGATAAGGAAGTCTAACAAGGAAACCAAGAGATGAGAAACAAAGTGGATGGTAGAGAATTGTTTTGAGTGTATTTTACAGCTGATTTAAGACATGTTAATGTAAGAGATGTTAACAGAAAGTTAACACAAGAAGAAGGTTAAGTGGCCTGAGTCTTCGGAATCTACTCCTTGCTTGTGTATTCAGGCAGTAGAAAACCTATGACATGATGCCCTGCTTAATCACAGGCCTTTTTAGACAGGTAGAAGTGTTAAATAAAACATAAAAATGCAAAATTATCAGCCAATATGATCAAATTCTGACAGATCTATTATGGATTTCAGCACAGAAAAATGGCTTCACTTTCCATAACAGCATGAAATGTCATCAGGTCATCTGTCTTTGTAGTGTGCGTGTGTGTAGTATATGGACTAAAAACTGTAAAAGGAAGATGTGTATTTTCAAATCCTGCCATTTTCCTTCTGATTTTGGATCCTGCAGCTTTAAAAGGCTGATTCTGTTGGATCTTGACACTCTATTAGGTATTTAGAACTGCTACTTGATAAGCAGACTGGGTAACACATTCAGCAGGGGGTCTGGGGATTCACCCCGGGAAATTACACATCATTTCCCACATTCTGGTGAATTTTATTATTTATGTCTTTTTCCATATCAGTTTAGGGCAGGAATATCTGTATTTGTGTGAAGAAAAACACAAATTTATGCGTCAGGTTTGTATCAGGAATGTGTGGTGCTTTTATTGTTTTCAGATGTCTGTGTCAAAACCGCCGTTAAAAAAAAGCATCCACACATGCAATTATTATTCCTTTAGTACTAAAAAGCATGTTTAAAGAGATTTGAGAAGAAAAATGTTTGCACCTCTATCTTGTTTACTTTCCTTCCTAACCTAAAAACATGTTTTAATATACCGAAAAACCTCCTGTTCATCTTAACA
>JAQQZY010000007.1:14475528-14490679 GCA_030068375.1 Ostorhinchus rueppellii | reverse complement strand
TATATATATATCTACATATTCTGATTTCCATACCTAAAACCTAAAAAAAAAAAAAATCCAACAGATTAAGCTTTAGCAGCTAATGTTGGAAACTTAAATGTTCTCAGGATTAGTTAGAAAACTAGTAAACACACCTTATAGTAGTGAAAAACAGTTCAGTAACACTAACCTCGGTGAATCACGACTTCATCGACACATCTATGAAGCATCTTTTTAAGCATTTCCGTTGCGGGTAGCATCACTCATTTAATAAACTAGAGGCCATCCCATGTCAATACAGGTTTAATTTCAGTTTCATTTAATGTGCATTAGACAGACAATTCAACAACAGTCCACTTGCCACTTCAATTGCCAAGCAGTTCCCTTCACTAAAAATTAATCACTTAGTGTAATAACAGCTTTGCTGGCATCTTACCAAATGAAAAACTCAGAAGTGCTCATTTGTTTCTTGCTGAGAATACATAGGAAGATTACATTTTCCTTTCAGGGGATACCATCAATCTTTGGGAGAAAACTGCCAGTTTAAGTGCTTACTGTATGTGCTTCAATCTGTTCACACAGCAGATTTATGGAGATTGAGATGGACTTCCAAACTGGCAAAGATAAACAAAACAAACTGCTTTTTGGCAGTATCTGGAGACAGGGCAGTGCAGTTTTTTGGATGTCTGATGCGTTCTAAAGAAAAACTTTTGAGCTTTTGATTCTTTTCATATAGAAAAACAGTTCCACGTTTGTTGGAGGTACACTGTTTAGGCTTATTATGCAGGGTAGTTTCATCCAAAATTGAAACTTTGCACCAACCAGATTAAACATTGCATCAGGTGGAAGCAATAGAACAATGAAAAAACGGAACAATTGAGCCATAAATACTGTAAGTGGAAATGAGGCTAAGAAAGGCTAAGGCATCTAGATGTGTTGTCATCATCTTTGAAATAAAGCCCTATGCTCGACAAAGCTTAAACTAGAAACGTCTTTATCTTGAAATATTCAAAACACTCCTTTTGACCGACTTATTTTCAATACCCCCTTTGCATAACAAAAAAGACATTACATAAGCCAACTGGTGTGTGTTGGTATCTGGTCCTTTTAAGGGCCATGTGGAAGATAAGATTATTGATATAAAATTGGTACACCTTCAGAAAAAGGTTTGGAAAAGTCAAACAAATCACACTTAGAATTTTGACAGCAAAATAGCTTTGTACTCAAAGCAAAGATAACTCCAGCCACAGACTATGCAGTGATGTGTGAAACATTTAAGTATTCATTTGTACTTGGCAAGAGCTGACTTTTTCTCTTTTTTGTGTGATGTGACATTTTTATTTTGGGGGGTTTTAATCATTTTTGGCTGAATGTCTGTCTGTCCAGTGTGGAGTATGACTTCAGACAGCAGGAAAGACGCTTCTTGGAGGTTCTGAATCATTCAACCACGGGCAATAATGCTTTCTCCATGCACTCATCCCAGACTCTCAACTTCAAACTGCTCAGAAATGGCATAATTAAGAACTTGACTGTATCAAAGGTGAAAAGCAAAAAGCTGTGCAAATCTCTCTTCAAATGGCTGCCCAGGAAAACCCAGCAGGTCTAGACCTCACACCAATACCCATGTGTTGTTAAACAGCCAGTTGTCTGTGTACCAGTGACCAGCAGAAGCCTTTGCAGAGAATTCTTATTAGTCCCTTCCTACCGTAGAATGAGATTACTCTGAATGAGGCTTTTACCCATTTGAGTTCTACTCTCCTGCACACTGTCAAAACTACAATTTAAAAAAAAAAAAAAAAAAAGGATTTTGTACTTAAATTAGCCTCTGATCTTTGTGACCTCCAGGTAGTATCATCCATATGGAAACATTTGTTTGACTTCTAAATGTTATTTTGATGTCAATGTGTCCACTGATATCTATGGCTGTACATTTTAATAGACTTTTACATATAAGATTCCATTAATTACTCCCTTGCACTTCAAGCTTTAGTTGTTGTTCCCATTCCTCTTCAGCCATCCCATGCTTGTCCTAATATCAACTGTGTAAAATAAGCTTTTGGATGAAATCATTTTGAACTGCGAAAAATAAAATGGATTTACTCACTGTGATTTGTCTGTGAATCTGTTTCATCATTTTCCTCCGTGGCTTCACTCTGACAGCTAAACTTGAACAAAAATTAGCTGTGACAAACAAGATCCAATGCATCTAAATTCTGGCACAACTGCAAACCTGCCAGGAGAGGGAAAACGCTCATTATGGCTTCTCAATTGTGCTGGTGGTCTCAAAATCCCCAAACAATCTGAAGCCTGAACAGAACTTCATAAAGGGTTTCTGAATAAAACAATGACATGACGAAAGGCTGCAATGAAGCATGAGTCACAGTCAAAATCTCCATGTGCACATACAGAGTCATAGACATAACAGTACTACAGATGTATCAAACAAAAAGTGGATAAATTCTCCAAAGCATCAAAAGGATGGAGTAAAAGGTATTCAAAAGTACTTAAATATTTACTGCCTTAAGTTTTCTTAAGACAATGATAGTATCCAACCTTACCACTGCAAACAGGAAATACTAACGACTCTATAAAATGCATCAAGTTTTAAAGCTGATTATGCTTAACCCTTTAACACCAAACGCATCATTTTTGATACATACGTTTTGAAGCCCTTCACATGATCAGCGTGATTTTTTTTTCTTGAAAAACCTGATGTATACAATTAGATACATGCAATACACAGATAATCCATCAAGGGAGAGGAATTCATTCACCAGAAGCCTTTCCAGTGACACTACAAGATTGTCATTAATGAGGAAGGAGGCAGAAGTGTGTTTTTGTTTTTTTTTCTTATTATTAAAAATGATAAGGGTATTGCTATATTAGCGTAATTATAGAAAAAATGTGTGTTACATTGTTATGTTATTGTTATTGTTATTGGAATTAAAATTAGTTATTATTATTACTATAAGATAAAAAATTGCTATTATTTACGTAGAAACCATTAGAAAAGAGATTGGGGGTAGGAGTATATAAGTTTATACTTCTTCCTACTCCTTTTCGAGCATGCGTTACTTTATTTTTTTATTTTTTAGTTATATTATTACAACTTACATTGCTACATTGTATATTACATTGTTTACCTACCAACCTTTTAAGTATCACTATTGATAGCTGGTTGGTGGGTCTTGTTTTGTTATAACATCTTTGTCTACATGTTCAAAAAAAAAAAAAAAAGAACTTTGCAAATATGGAAAATGAATTATCAAGTTTTTTTTAGACCTCTTTGTGTTATATTATGTTTGTGTTTGTTCAAAAATAATAATATTTGAGCACTGAAACCTGATGCGTCAAATATGATTTTTAAAAAAAAAATTAAAGTCATACATGGAAATTGTTATTTACAAAAAATAAATAAATACAGTTCTCTAGATTCAAACAACTGGAATTTTCTTTCTGTGATTTAAGGATTCAGGCTTTACAGGGTTTTTTTTTTGCACACAGAGATGGAAGTAATGGCGCTTTTCCACTGCGAACCCTACTCGACACACTTCGGCTCAACACGACTCTACCCACTTGTCGGACCGGCCCGGTTGTGTTTCCACTGCCAGCCGTTACTAGTCGGGACTAGTTGAAGTGGGTGGAGTTGACGGAGTGGACACAGCCGTGCCGTTGTTTTCAGGCGACTAATAAAGTGTTACGCCGCAGTCAGTAAAGTAAACAACAACGATGGAGGCACTGGATGCGGTACTGCTGCTGTAGTTTATTGTCACTGAAAACGCAGACGCAGGTCTGTCTGGCGGGTGATTATTTCAGGTCCCCGAGCTCTGTCACGTGTATGACAACATTTCCTCTGACGAATCGGTGGACAGCACTGTTCACGTGACATTTTAGTGCCGGCTCGGTACGGCTAGACCCACCTCTGAAACAGGTACGAAAAATCGTAACAGGTCCGAGGTCCAACCCCCAGTGGAAAAGGGCCGTATTGGGGTAGAGTCGAGCCGTGCCGAGTAGAGCCGTTATGAAAACGTGCAGTGGAAAAGGGCCATATGACACAAATATCCAAGCAGCAAGCAAGTCTTAAATCTGAAACTTCAAATATCTAGCAGGTACTAAGTTTCTAAGTCGAGTGATTGTTGAGGTCAGATGAGTGAACCAACCATAAAAAACCCAAATGAACGATTAATACATGTGGCGCTCTGAAATTAAAATATAGCCCTATTGGTCTAATAGGTTTTAAACTGAAAACAGAGGTCATTGTTTCTGTGTGTTTCTTCATACAGACAAATATTAAATCAATGTTGAAATAAATAGTAGCATAACATTCACACATTACTCACAGTGATGTACTATTTTTAATTAAGGACCATTTTATTGCACAATGTAGGCTTTGACACTACATTTGGCTGATTATGTTTAGAATGTAATAAATCAATGCAATAAATTGTAAATGGACTTGCACTTACATAGCACCCTTCTGCTTTTCAAAGCAGTTTACAGTGTCACATTCACCATTTTGGCATTTGGAAAAGAATCAGGTATTGAACCATCAACTAACAGAGCCAAAGATCCCACATATACATTTTGGAATAGTAATAGTAATAGTATTTTTATTTTTAGTTTCATTGGGGAGTATTTTCAGTGTATAGAAGAACTTAATACTTGTTCCCTGTCACCTGCCTTTAATATTATGTCAAACCATGACAATGACTTCCAGTTATTCCAGTCATTTAGTGATCTTTCAGTATGTTTTGCAGCAGGGTGACTTCTCAAGTCAAAGTCAAATCTTTGGAGATTACAGTCAAATAAGTCTCAAGATCCTCACCTCTACCTACACTTCAGTGGTAAATTTTTCAATAAATTTTTCGCAAAATCACAAAAAAGGCTAATGTACTTCATGAGAAATACTGCCTATTTGTGTTTTAATCTTGCCTCTTAAAGAAGTGACATTTTGCTTAAAAAAAAAAACAAACAAAAAAAACATTTCCCTGTGGTCTATATAAACTGTAAATGCTCTGCTTGGGTCTGAATTCTTCATTCATTCAACTCCACAGGTCCATCTTCAACCCTATTTCTGAGTAATGACACCAGAAAGGTCATTTTGAGCGCTGGCCCTTTAAATGCACATGAGCCACTTCACGCCGCACCCCCTCCGGGTTGTTGGTTGTGATGCTCTGTCCTGTTCAGCCACTTGTGTTCGTTAATACAAACAACAACTGAACATTTTAGGTAATCAGCTCGAACTTTGACCATATTTTCAGTATTGACTACAACCGCTGCTGCTGATGAAGGTGTAAGCACAGGTGAAGACTATCTGCAGGGTGTTTCCACCTAACACACCTCCAACAGTGCCTGCGGGGTAGCTGCAGGGTCCTCAGCTGGGAGCCACCCTTCATTGATGTTTTGCTCCATTATTCCCGGAACATCTCACAGTGGTGGAGCCAACAGTAGGAATATCTCCCTACCGACTGCTGCAGCTTCCCACAGGACCCTTGTTTTTCCCACACCCGATCCTTTCTTCTCATCCAGAGCCAGAAACTTGCTCTTTCTGCCTCTTCTGCCAGCTCCTTGGAAGCTAATTCAATTTAGGCCCTGTCACTCCCACGTTCCTCATGAGCTGCTGGATCAAAGTTCCAATGAACCTTCGACAGCCAACCTCCACTGGCCAGATGACTGCTGATCATCCTGTTTCTCAATGCTTAGCTCCCAGCTCGATGTATTTCTCCTTCTTTCTTTTGTAAGCTACCTCCATTCCTGCCTCCCAAAGAACAGTGAGCTCTGCCATGATCACTGCTCGGGCTGAAGGGTGCCACATGATGATGTCTGATTTCAGACAGGTTGTGATTGTCTCTGTCAGTACCTTGACCTGCCGATCGATGTCCACACTTAGGTTCCAATCCTGGTGTTAACAGAGATCTTCTCTTTCTCTGGACAATGTTCTGAGCCCCTGTCCCTTGTCCAATGAAATGGATCAGCTTCTGTGATGTTGAAGGATGGTCTTTGGTTGCTTCCAGCATGCGTGCCTTAGGACTTCTGCCAGCTTCCACAGGACCTGATTGTGGCCCCACCTGTACCGAACCCCCAGAGTGGCTAGTGTTCTTCAATGCCATACCACAGACACAGGTTGCTGGAACTGGGGAAGGTGTCACAGGGGGCCTGGATGAGGAAGTTTAACCTCACCTGGGGCATCTTCCATATGTCTGTCCACTTGACGGTCCTGTCAACTACTCCTTCCCAGGTTGTCCAACACCCTTGCTGCCACTAGGTGAGTCTGGATTGGGTTGATCCGAGTATGTTTGCTCAAGCGTGTGAAAATGACCCTAATGTTAACATGAATGTTAATAACACAATGATAGAGGCTCTGGGTATAGGCGACACAGGTGGATGCCTCGGGCCCCATCTGCTGGATGATGTGCTAAATTACAGACCAAAAAACTAAACTAACTAACTTACTCCCAAACTGACTTACTAACTGACTAGCTAACTAATAGATAAATTAAAATATCTGTATAATAAACTTGAAACCCACCCTTTCCACTTCTGTGACGTCACCTCTTAAATAAATCATAATCAAGCCTCAATATGACAAATCTTTATGTCACTTATCCCACTTTGTCAATTCTGTCATTCACATTTATTTCTTCACAATTATCATTATTATTATTTATTCACTATTAAAATCTATGACACCAACTCACATGATCTCTGAAACATGCTAAGGATCTAAACTGTTTGAATTACTTTTCATTGTATATTTATTTCTCTTAGATTTACTTCTCTTATTCTTATGGTTCATTTACATTCATTCTTTACCACTGTGTGTACTGTTTTAGGTGAATCTTGGATTCCTTTATACATCTGTTGTACAAATCAATTCCAGTATAGGTCACAGTCGCAAATATTTTACATATTGCAAAACAATATGTCAGTGTGAAGAGAGTGTGAGACAATAAATCAGTGTGAGAAAAATCCTGTGATATTCGCTGAGACAAGAGACGGACTCACTTGGATTCTGGAATCAGACTTTACTTGCAAGGAGTCAAGTCCATACAGCAGGATGCAGCAGCTGACTGACACCAGGAAGTCTAAGTTCTTATAAAAGAACATGGATAATTCACACATTGGTCCAAATGTTAAAACGTAATGACATTGATCAAGTTCACCATTGGCTTGGTATCCAAAACATGGTGATGCATGGGTTCAATGACTGTGTGTTGTACTTTCTGTACGCTTCCTCCCATCTACCCTATGGCCTGGTCTCCTGGTCTGTTGTCCAAGAACAACAAACCGCTCTGGCCCCAAACTAGATTGAAACAGGCGGATAGAATAAATAGTAGACACATCCTAAATCTAAACATTCATACAGGACATGTCACCAAGACCCATCCATGACTCATGCTCTAGACACCTGGTATTTACAGAGAATAGTCTAATATTGTATTTTTCTAACACAGTGACACTCAATATTTGGAAAATTTTCATCAGTCAGGCTAAGAGATTTCAAGTGAGAGCATGTAATGTTATTGATATGAATCAGTTGTTTATGTGTATACTTCTGTTATCATACACATTGTTATGTTTGTAATCGTTTGCATAAGGCATGATTGTGAATCACTACTGTTTTATTTTAGAATTAATTTCTGCACGTAGGTTCTTTACTCTTTTTTTGTCAGAATTCAATTCAAGTTTTTGTGCTGAGAATGCATGTAGTTTTGTGATTGACATTCTAGACAAGTTTGATCATATATAGTGTTGATCGGGTAGGTCTTTGTTTACCAATATTCAGTCAGTCAGAAAACTCAAGACTCTAATGTTTATACACACACACACACACAAGTATTTACAGCTTGATCCTATGATCCCATAGATTTCTGAACATCGGACTGTAGTTGTTAAAAAGGGATGGAAAAAAAAAAATATATATATTGCAGTAACAGCAATGCACTGCACCAAAGATAAATGGTTCTACAAAACAAAACAACTGTACTTCTATTGCTGTCCATACCAGAGAACATTTTTCACAGTGAATGAAACTACTTGTCATCTATGTGAAGATTGAGGTCTTAAATTTAAAACGGATAGACAAGCAGTTCTGCAGTACCACTTCAGACTGTTGCAATTGTAAAAATATCAGCGTAACTCCGATAGAGACACAGAGGTTCAATTTACTGTGTTGTAGTTATACAATCACAAAAACAATATGATTCTAAAGCTTCTGAGGTGTGGTACCTGGGTACACCTGCAGGCACATATTAAAGTAAATGAAGTAATCACTATCTTCATGGCTGTTGTGCTTCAGAGGACAATTCTGCTCCAGTCTTTTATGAAAGTGCTGATATTCTGTAGAGTATCATTTTTACCCGCGAGTGTTTTGTTGGTTTTATTTCACCCTTTTTCTATTTGAGACCACTTTTTTTTAATTTCACTATCACTTTTTCCCTGCAGTTTAGTTTCGGAAATCACTGGGTATCCTGTTGGAAAGTGAGGTTAGTGTTGTACTGTGGACCACAATAAAATATAAACACACTGCTCTCAGCTCTAGGATAAGAGTTTCATTACCAAGCCGACACATTAGGCTGTGCAGAGTCAAAACCCAGGGAGTCTGCAGCCTCTATGCCTCAAACTTTCTGCCGTACAGTAATAAAGCTGAAAACTATTAACCCTTTGATGCATGAATTGCGAAAACCTTAATCAAGTTTTTTGTCCTTCATATTTTTATTCCTCTTTAGGCATGAAAAAATAACGTGATTGACACTTTTTGAATGAAACTATTTTTTATGGAGTTACAAAAATGTCCACTCATTTGTACACCATGCATTTAATTTTTGAAACAATATCAGAGAGTGATAGACTTGAATATTTTAATGCAGTTAATCTGATGTTTTCTGTCATTTTTACATGCTCTACTTCTACTCTCATACTAGTTATGACTCACTTCATGGAGATAATATGCAAAAAGAACCCTGTTAATTACTAAAAACAACTAGCATTTGATTTACACTCAAACATGTTACTGTAGATCAGGTTAATCTAGAACAGCAAAGTTACAGTAATGGTATGAATGACAGTGTATGAGATGATGCATGAGTGTCCACTGTGTTGGCTGATATGGAACAAAAACAACAAAACCCATGAATATAGAAGAAAACAGCTGGAGAATAGATGTCTACTGTAGTGAAACCTATGTATCAAAAGGTTAAACATTGATTTTATTTATTTATTTTTTTTTAAGTTATCACAGTCTGAGTCTCACTTTGTTGTTTGTTTGTATCTTGTAGTACAGTTCTGCACTTTCATTTGTTGCACATTAGAAGCTGCAAAATCCCATATTGGCCACATCATAAAACTGACCATACTGTTTGATAAGTGAAAGGGATTAAAAACATGGACTGTCCGTAAACCTCTCAGTCATTTATGACCTCTTGTGGTTGTATAAAAAAGTGCAGGAATAAAGACAATGTGATGCTGGCTAGGTGATGCAATTAAATGTGGTTAAATCTGATGTCTCGGTGCCATAAAACTCATTTCCATATCCAAACAGTCTATGACAGTGGAGTGTCTATGCTTGGTTACTAAAACTTTGTTCTTTAGTGAAGCATCAGTTAAGATTCAGTAGGGACTAAATGCATTTCTTTTAATCAAATTTTTGTGCAATACCAGTTTTTACCCAGAATAGATTGCAATTTTAACAATTTTGTTATTTTTTTAAAGTCTTATGGTCCATTTACTGCAGCATATTGAGCCATGTATTAACATAAACTTTTATTTTATTCACCATGACCTGGACACCACAGATAATCCAAAAAATTGTGAAGACGTTCCATCAGTGGAATCCATAAAGACGGACAAACATTAGCTAACATGCTAACATTATCTAGCACCAAACTCCATTATTTTCTCCTTCGATTAAGATCTGTAACTTTATTCAGTTCTTCTGCTCTTTATCATCATGAGGAAAGTGGTAGACTGACAGCTGGATGTATTCTGTGGACTCAGGGACTCAGTACTAGTGTACACTGAATACAGAGTAACGAAAAGAATTGATGTAGCAAGTGACACCATGACTTCACACCTAGAATGGGACCAGCCTTAAAATGGTAATGCATGTCAGTCAACACACTTTGTGGACATTTACACAGGATATGTTCATGTCCTGTTTTTAACTGTAGGGTTTTTTTTTTTAAGCCCTTTCCCTGACCCTTTTTCTACTTCTAACAAGGTTTTACTGTGTCTAAATCTAACTCTAGTGGTGTTTGTTACTGTAACTATATCAGACATCATGTAAAGTTCCTCGAATAAGTTCCTAAAAGGGGTCGTATTTAGCTAAACCCACTTTTATTTGTCTTTGGTTCGCTTATTTATGTATTTGGACCCTAATAGTTCATAAAGTTTGAATTTGAACCCTCCAGTTGCTGTAAAATTATCTTTATATTCATTCTGGCAAAAATCGAGTGGATTCTATGACCTGTTTTAATTCCTGCTTAATTTTTTATTTATTTTTTTATAACTAGTTACATCACGATATTTGCCCATATAAGGTCAAGACTCCAGACGAACATTTCTCTGAGTATGCAATAATTGTTTATCAGGAGCAAAAGTTGTAGTAAAAACTGAAAATATGTCCAAACTTCGAGTTCATTGCCTAAAATGTTCAGTCATTGCTTGTATTAACAAACACGTGAGAGAAAGCACGATCGACAACTTGAAAGGGGTGGGGCATGAAGTGGCTCATCGGGATTTAAAGGGCCAGCGCTCAAAATGACCTTTCTGGTGTCATTACTCAGAAATAGGGTTGAAGATGGACCTGTGGAGTTGAATTAATAAAGAATTAATTTACAGTTTATATAGACCACAGGGAGATATTTTAAAATGTATAACTCAATTTAAAAAAGCTTAATATCACTGCTTTAACCAACTTCCTTTTGTTCCTATACCTTAGAAAACCTTGGTCGTGGTTTTGTCACAACCCAGAGGCAACAGCTATGCTATCGGCAGTATTTCATACCCATAAATTCTATGCTTATTCATGGTTTTGGGACTCACTGTAAATCAGCCTATGCTGTCAATTAAGTGTGAGGACATGATGTAAAGTAGATAAATCAACATGTCGGTCTCCATTAAGCAACGTACTGGTATTAACTCCAAATCAAATGACTCACTGTAAGGTGAAAAGATTACTGGGACTGCCAACACCACTGAAAAGTAACACCTCTTTCTGCAGCTCTCTGCAGCCCTCAGCCAGTTTCAGCTCATTATTTTGGTTCAGTGGTCCGTCTGGTTGAGGTCCAACAACCTTCACCAGCATCTGCAATAAAAAGCTATGGGCAGCTGCCAAACTCACAAGCTATAGCAGACTTAAATACTATACCTGTGCAGAAACAGAACAGCTAAGGTGAAACAAACAAGGAAAGCTAAACATTCACATCGGCTAAAGTGGTGGGGGGTAGGGGTTTTCACCTTAAGACACATGAATATTCACATTTCAGATGGAACATTTCAAAAGGTTAAATTCCACTATGAAACCTAGTGACTGCACTCCTGGGTGAACTAAAAATATGCCATAAACATGAGCAAAATCCTTGAGGTTCTCCACCCTAAAAGACCACTGATGCTGCTTTGCATTTTTGCACCACCATAATCTGTATGTGGCACAAATGATTCATGCAGACTTTTAATCCTGTAACACAAATGCTAATCATTCAACAAGGCAGTACCGCATAAAATGTCACACATTGCAGTATTGGTAAAAGGAAAGGCACTTTTCACAGAGCCTTTTAAGTGGTAGAAAAGGTTCCTTTCTTTAAGAAAATTAAAATGGTTATGCAGTAGTTGTTCCTGAGGGGGGAAAAAGCTTTATATTCTGGTGGCCAAACATGAGACACTGAAGGCATAAATATCAGAGGGTGCTACTGTACTGCAATGAGTTCATATGAACAATTAGTCTTTATTAAATAAGTAAAAGAACTTGTTTTAATATGCATTTTAAAGCTCTAGGATTCCCTTTAGATTTTAATGTTTTCCTTGAAGGAAAAATCATATAATGCAGAGAAACTTGATAAATTATTAACCTCCAACAGTCTCAACAACATGGGGTAAAGCAGATTTTATTGTTTTTATGTTGGAGACCCTGATTACTTGACTCATGCTGCACACTGACAGACATTTTATTAACTAAATGTCTGTACAAATAGCCGCTTTCCAGTATAGCAAGCTGTGAGCGAATCCATGCAGAAAATACTGAAATAAATGTAGACTTCCATATCTTCCATATCGTAGATTAGAAGTGCCAACAAACAGAACCTGGCAGTCATGTGAACTACCCATACTATTTTGAGAGGTTTGATATCAGTTTAAATCATTACTTTCACAGTTTGTTCCTGTAAATTAGTTCTGACATTGTCACCATAATAATGTTTATCACTATGAAATGCAAGACTCTTAACCTAACACAACCAATGTGTTAATTGGTGGGCCCACCCTCACCCTCACCCTCACACTAACCCCCACCTCTCGTTTCTGTATGGATAAACAACCTTCATGGACAGGGATTTCTGTAATAGTTTTAACTGCAGAGCTGATTTTATGCATTTACTTGATCAAAATGTGCAATATACATGCAAACACTTACAGATATTTATATTAAAGCAGCTCCTGAAGATATTAATTAACCCCTTCCTTTTTGTAGAAGCTCATATTGCAAAAAGGTGAAAACTACGGCGTAGCATGCTGCACAGTATAGTGCTTCCAAATGTATTTTATGACAAAATGCATTTCAAACAGGAGGAGCTTAACTTTTCTTCTATTAATAAGACATAAGCTGCCATGAAAACATGATTTATGACATTTTGGGGAGTCTTTAAAATACAGACAAAATGATATTTTTGCATTCTATGCATGTTAGTTTTCCTAAATAGGCTTTAATATGGATGTATGATTCATGTGTGATTCTTACTAATGACAGGTACAACATATAAAAGGTGAATTCATTTCTTTTTACCACTATGTCATTTCTCACCATAAAAGAGACAGAAATTGAAGCTGTGGTCGGATTTTCATTATAGCATCGACTGACTAAAAGATCAGACTTAGAGTCTTTTATTGTCATTCGCACAAAATATAGAACAAGAAAATAAAGAACAAAATGTAGTTAACCAGGTCTCGGTTTGTAGTATAATAAAGATAAAGAATAAAATATAAAATAAAATAGAAAAGGGTAAGTAGGGTAGAATAAAGCTACCATAAAAATATATGCAAAAAAATTTAAAGAAAGAAGACTTTTTTTTAATTATGAAAATTTTAAAATAAGTTCTTAATTAAAAATAGTATAGTATAGTAATAAATAATAATAAGATATTATTTATTCTCATTTTCCTGTTGAGAAATGACACACAGACTTCTCTTCTCACCTTTAAACACATATATTTTCCCTCAACAATGGAGTGAAATAAACGACATCTTTCTCATTCCTTTTCACACTCCATGATGCCAACACACCCAAATCGACCCCAACTTTTCAACAGTTCTCTTATTATTCACGTTCTTATTAATCAGAGCAAATTAAACTTAAAGATGAGGGATATTTAGATACTGTTTCTGGCCACAAAATAATTAAATAAGTGGGGGAAAAAAAACCAAACATCTTTCCTGGTACAGTTTAAACACTGATAACAGATACGGTGATGTAAATATTGTTTTTATCTTTATAGCAGTATGCCATTAAATTGAATTATAAGGTAGCTATCAGTATGGATGTTATCTGTGGGCGTGGCCTAATAAACAAAGCATTACAGTAGTATGACCTCATTACATGCAGAGAAACAGCTATTTTCGAAATATTAAATGAAACATGGCGGAAATATCCCATATACATGCCAAGATGCTGCTAAGTAATAAATTATCAGATGATTCTAGTTCCCATGTCAGTATTTGTTTCTCTGTTTACATTAACTTGTTTGATAAATGTGCGCCTATTTGGTCCACCAAGTATAAACACCACTGACTCTTTCCTGTTTCTCCTCTATATATGGAAACGCTGCTGCTGGTTTGATTCACAGACAGAACTAATGAGTCATTTTGACGTGCAGACTCACTGGCAGTGTTCCTCGGGGACAAACAGGGGTGGAAGAGGGCAGAGAAGGGCAGTTAGGGTTCACTCTTCCTTCTCGTCTCAGGGTCGAGTGTCCTCCAGTGGGTCTTTAGAGGAGCTGTAATCCGTTGAGATGTGCGAGATTGGCTTCCCCTGGGATGGAAATGTAATATGACAGAGCACAATGCAAAAGGAAGGCGAGACTAGTGGTTGAGTATCCATATAGCGGACAAGATAATTGCCTGGGGCTTTTATATGCCCTTCAACTTGTTGTAATTTGGTGTAACCATGCTGCATAACAGAAGATACAGCTGTCTTGTGTACCTCTATGATGCTAAACACTGTGTGAAGCCATGTTGAAAGAGCGTCTATGTGGTAATGGTGGTATATGTTGCAGTTGTGTAAGATATTTTTAATGCGTAGATTGAAAACACTGGATTTTCCATTCTGCTTCATGCATTATAGCATCTTTCTTAAAATGATTTTAAACTGTGATGTTTTTTGCTAGAATTCCCCCAGAGCCCAAGAAAACATCTATCAACTGTTTCCACAAGTTCTACTTCTAGACTTCTTGAGAAAAGTAAACATTTAAAGTACATATTCCATTTAGAGATAACAAAGCCATATCTTTTTTTTCTTTTCTTTTCAGTCATGTACTACCTCTAATGTTAAACAAAACATGCCTGATTCTGCTGATCAGTTTTGTTGCGATTGCCCCAAGAAGGTAATTCATTTAGTTGACAAGGATCATGACACACACTGACGTAAAACGCAGAACGTGAGCAAAGAAATGGAAAGACAGAGAAGATAAATTGCACTGTAAGGAAATAAATAAATAAATAAATGGAATGATTAGTTTTCCTCATGAACCACATTGCTTGGTTGCTTGGGTCCATTTTTAATATCATCCCTATTAATATAAACCATAAAATGCATCCCTGCACCTTGAACATACTCCATATAATCTAGAAGTAAACACAGGCAGCCCACAATATAATAAGATAGTTGTAGTTCATTCATTCATTCATCTTCTATACCCGCTTAATCCTCATTAGGGTCACGGGGGTCGCATGGAGCCTATCCCAG
>JAQQZY010000007.1:14438457-14450670 GCA_030068375.1 Ostorhinchus rueppellii | reverse complement strand
AATTTCATCAAAATCCGTCCATAACTTTTTGAGTTATGTTGCTAACAAACAAAGTCGGATGGTTACAAACAAACAAATGCACAGTAAAACATAATCTCTTTGGTGGAGGTAATAAATTATGAAATGCTGTGGTTGAAATTATGATATTTGTGTTGTTAGGGTTGGTTCTGACCCAGTTATAAAAAATAAGATTATAAAGCGATAATATAAGCCAAACCTGAAATCATACGTGCACTATCAGCCAGCACACTGACAGCAGCTCCTCTGACAATCATGTGAGCTTTTGGGGATTCTCATTTTGCCTTGTTATCCAGTAAACCTGCACAAAAACAAAACAGGCACAGACAGGCCTGTCCACACATGTGAGGTCAGTTCAGTACAGAGCTGGTGATTTACAGAGCGCACACTGAGGGGTATACCGACAAAAAAAAAAGGCCCAGAGGTTTACATCAAACATATTAAAACTGATATTTTCATGGATAAGGAAACCTAACAAGGTATTTTACAGCTGATTTAAGACATGGATCAAAATGAGGGGTGTGTATTGGCAAGAATCTGGCAATACAATACAAATCACAATACTAGGATCGTAATACGATATATCACGATATATCATGATATTGTTAAAAGGGCAACTTTTTGTTTGTTCCTTTTTTTAAGTGCTTATTTCCTCGAAGAATTGAATTACGCCTGAAATCTGCACAAATACTAAACACATTTTATTTGATCACAACAGGATCTGATGCTACGTCACAAAATGTTCCTCTGTTAAAACTTAAATTATATTTTACAGTCATTACAGTTTAAGATCCTGCTCAAATGTTCATATTCTATTAGCTCATAACTGACATCATAATATTATTTTTATCCAACAAAGGAACTAACATCTGCCTCTCAGACAGTAAAAAGTGCTTTAGGGTGCTTCAAATAACCTTTTTTTTTTTAAGTGTTAAAAAATAATAAATACAATATAAACAATAAAGAAAAACAAAAATGAACTTCTGCTACATCTGCATTGGGATAAATGCCTAAAGATATCGGTGCACTACTTTTTAATATCGATACATGGAATGGAATGAAATATCGCGATATACTGTATTGCAGAAACACCCCTGGTCAAAACTGACCTGTTAACATAAGAGATGGTAACAGAAAGTTAACACAAGAGTATAAAATTAACAATGTACTTGACAGGACAGGATTATTTGAAGACACACACACATATATATATATAATGCTTTGCAGGTGGAAAAATTAGAAATATTGTGCAAAATAGTCAATACCAAAATATCACCACCATTGTTGCCTATTATAATGGGATTAAAATGTGCCTTGTGTTGATATTTAACCCAAACATTAACTGAGACCGTCTTCGCTACACAGCGTGCGTCATCCTCTGCTTGATGAGAATGCATTGCTGTCCTCTTTTCCTGAGTCAACCATGCTAATTCAATACTGCTCTTGTCCCATTATTTATACAAGATCCAGTAACAGGGCCACCTTATATGATCTCAGAAGTTCAGTCTTTCATTTTCATTGTTTTTATCTCAGTTATCTCTGGGTATTTCAGCGCTCTCATTTCCTGTATTACATCTACAATAATGAAGTAAAAGATCAGAGCTGCTACATAAACAGCACTTTTATCACAATGTCAACAGCTGTATCACTAGTATTTCAGGTGTGTGTGGGTTTGTTAGGTGCGTGGGAAGTTATTTATTCAGTGTAATAGTGATTGGACATATCAGTAAGTCAGATAAAAGGGGGACATTGAGAAAACTGTGTTGAAATGAGCCTCTTGTGCTTTTATATGTTAAAGACTGAAAGTTAGTTTTGGTCGTTAACTTTACAACCGATACATCGTCAGAGCAGAATCAGTGAGAATGTGTGACATAGTGGCTTGAATATGACAAATATGGAATATGAATACTATATTTGAGTTTAGGGAAATAAATAAATCAAATAAAAGGGATTGTCATTGTTCTAGCTGCAGAGTCACATTAATGAAATGGGTAAAGATGCAAGAATAAGCCAGAATAATTCCAAGAAGCCACTGATTTCATGAATAAAACTACGCATAAAAGTAGATAAGAAGGAGACAAATCAGTTCAATGGCTGTATGTAAATTAATTTAAATTATAATACTAAAAAAAAGCTTATTTACATATTTCATGTTTATTTAATATGTAGAAAGGCTTGTCGTGATTGTTGTTTGGGCCATGTGGTGAATCTCCACTAGATGGCAGTAGGAAGTAGTTTATGCATCATTCTCTCAACTTCCTCCAGGTTGTTTCTTGTGGACAAATATAAAAATAAATAAATAAAAAATTAATAATAAAAAAAGCAAAAAAAATTAAGTTAATACAGGTAAAAAGTGTTGCTTTTGTTGCACCTTAAAAGAAATACTGTTAAATATAGTGTTTGGGTTCAGGCATGCCATCTGGGTTTGCACTTAAGCCACTTAAGCAGTAGTGTTTCCTCAGAGGGCAGAGACTTTTAAAGGTCTACACTCTTCAAGTTATTAAATAACAATTTAACAACAATTTTAATTAAAGAGTATAGTACTGCAAAGTGAGGGCTGGGTTGTTTCAGTCCATGAGGATCGTCTTCAGGACAAAGATCAGACAAAGCACGAGAGAGAAGTTGAAATATGCAGGAAATAACTGATTAAAGAAAACTGGGAGATGACTTAATTAATACAGTTTATGAAAGAAGTTAATCACTTGGGAATTTTTAACAAGCTTCTCTAAAACTCATCAAAGAACTTGTTGTGATTTCATTAAAAAAAAAAAAAAAAATCCTAAATGGCGTCGTTCACTAATTAGTCAGCTCAGACAGCACGTCTTTATCCACTGAATTTGATTGATTCATGATTCTTTCTGTTTATTTATTGTCAGACATGTGAGATTAGTGTTTAAATAACTTCACACATTATGTAACTGAGTAGGAGGGGAAGTGGGTGGTGAGGTGCTAAGACTAAAAAAAAGGAAAAAACAATATTCTTTTGTTTGTTTGTTTCTTTACAGCTCTTCCAGCTCAAAATACAAGGGTGTGAATTCTGTCGCTGCATTTTGTCCGAGAGCTGGCTGGTGTTTGTTAAGTCACACGTCCAGATTATTCCCAGTGGATGTGAACAGGACAGCAGTTGCCATGGATAATTAAACAAATTTCTTCTGCAGGCTGCACTGCAAGTGAATTATGTGAAGGATTGCCAGCTGGTCAGACTTCTTTTTTTTTTATATTCGAGAACTATGATGGTTCTGAGACTCTTTTCTAATCCATAGACTCAGTTATTGTTCTCTTCCCATAAATAACCCTATGTTTATTCCTTATGCGGCTGTAAAGTGTAGTACCAATAACACTCATCTTCTTTATGGGGATACTGCCTTGTCAGCAACTTTTTACTGTTTGCAATTCCACCTGCAACTGAGCCACTGCTTTTATTCATGCAGTTGTAAAAGAACAGAAGCTAATTATTTTCCCCAGTTATTAGCTTTAACATATTCTCTGCATGGTCTTGAATACCATCACAAAACAATAACATGCTTTTTATTTGACAGTTTTTATGACATTATATTTATCTGCTCAGTACAGATTTTACCAGAAAATCAGACTTGTACATTTATAAATTATGAAGAAAATAAACTGTATGTATGTTTATTGTGTGTGAATTGCCCGTGTGGGTGTGAGTTTGTGTGTGTGTGTGTGTGTGTGTGTGTGTGTGTCGAGATAAAGCAGCTGTTGGCCTTGCCTCGCAGAGCCGGATATCTCAGCTCCTTGGCCTCCCACTGTTCTTGTCACTTCTCATCATTCCATGAGCAGATGACTGCTAAACTCCTGTCTGGAGATCCAGAAACAGGTTTGTTTGAGCATGCTCAGTGTGGAGGTTTGGCAGCCTTAACATCTGAGTGTGGGAGGTGACGCAGTGCTGCTGCAGAGGTCAGCCTGCACCCAACAGCAGCTTTCATTCTCAAGTTAATGAACAGACAACGCTCAAGAAAAATGGAAAATCTGGCACACAGGCATGTACCAATGACAGAAGTAATAATAATATGCTGGATGTCATTTTTCCTCAAATAAAGAATGTGCAGGTAAATGTTTAATGAACTCCTGAGCTATAAGTCCGTTTCTTGTGAATGCTTCCTCTGCTTACGGAACTGGAAATCTTATGCTTCAGTGTAACATTTTATGCCTGAACAAGGTCCAAAGTCATTTTCTTTGCTTCTGTGAGTTTATTTTTTAATATCCTCCTCCCCCATATCACCAAGGACACCAGTGTTTCACATGCAACGGAGCTCAGCACAGTTTAATTTTACTTTTACAAGAAACTGAGCTTTTCTTTTTCATTTTTTCAATGGAGTCAGCAATACGTCGGTAGCTACAGACAAACACCAGGACAAACAAGGACATGTATGCAAACTCCAATTTATTTGCCTGTCAGAAGCGTGGTGGCATAATCACTTTTAGTTAAATTGCTGCATTGCGCTCTGAAATGTTATGTAAATGCTTGTGCTTTGGGCTATGTATTTTGTGAAGAGATACATAACTTATACCATGTCAAAACACAAGGCATCCTTTAGATGTGATGCCGAAAGTAGGCCAGTAAGTGATCCAGGTTATTTCTGTTTGTGGCGCTGTTATGCATCGTAACAACCTCTAGGAGGCAAATGGAGCGGGTGGATGAATGAGAAGGCCAGAGTTACTTTCAGGATTGACATTTGCAGCTACAAACAACAAAAAAGATTCCCAACGCTTCTAACAATAGGTGATCATTTATTTATTAAGAAAGCTTCATTAACGCCACGTGTTTACTTAAAAAAAAAACCCACACATTTATGAGTTAGCAAACTGGAAAGAAATAAAAGCTTTAGTTTCACCGTCATCTTCTCTAAATATAGGTCATATTGTACTACTAATCGCCGACTTATTCTTTTTGTCACCAATATGGAGCTATTTTTACTTTGCCATACTGTGAGTAAAGTGCTTCTCTCGTGGGATATTAACAGGATTGTGCGACAACCACCTCAAGTCACGGAAGCCACGGTTGTCCTCAAGCATTTTTATGGTGTGACATTAAGACAGAGATAAGGCCGCTGTAAATATTACGGTGAATCTGCGGCTGTGAGGAGATAAATAGAATCAAAAAGCATTAAATATAGACAAGACAGAGGATGAAAGAGGAAAATAGACAGAGGAAGCTCTGCGTCATTCTCTCCCCAAGCATTTCCCCAGTTCAGTGGAGTGAGAAACCAAAAGCTCTGTCTCTACAAGTAAACTGCAGCCCGGCTTACGTAACCTTTTTAGGCCAGTTTGTATTTGTTGTGTAGCTGTAAACACTAAGGATCTATGAGGGATCACTTGCCTATAGATCAGTTTGGAGCACTCTGTTTCTGATTCAGCATTGCTCGTCTGAAAAGTGGCTTATTTCCACAGCGACAAAATGTTTTATTTAGGGTTAAGGTGTACTTTGCTGCTTCAGCAGTAATGATGATGGTGATTATTGTAGATGTTCTTCCAGGGTATACTCCGTTCCGTGATTAACTCCTATAATCTAACGGCAAACCATATCATACAGTGAATATGCATCAATGCACAATAATTACATTTTAATTTGTTGTTGTGTTTCTGGTATTTTTGGAACCAAAATAATGAAGAACAGTGACTTGGCTAATGTGATCTCAACAAGGTCTGCAGCGATATTTACAGTTTATTGTAATATATGTCAGTTTCTCTACCATCTGTATTCATTAGAATTGTAGGACATGCATTTTGTTTATTTTACACTTTAACCTTGTTTTTGTCAAGTAGCATGGGGACATTTTTAGATGAGTCACTTAGCCCATCTAACTACTATTTAAACAAGAGGTCCCAGGCACAACAAACCCCGCCCCTCACACGCATTGGACCATATTTTGGCATGGATCCAGCTGATTTCACAATGTTTATGCATGTGCTGATATCAGCATATCAATTGCCCCTATATATGTGCCATGTTTGAAGTAAATTGAAACAACATTAATGTTTTTATAGACATTTGAAATTTCACCCATTATAAGTAAATGGGAGGGGGAAAAAAGATCTTACAAATTCCTTTTAAAAAATTTGACCAAATACTCCGAAAATGTAACCACATCTGTTCTGGGTTTACTGGCAATTCATAAACCCAATTTGGTATGAATTCAACCAATCAACCAATGGTTTTGCAGCTAGAAACATGTGGAATTTCATAAGTAAATGGGAAAAAATGTCTAAAAATTAGAAACTTTGACCCATTTTTCCCAAAATTTGATGAGATCTATTCTGGCTCACTGGCAATATATAAACACAAACAAACAAACAAACAAAAAGAACCAAAAACAATACCCCTAGCCTCCGCTTTGAGGGGCGGGGTGCAAACGTTTGTGTCATCTGTACAGGTTTACATAGAGGATACTTATATTCATGTACACTTCTGTGTGATTTTGTGTTCCTCATTAAACTTGGACAAAACCTCTACCTCATGGGTCTGAGAGTCTTTCTGAGCTTTAGATTGTGTTGGTAACTGGATAAACTGCTATGCTGATAAAGAATAAGACCAGGATATGTTGTCATATTAGGTGTTTAAGTTAAAGTTAGTGACTTAAATGAAAGAGTTTAGTTGGTAAAGAAAAAGAGATGAGAAACTGTGGATACTTCAGATTTTTTGTAGATCTTTGATTTTGCAAAATACTATACAGTCACCTGACACTTTATTAGGTACGTCTGTATTAGGTTAAGCTGCTCATTAACATAAATATCTCACAGATCTATCACATGGCAACAATTCAGTGCATTTGGCATTTTGGTAAGGTCCAATAAAATACAAACCGAGTATAGGAATAAAGAAGACATGTGCTTCAGGAGACTTTGACTGTGACATGTTTGTTGGTGCTGGACAGGCTGGTGTGAGGATTTAGGAAATGACTGATCCACTTGGGCTTTCATGTTTAACCATCTACATTTTAGAAAGTCTGTTAAAAGAGAAAATGTGCAGTGGGGGGCAGTTCTCTGGGCTTAAAGGTCAGGGAAGTGTGCAGAGTAAAACAGGCAGTGAATATTTAACACTTACAGAGACTATTTGAACAGAGTCAGCAAACATGTAGTCACCCATCAAACCTAGAATTAGACGGGAGGGCAGCATGTACAGTCAGAGGCCACTTTATTAGGTACATCTGATACTAGTAAAGTCTACCAAGCAAAATGGCTACCGAGTATATACGTAATATCAGCAGAAAATATGAATATAAAGTAAAGTAAGTAGTAAGCAAAGTAAAAATAAAGCCATCATCACAGCAAATAGTCGCTTTGTTTTTTTTTCTCTCAGAGGTCTTTCAATTTGGAATCCTTGATTCCACCATGCATGGATTTCAGCTCCCATTTGGAAAAGTAAATGAATGTCGGGATCCGGCTTAAAGGACCAACTTGAAAGAAAAATTCTGTGATATTCGCTGAGACAGGAGACGGACTCACTGGATTCTGGAATCAGGAGACTTAACTTGCAAGGAGTCAAGTCCATACAGCAGGATGCAGCAGCTGACTGACACCAGGAAGTCTAAGTTCTTATAAAAGAACATGGATAATTCACACATTGGTCCAAATGTCAAAACATAATGACGTCGATCAAGTTCATCATTGGTTTAGGTATCAAAACATGGTGATGCATGGGTTCAATGACCATGTGTTGTACTTTCTGTACTCTTCTCCCCATCTACCCAATGGTCTGGTCTCCTGGCCTGTTGTCCAAGGACAGCAGTCGGCTCTAGCCCCAAACCCAATTGGAAACAGAAACCTCCTAAGTGTAAACATTCATACGGGACATGTCACCAAGACCCATCCATGACTCAAGCTCTAGACATGTGGTATTTACAATAGTCTAATATTATATTTTTCTAACAGCTGTATATTTTAACACTGGATGCCATCATTATGTTTTCATGATTATGAAAAAGAAATCAGAACATCCCGTCTTATTTGTGCAATTAGAACACCATTAATCCTCCTAAATGTTCCACTTTAAACAGGCAGTATGTAACATTCACACATTAAAGTCTTCTCTTGAGATTTCTGATGTGCTGGGAGTCAGTCAGTTGTTGCTTTGAGTCTTCTAAAGTGTTGCCCCTTAAGGATTAGAAATGGGGCACTGCCTACAAAAGAAAAAAGCTGATCCAAGTCCTTTAACCCATAAAGATCCAAAATTCCAGTGGCAACCAAAAGCATTTACTGATATAAAAAGTTAAATCACAGCTGATCCACTAATCCTGTCAATCCATGTCAATATTTGGTGTAAAATGCAGTTTGTCATCTTTTCATGGTTATCAGATATGACCTGTTAGGACAGTGTTTTTCAACCTTGGGGTCGGGACCCCATATGGGATCGCCTGGGATTCAAATGGGATCACCTGAAATTTCTAGTAATTGATAAAAAAAAAAAAAAAAAATCACTAATGTAAAATATATGATGAGTTGAGAGAGATGATCACATCCATAATAGACATGACAAACCGAAGCTGAAACTGAAGCACTGTGGAACTGTTTATCTGTCAAATGTTCACTGTGGTCGGTTTCAGATGCTGCAGCTCTTTCATAATTCATAGTTTAGTTATTGTTTGTTCAGTATTATTTTTCAGCCTTATAAATACACATTGGACTGACTACATATCCTGACCAAGGAAAATCTAATCCTCAATTTGTGCAGTAATCTGAACCTGACTTTTCTTCCTCTGTCCATAATAATATCCATTATATAGACTAAATGCTATCTAGAATGAATGCTATTTGTTATATAAGATGACAAACTATTATCTGATCAAAAACAAATTAATTTTAGCCAAAAGAATGTCTCACTTTTCAATGTCTGGGGTCGCCAGAAATGTGTGATGTTAAAATGGGTTCATGAGTAAAAACAGTTGGGAAGCACTGTTTTAGGATGTTCAGAGGCTCTGTAGTTACCGTGGAAACACTATTATCTTCTGCAACACTGATTCACCAGTAAAACCCATGGAGTTGGATCAATGACAGTGGATGGACACACTGGGTTTATGTGCAGTTAAAGATAGATTTCACTGAGAAAGTCACTTTTTCTTCAGTTTTCTCTATTTTTGTTATAATAATCCTCAACATCTGTAACATCAGTGAGTTAAATATAGAAAAATACCATATTTTCACTGAAACCCCCCCCCCAGAAATTACAGATGATATCATTACTATAAATAATAACGAATCACTTAATGATGGTTAAATGTAGAGAAAATTCATTCGGTAAGTACCACAAAAGTTACACTGGGTCCTTATGGGTTCATATAGAAGTCACTGCAGCTGTTTTACTGGATGTAGGCAACTTTGTGCATATTTGAGGAAGGTGGTCATTTATTTTGGTATGTTACAATCCATTCATGAATTAAAAAGTATTATTCATTTGTATATTTATTAACATGAGTTACTTATTCCAATTTGAAGCCTCTGCTATGTGTATAAAAGATGTAGTGAAGTAGTTCATAAGTATTTGAGTTCCTCACTTATTGCTTTTCTCTGAGATGGAAGCTTAAATCCATAACTCTTTAAAGTTAAAACCATTTACTGACTCATGTAGGTGTATGCTTAAATAAAAGGCGAAAGAAAGAGCATGAGCTAAGAGTGAGAAAGCACAAATACAAGACAGGAGGAGGGAGTGTAGAGGAGGGAGGGCGGGTACGGTAGTGGGCTGCTGGCGCTCTCTGCAGTACAGATCTGCTGAGAGCTCCTCCACAGACCACAGCCACAGGGCTCCCACTGCAGATCAGAGAAAAACCTCACATAGATACACAGACCAGAAGAGGAACTGCCTCCTCACATGAGACCATAAGGCACACAACAAGACAAGAAAGAGAAAAAGTGATCGGGGAGATTAAAAGGAGGAGGTGAGAAGAAACAAATGAGGTTTTGAGCTTTTTTTTTTCTTTTTTTTTTTTGATGAATGGAACCTCTACCGTGCTCCGCTTTTCAAATTCTGGAGTTCATTGAATAATTCATCTCCTGCCTCATTTTGGTCCCAGGAAGACAACTTTGCAATTTAAAAGTTTCTTACACAGGTTTGCATCTTTCTTTTTCTTTAGCTCTTCATCTTCATTTTCATCTTCATCTCTGTGACTAAACTTCTCTGAAGTGTGTGTATATGTGTTTGTCTGGGTGTGTAAGCTTGTTTTGTGACTCACTGAGGGAAAATTACCTGAGGCGACTAATGGCTGAATAAACAGGTATTCAGATGTAACAGCTCTGAACGTTATTTGTGTGTTTGAACATCTGTATATGTATGTATCACGTATAGCTTATCATGTCTTTTTTTTTTTCTTTTTCCCACATTGATTCCTTTTAAGGCTCTCACAATGTCAGATCACAGATACAACTGAAACGGATTGTCCTTGTCAACAAACAAGTATCTACACTGAAGCATCGTCTTCTAAACAGCACGGCTTCACTGTGGAAAGACCTGGAAGATTAAAACCTTTTCTAACCTTGTCGGACATTGGAGGATACAGCATCTGTCCTGGTAAAGTCCGAGCCCCCATCTGCCCCAGCCTCTATCTCAGAATGGCTGGCTGTACCAGCCGCTGCAGACAGGGGGTGCTCAAGTTAATCCAGTCCCTGCAGAGATTGGTCTCAGGAACCCTCACGAAAGGTAAAGTGGATATCTTATTCATTCGAAGACTTCCATATGCATAATTAGTTTATTTTCATGCACTTGATGATACACTGTTTTGCATAGAGTCAGAATAATTTAGTTTTCAGACACATTCCTCTATAAATATCAGTAATCAGCTTTAACTGGTGCAATGAATACACACTGAATCCTGTTTACATGTTATCAAATAAAAATAAGTCAAATTCTAACGATAATTTCATGTGAAGTGATAAAAATATTTTATTCCAACCTTTTTGGGTGACAGTGTAGTTGGAATTCAAGTGACCAAGTCTGTTTATCTGAAGGACTTGAACTCCACAAATCACAGCTTTGTAATAATCCTGACTTTTAATACATTTTGTCACACTAGTGCGGGCATATGATCAACTTCTGGTTTCAGTTCCCAGTTTGACTGGATCCATATGATCCGTCTGATCCACACTGATTCTATGAATAGTCGTTTTTCCATTAGACATGTGCGCAAAACTTTATCAATATTTACTAAACGTCAAAAAACAGAAGCGCGTAATGTTGGTTTTTCCATTAAATCACAAAAGCGATGATTTGTTTAATTATTATCGCGAGATGAAACGAGAAGTCGTTCTATAAACGTAACAAATGTAAATACGGTGTTGATTTACAGATATATTCATTATTATTATATATGACCCCTCTATTCCGTACTAAATTAAAAGTTATTCAGTTTCCTGGTGTGTCCTCATATACCGCACCATGTTAGTTCTTCTTCACTTGTTGTAAAATCTGTCCACATCCGGGGTTTTTTATTCACATGACTCTTTTTGCAAAAAGAGATCTTTCCATTGCAGTTTTGCATAATATACCAATTTCACAACACCCAAAAAACCACCTCTTGCCAACGCAAAAACTTTTAATTGAAAAATAAGAGTTTTGGTGAAACTGTCGTTGTTAGGGAAAAATTATATTAGTTATGATGATTAGACAATTTCTCTAAATACTAAGGTTCTACAATAAAGGTCATGAATGAAGTCTTTGTGACATGTCATATATGTTTATACTTAGAGAAGACAATCTATCTGCCTGACTCCATTCAGTCTGGAGCCAGGAGAGCGCTGCCCTTGAGTAAACAGGCCATAACGTAGGAGGGGCACAGGAAGCACAAGAGAGCACAGGAAGTCCAGTACGTGTACCAATGGGCTTGAACCTTATTATTATGTTTTGATATGTGAACCAATGGGTGTGTGTCCATGTTCTATATTATAGTTTAGACTTCCCAATGTTAGTCAGTCAGCTGCTGCATGTGCTTGGCTCCTTGTTAGAAGTAAATTCATATTGGTTCCTGAACCCAGTGACTCCACCTCTTCTTTTCAGAAAATTCTTCTAACAGTCGTATTTCCACTGGGTCAATTTTTTTTTTTTTAATGTAAAATGACACTAGTCGCTTTTCCATTGACCCTTAAAGGAGTCATATTATGAAAAATCCACTTTTGAGCGGTTTCCTATCAATAATAAGCATCACTGGGCTGTCTACAATTCCTCTAAGTATGAAAAAAATCAGTTTT
>JAQQZY010000007.1:14396264-14406836 GCA_030068375.1 Ostorhinchus rueppellii | reverse complement strand
GTTAATCGGCTAATCTAAATTGCCCATAGGTGTGAATGTGAGAGTGATTGTTTGTCTCTATATGTCAGCCCTGCGATAAGCTGGGGACTTGTCCAGGGTCGCCCTAAGTAGCTGGGATAGGCTCCATGTGACCCGAGTGAGGATAAAACGGGTATAGAAAATGAATGAATGTTTTTAAAACATGATTACTTATCAATATAAAAAAATAGGGCAATTTATAGATTTGCAAGAGGGGGGAAAAATAGTTTTTACATTCTTTTAATCCATCTCTGCTCATTAGGCTTCTTTGTCCTTGTGTCTTTAAGCTGTTAATACATGTGAAGGTTAAAACCACCTGTAAATTGTGACAATGTTTCATCATTGGTAGTTTGTGTATTGAGGCAACCACATGTCTTTGTTTGCATGTCCAAAACACACAAAGCAGGTACCCACTAGGATAAACAGCTCTGCTAAAGAACCTTTAGATGTTAGTGGAACTATTTTCCTATTATCTGACTATTTTATGCTGAATGTTTTGGGGTTTTTTTCCGTCATAATTTCTATTAGGGAAGATGACGATGATGAGGAGGAAGAGGAGGAAGAGAGTGAGGAGGAAGAGACACCTGTTAAGGTGAGTGTGTCTTTCATGCAAGTCATGTAAGCTTGATACCTAAGCTTGCAGTCTAATAGTTGCGCATTTCCTACAGGCCAAGCCTATGCCATCGAAACCAAAAGTTGCTGCTCAGAATGGAAAGAGTCCTAAACCAACCACTCCTGCCAAAAAGGAGGTAAGGAGTACTTTAAATACTCAATTTGTCTGCACTTATGTTATTTGGGGTATTTTGCTCTCGTTTGTAAGGTTCTTTCCTAATGCCCAAGAGATGGTGTTTATTACAGGAAAAAACTCCTAAAGGCAAGGGCGAGAAATCACCTAAAACTCCTCCAACTCCCAAAGAAGCTCTCACACTTCCTGAAATTAAAGAAAAGATGATGGAAGCCATGAAGAAGGTTGGTGGCCTGGAACATTCTGGAGTCGGATGTGTCATTGATAAAAGATATTTAAAGGAAACAGACTGTGCATGTTCGTTTTCTGCTTTTACAGGGAATAACATTACCTAAAATTCAGCCCAAGTTTGAGAACTATGTGAAGAACAGCTTCAAGGTCAACGATGGCAAGGTAAATGACAACAGTTGGATACAGGATTTCATTGTTTTTATTGGCACCTTAGATGTGTCCTTAGTTAAGGTGGCAATGAATTAGAAATTTCAGTTTATAAGTTTTTGGTTTTTTGTATTTAAAAAAAAACAAACAAACAAAAAACTGTGGCTGTATTCAAACATTCTGAAGGTCCTCTGATATAGTTCCTAATGCATCCAAAAAATGTTTAAGAAGCCCTACCTCTGATTTCCACTGGATTTGTCTGCATCTTATGTTGCATTCCAAAGTGCTTGGAGGTGGGAAGTTTCTGACGTCCAACTCGGTAAAATGCGTTGGAACGTCTGTCGAAGCCAGAGATCCTAGTTGCTAAGTGGGGCTAGATCAAAGTACCCCAACCTCACTGTGAACTACAATGTGATGTCAACACAACAAAGGCAGCGCACAGTATACAAGTTTGCAATGAAAAAATACTTCAGAATGTATAATTAGCTCATCCGTCATTACTCTTCCATCTCATTTGCGAATACGCGAACACTACTGTCGACAGTCAAAATGCCTCTACTGTGACAGCAGATGGGAGTTCAGATCTGTGGTCTCCATGTTTGTTGTTTATGTTCAAAATGGATTGCCTGGAATATTATGAGGTGGGACGTAGTGGACTCACAGTGAGAGATATTCTACCTCCCAGCACTGGAATGCAGTATTGTTATGGCTGTTTGCACCAATCATCTCGGAACTAGCATTAACCTACAAAATGTTTGAAAACACTCGCCTATTTCCTACTATAGTCTTGTTTCAGATGAAATGCTAAACCACATGTTCTTCTCTACTTCTCGTCCTGTTGCATTTTAACATCACATTACCTGCTAATTTTTCATTCTGTTCTCTTGTAGATTATTACTGAACTGTGGAAGTGGAAACAGTCGCTGAAGGAGGCAAAATAGCCATCAGGATAGTTTTATTTCTTTTTATGACTTGTTTATACCCTTACTACCTGTCAAGCCCTCTGAAACCAAATTCGGTGCCTCACTTGTCATAAATTCATTGTCTGACATCATCGCCACCTGCCTGTTACAACTACAGAGCTGGCGATATGAACTGTGATGGTGTTTTTTCCACCTCTGATCACCCCTTTAAAAAGGCAGGTTACTATTTGCATCTTTGTAAATGTGTAAATAAAAATTCTTGCGAGATTGACACGTAGTGTGGGGAATACCTTCAGGGTTTTTTTTTTTAAATATATATACAGTTAAAGTTGAATTGGCCTCATGCAGTCATAAATATGCACAGACTGGGTATTTACAGTTAGGACTAATAGCAGTGCATTTTGTTCCATTTACAACAGCCTGTAAAATGTATATCTGCAGTCATAACACCCTACCCTTTAATGTATTGCCAATAATAGTTTTCATCCATTACATAATGCTCAGCACTTTTGGAAGCTGCTACTTCAGTTCTTTTGAATGTTTGCCAGTGTTAGTCTATGTAAAGATCCATGACATTCATCTCTACCCTTAGTAAAACGTTTCCTGTACGTTTAACATTTACCGTCCAGAAATTAAATGAAGCAGATGTGCATCAACAGTAAAGACTGTCAGATGGGAAGTGTCCTCTACATTTCAGCTGAACTGACCAAAGTGGAGATTGAATGAGCTGCTTCACTGACCTAAATACAAGTATTGAACCTGACTGAATGCATGAAGGAATTAGTCATCAAATGAGCATTTTCTGTCGAAACTGCTGTAGAAATCTTCTGCATTGTAACACCCTTTTCAAAGCCACATTGTGCTTGTAACACGTTACCATTTAGAGTTAATGCATGAGGCCTTAATGGAGATCATTCCATGTTCTGAAAACCCAAGTGCAAGTTTGTATGATTCAGATTTAATGTTGATTTTGAAGGACTGTTGGTTAAATAAAATAATGTACCATCAATTTGTAATTGGTCTAGTTTTTGCAAGAGACATGTTTGCACTCTATTGAACTGTTAATTCCAAGATGGAAACTGCACAAAATGCAATGTTGACAGAACAGGTTTCTACTTCAGACTAAAGTTAAACTTAACTGAGGCTTTTAATTGAAGTTTTCTACCCATATCACTCAGGTTTAGTGGTACACTCAAATGTGTTAAATAGGCAAATTTAACCAAACCTCACGTTTGACATGTCAAGTCTCACCCGTTCATGTAAATGTGGACAGGTTCTGCTCTGTTAACATTTTCAAAGTGAGTGAGTTTTACAGCCTAATGTTCCCTGGTACCAAATGAAGGTGTTCATCCAAATAAGTCACATCCATCAATGCACACATTTTCACCAACTCAAAACACTTGGCATATAGACCACTAGGTGGCAGTCACACCAAAGATACATTTGCTTTCCAAGTAATGATGCTGTGACTCAGGAAGATGGCTTCCAGCCAGATGAGTGTGCCCCTGGTGGGCTCCTGCATATTTGTAATGGGGAAATCTGCCACTGGATGTTTATATACTTTAGCAAATGCTAACACTGAGGGCAGTGATTTCAGTCAGATTACTTATCCTACATGCAGACTTATTTCACAGCCCCATGTCTTACAAATTGACAAACCACACATTTTCAGATTTTTTATTTTATATACAACAACTTCACAAATCACAATTTGAAAACTTAAAAAAAAAATGCAAATTTAATGAGTGCAGCAATAGCACAGAATAAGCAAAGCCCATTCACACAGTCATTACAAAACATTGACTATCACATTCATATGCAGCATGACAACCAAAGATTGGCAACTTGAGTATACACAAAGATCAGTATATTGCATTTTATGGTCACAATTTCATTACAGTATTTGATTAAACAGAGGATTCTACAGTGGTACTGAGTGATTTGTTGTTTTCCATATAAATAAGGCACAAAACAAATAAATGGTAGCAAATTGATTCTCAGGTGAAGGCTCTTCTCTGCATTCAGCCTACAACCTGAGAGTTGTCCAGTCAGATGTGCGACAATTTCACCAGACACTGTACATTCCAATGCACTACAAACTGTAGCATGCAGCATGTAAAACATACCAACTTCTACAATGTCACTGGGTGCGTCACCTACATGTAACTTAGTGCTTTACACATGTCAACTAAGTGGAAAGTATACCTATAGTATACAGAGGAGCAAGCACAGACTATGGTTTCAAGGGGGATAATGGTCAGCGAGTTTTTTTCTTGAAATAAACAGCCATTATTAAAGACTTTAATGTGTTTGTTAAAAATAATATTACAGTAACAACACAGGGCAACCCTGAAGACAAATACAAAATAAAAACCAGGCAGATGACCACCTTCTGATGTACAACTTTTCAATCTCTGAGTTGGACTAGTTTTTTGTTAAAATGTTCCTTCAGCCTCTTCAGGCCAAATCTTATCCTGCTTAAACGTATTCCTTGCTAGTGCTGGGAGGTCTGGGGTACCTTGGTGTAGATTTGCCTCTTGGGCAGGATGCTGCTAGCATACCACCCCCAATAATAACCAGGAACGCTCCAGCCCAAGCGATGAAGATGGCAGACCCAAACTCATACCTTCAGAAAGACAAGATGGATTAAATTAGAAGACAAGTCACACTAAAGAGAAGTTTAAGTTCACATTAAAAAAAAAACATGCACAATACACTCACACTTGTTAAAAACATTTAGAACTGGTATATCTGTCGCTCAGTCATAGGTGAACGCAATTTAATAGATCTTCAGAGTAAGACAAGGGGGAAAAAAAAAAACCCTTTTAAACTCAGCAGGTTCTTACTTGGTATTGACAGGGGTGAAGGGGTTGTAGAAGGCCTGGATGATGTCATGAGCATACCAAGAGCAGGCAACGATGGCACACAAAGCTGTGGGGAGAAAAAAAAAACAAAACATGATAACCATTCAAATCTGTTCTATCACCTCAGAATTCAAGGATGAAAAACTCAAAACTTAAAACGATTTCTTACATCCAATCAGAAGGATGATGCCGCCGGTCATAGCAATGCGGGACTTGCGTGTTTTGTCATCTCCTCCACAGTTGGTGCACTTCATTCCCATGCAGGCTACACCCAGTCCTGCTACAGTTACAATAATGCTCACAATCATGAGAGCACGGGTTGCCTGGAGGGCACCTGGAAGAAAGGACAAGATGAGGTTATCCATTAGTTTAACTGACAAGGTCATGTTTATTCACTTGGTGCAATGGATTGAGGGTGGGGCCAAACTAGACTTCCAAAAAAAAAAAAAAAAAAAAAAAAAAAAAAAAAAAAAAAAAAAAAAAAAAAAAAAAAATTAAACAGCATTGAAAACAAGCTCCTATTTTGATAATAGTGCTGTTAAAATGAGTGTTTCTGATTTTGTGTTTAGTAGCCACCATTTGGAATAGAAAAACACTTGTTAATGTTCAACAGAGCGGCTTCTGTCTCTTGTGTGTCACTGCCGCTCCCTATAACAACGCGCCACAGAAACCGGTAGAGACTGGGGGGGGGTGTTTGCCTGCATGCAAGTCAGGAACTGGTCTGACCAGGTCTCAGGTTTCATTACGGGGAAGACACTCCCCGATTTCATCTACTACTACCTGCTCTCAACAGGTGGACATTCCGCTGCTTGAATGCGCCATTTAGTGACACACAAGCCATCCTGTGTTTCTAATCAGTGGCTGCAAAAAAAAGGTCATTAAATCTCTTAAGACAAACTTTTAGAACCCACACTTCCTTAAGTTTAGGAGTCATTGTTGATTCTAAGCAGGTATTTGTGTATATTGAACTATTATTTGTTCAATCACTTCATATCTGACCACAGTTTTAAGTCACACACTACTTATCTGAACTGGTTTGTGTGCGTGTTTGTATTCAAACATGAATACGATAAGACACATTGTGTAGCAGATATTTTATCAAGGGCGACGATAAGTTAAAGAAAAACTAAAATAAATAAATAATCCAAAAAGTGGAAACAACCACTTCATGAACCTCTAGCTCGCCTAGCAATGAGAAACTATGTTAAATGTGGATGCAAGTAAATATCAAACTTAAATAAGTAGCTCTGTGATAGATTCTCAGAGCTACATTCAGGCGGGTCACTGGCCTGAGGGAAAATATACGTCAGTGAATTTAAACACGCATAGTTATGAATCCAACAGCCATTTGTTGCTCTACAGTTGACCCATTTAGTTACTTCTCACAGATAAGGGTCATAAAAAACAATATACAAGCAACAGTGAGTGCAAAATTCAAGCTCGCTCAACACACTCAGGATTAAAATGCTTGTACTAATTCTTATAATATTTGTTCTATGTTAATATCCATCCCAAATTTTTCCATTTATTTACAGTCACTTTTTTTTAGCTAATAATTACTGAAAAAAAAAAACAACAACAAAAAACAGGTAAGTAATGAATTAGCTTCCCAGAACACTCCCACTGCAGCCCAGAAGCAGGGTGTTACTTTAGTCCATTGTTAGGCCTTTAGAAAAAAAAAAATGAAACTCAAAGCCAAATTTTCATCAGGGAAGTCAACATTTCTAAGGCCAAAAAAAAAAAAAAAGAATCTAATGATAATTTAATCCCGCATAAGTCAAAGCAAAGTAAATTAAAAATTTGTCGAGCTGGTGTTTAGATATGTTGACTAAACAGAGAGCAAAACAGATGTTGTTTAACCTGTAACTAAGCTGCCCAATGCAAATCCTGCTCCTCAGTGAGGTGGGGGTGGGGACAGAGGCTACATGGTGAATAGTTGCAAATGCACACGTTCCTTTTTGAAATAAAGAAGACTTCCCCCCTCTTATTTTCTAGCCATTAACTATCATGCCACCTTTATGGCACAGTGCAGGTGAGGCCTTCAAAACCAGACTGACAGAGTTAATAAAAAAGGAGGTAATGATTGACAGAACCGGTTAGACCTAAACCACTCATATTTAATAGTCTAACAGTATGGAGCTGGAAAATGTAGCTCAGGACTGTCCAACAGAACAAGAGGATTGGCTTTCATATTATAACAGACTACATGACATAAGGTTTTAGCTTAGGTGGTGCTGAAAAATCAGTTTTACCACCAAACGAGAGAAAAAAAAGAGGGAGGTTTTCTCTAGAGGGAACCATATCAAGGCCTCAGAGAAAGGCTGTTACGTACCCCTGTTCAGGTTATTTCTCTGTGATAGAAACCCGAAAGGACATTTTATCACCTTCAAAGCAGTTTTAGACAGTTGATCCAAAATTAAAGATAAATAATTCTTGGACTGTTTTCTTTTTCCTCATGTTACTTACTGTTGAGCTGCAGGATGGAGTCATAGACTTTACACTGGATTTGGCCTGTGCTCTGGAACGCGCAGGACATCCACAGTCCTTCGTACATGGCCACCGCTGTGATGATGTTGTCCCCCACATATGCGGACATCTTCCACTGAGGCAAAATGGTGCCAATTACCAGTCCTATTAAGCCCAGAAGAGCCAGGGCAAACCCCAGAATCTGTAAACCCGAGTTGGCCATTTCCACCTGTTCTGACCTCGAATCAACAAAAGGCGGCGTCCACCTGACGTAAAGGTGAAAATCCTTTCCTCCTTAAAAAAAATACTTGTGTAAAACCTGATTAGTTGTTTGTGTTAAAATTATTTATTCCTTTAACTTGTTTTAAAAGAAAGTTGTCTAAAAGAAGCGTTTATAAAATACTAAATGTCTGTCGATGAATCCTCGCGCACCTGTTCCTCTGCCGCACCTTAACTGAGACCTCAACCCCGGGGACGCGCTTTTTTAGGCGGTTTCAAACAGGTGGGCGGGGACGCGCACGTAGTTTCGACTCATGAGTCGTATCAGGCGAAGACACCTGAGGTTTCATGATGTCAGGCTTTCCGGAAACACACACACACACACTACGGATTTGTTTGGAATCGTAATGCTCATCGTGCGCACTGCTAATGTGTAGTTCAAGTAATTCATGGATTTATGGAGCAGTATCTGAAAATGTCAGTGTTCACAGACATGAGCAGTTATGTTTTCAGCTCATGTACACCAGACATAAAAACAGGAAGATTAAAAACCACAGTCTGCTCATGTTATTGTGTAACTGATATAAGTAATTCTATCTAAAGTGCAATAATTAGGCTATAAATAATAATTTTGTACATTACTAGATTACATTAGAGTATAAAACTTTTACCTTCATTCTGTTTTTATAAGACAGAAGTAGTTTAAGTTAAATCTATTTATTTAATACTTGGAATAATGGGGTAGTGAACCATATTTAGCTACAAATCCCACCTGATTCAGAAACATGAATCACTTTAAGAGGAAGATGAACAAAATGTTATGATCTTTAAGTGACTTGTTTTAAAGAACCTTTAATATCATTAATATTAATAATTCTCAGTATTGTAGTTTAATATATGGAATGTTGTACTGTGGCACATACTCTTATCATCTATTTCCAAGATACATTTATTAATTTTTTATCGAACTAGGCTAAAGTTTTGCCTGTGTCTTAATGCAGATTTGACATGTAAACATCAGTGTTTGTATGGTTTTGTCTTAATAGCCTGTTGTTATATAATAGTATAACAAAAGGAATGTGTTGGATTTACGCTGTGCACTGTACTGTGCTATAATTTACTGCCGTCTCACCCTGTTTTTAACATACATTTATTAATTATTTTTACCAAACTAGGCCTATTTTGACTAGGTTTGTTTATTTATTGCTTAGAATTTTTTTTAATGTCCTGGGACCTGAAGTGTAAGATAAGATAACTGCCTCTAAAGGATTCTCTGTAAACAACTACACAGAACTGAGACATGGATTTTTGAATTCATAACAGGTTGAATAACGTTCTCTTTATTAATATTAGCTATGTAAGTTGTAAATAGCCTCCATTACAGGAAAATATAATTTACTGTAATTAGGGGATTCATTAATTGGTCAGATAATAACATTTTCACATGGTGAGAAAACCATCATGAAGTGCTCAGGGATTTGAATTCTAATTGTTTTTAGAAATGATTTACTGTTTTGGTTTCTTAAGCTAAATCCTTCCATAGTTTATTTTTAACCACATAAAAAAAAGGAAGGCCTGTTTTGCAAATGAAACCACTGTGAGTATGAGTCAGGTGTTCCTTCTGCAGGGTGTTGTGTTACTGTTATATCTCACTGAGTTCAGATTTTGCCTGAAACACTCACTTCTGGTAACAGATGAAACAGTCCACCTTGTCTTCATTCAAGTTGTTTCTGCAGATAAACTTTGCAGTCAACAGATGAGAGCATATCAATGCCTCTTCCTTATGGCCATGGATTGCCTGTAACATTAACTTCCCTTTTTAATACTTTTTTGGAAAAAAAGAGAAGTTTATATCCAGTGATTATTTGTTTTGTATGGGTCATTGTCACTATAACCCTTGTTTTCTTGTCCGTCTTTACTTATTTTCTATGCATTTGAGCGCTTGTGCAACCATATGTATGCCTCCCTACAGTGAACGCTCTATCACCTTTATCTCTATCAGGATAAACTGCTTCCTCTTGACACACTTTAGCTGTCAGAGTTTTATTTTCAGTAGCACCTGACAAGGACTTTTTATGAGCATGTTCTTACCAGTTCACTTTGCCTCTCTGAGAGAACCTGTGGACGACTGTTACTTGTCGGTTCCATGTCTTTTTTTTTTTTTGCTGTATGTTGACATTTTCTTGAGAATTGGATTTAAAACTTAAAATCGTGTGAATGACAGAATGGCGTTGACTTCTCCTTTTGACGTTATTGTATGTGTTACTGCTAATATCCACCAACGGCTTCTTCACGGGCCTTCCTATACCAGACGAACAGGTTTTAGTGCCTGCTGGTATACTACTTCACAGGGAACATACAATATGACAAAGAAAAAATATTTTTAAGTCTTTGCTTTACAAGTACAGGCATGTAGATGTCTCCCATCACACTTTTACTAGATTATAGTTCTAAATATATTCACTGGTTGTAAGGTTTCGACGATTGATTATTGCACAATACTGAGACTTTCTAAATTGATACCCACAGCCATTCTGTGAGTCATCATGTAGGCAACACAGGAGTAAATATTTTTCACTTGTCACAGAGTTTTTGACTATTCTACATGAGTACATGAGTCATCAAGTGAAGCACATGAGCCTGTACGCTGTCTATGTGATTGTGATACATCCCAGGGTGTGGCTTCTCTGGATCAGTTGTATCAAACCTTAGAAAGTAAAGAAACATTTCTGGTTTTCTGCTTTATTGCCCTGGCTATGTAGTGGGTGTGTGTATCGTGTAAAGTGTTGGCTGTTAAAATGATATGTGTGTTTCTTGTCAGAAACAAGAATCTATAAATAATAAACTTTATTGCAGACACAAGTTCATATAAAACAACCCTCCATCACACACACACACACACACACACACACACACACACACACACACACACACACACACACACACACACACCCACACA
>JAQQZY010000007.1:14382010-14393091 GCA_030068375.1 Ostorhinchus rueppellii | reverse complement strand
TTTTATTTTTTATTTTTATCAGTTACTAGAAATTTCAGGTGACCCCATTCGAATTCCAGGCGACCCCATATGGGGTCTCAACCCCAAGGTTGAGAAACACTGGCGTAAGGCATACTGTCAGAGCAGGCCTTCACAAATAAGGGTTACAGGAGGCAAGCTGAAGTTAAAGCTGAAGTGTAACACTGCCATCTGGTGTTTCAGGTGAATAAGACAGTAACTCTAAAAACAGCAGCTCCATCATATCAACTAAACCAGTATCTCCAGTTGTGCTTTACATTCACTCTGTGCAGTTGGAAGGTATTTTTTACAGTTAATACTGAAAATATGTTTTGACTCATAATAAGCTACATAACATTGTGTTTCACATATTTAACTGGACATGATGTTGCTCCATTGGGGATACTTTCAAACATCAACCAAGAAAAGCACAATAAAAACACAGTAATGCAATATCATCAGCTTTTCAGAAGTAATGTAAAATGACAGTTATATTGATCCTGGATGATCTGTAAGCGTTGTTCAGTTACAGAATGTCTGTAATATGTAGCTCAAATTTGGGTTTTCAAGTCAAAATAAATAGAGCTATAAACTAGTGGAACCTGAAAATGAGTTATGCCACAGAGCTATATATAAATTTTGGCACTGCTATGAAGTAATAACAGTGGGAGACCTTTAGTTAGACCTTTACGTGGACATTTTAGTTCCTGTTTTGCACCATTTTCAAATACCAAGTGTGTATGACATTTCCAAATGTAGATATTAATAAGTTAGATAAGGTTAAAGTGGCACAGAAAAGCACTTCTTGAATCAACTTCACTGTTCATGTCTTTGTTAACTGTTTCTGTCCATCTAATGCTGTGTTATTGATGCACTATTGAAACACTGGTGTATTCTGTGTGTCAGAACAACATTAGTATTCAGTGCATTGGAAAACAATGCAACACAAATACAGAAAACCTCCAAGGTTGTGATTTTCCCACATTTGTCCAAATCCAGCATGTAGATGCCTATAATGGAAAACATGAGCATACTGACGGTAATTGGTTCCTCCAGCAATCGTGAGAACTATATTTGGTTTAATGCTTTAATCCTTATTTGCTGCATTAAGAAATATAAAGCTCTATTCAGTCTGAGTGCAGACTGCGGGTTTACTGAGAATAATCTTCTATAAATGCACAAGGCATGCTTCCATGAGATTTGAGATGCCCCAGTAATGCATAGGAAGGATCAGAGGAAGGAAGAGGGATGTGTAACCCTGACTGAGGTTACATCTCAAAGGGAAAGAAGTTGACTACCCAAGCACACAATAATCTGCCAGATCAATTTGAACTTGTTCTAGAATATGAGCTGTAGCCTAATTATCATAATCTGTGGGACATGATCTAACATCCATTTACCATGGTTATCACTGAGATATTGTAATATCTAATTGACTGCTGGGGAAGTAATTGCAGCAATTCATCCATCAGAGACATTTTGGTGAAATAATCCTTGCTCTTTGAAAAGACAGATGACTCTTCTGTAGATGAGACAGATGTTAGCTTCTTTTTAATCCCAGACGGGAACTATCTCAACTTGGCCAGACATTAATGAAGTTCGCATTTGGTTTTTTTTGGTTTTTTTTGTCCATGGCTGTAATTTGTAGTATAAATATGGTCTGGTAATTATTGCATTTATGGTCTGGCTATTACTGCACTTTTGATATGTCAACCCAAGCCTGTTTAATTTGAGAAAGATTAGTCAAGGAAGTTACTTTTATTACCAAAGCTCATCCATGAAAACTTGGTTTTACAAACAGTGATGTGTAGTACCATCCAGTTACTACACAGAAAACCTGTGGGTAAAACCTTAACAGAACAAAAAAAAAAGTAGATTAAAATAACCACCTATAGATTTTATGTAGAGTAATGTTTAATGGCAATGATGGACAGATGAATGTAACCCCATATTTAAAAAAAAAAAAATAGAAGTATAGTCATATAAAATATAACATTGATAATACGAGTGTTTCCTGTACAAAAATAATGTTTGTATGTTGGATACAATGGGAAACTGCAAGCCCTAATTTGTTAAACAATGACTTTCTCATTTTTCTCCTTTAGCAGTCGATGGATGGACAGACAGATGAACGTATGTATGTATGTATGTATGTAATTTTACCCTGTTTTAACTATATTTATTTTTATACATGATGTTTTAGGTATTTCTCTGATTGTGTTGCCCTTGTTTTAGTATCTTTGTTTACATCTTATATTCTGCTGTTGTGCCCTTTTTACTATGTATGTAAAGCACTTTGTAAACCCAGTTTTTAAAGGTGCTATATAAATAAAGTTATTATTATTATGTTTTTTTTAAAAAGTCCATAATGCCATCTATAAGTATGTTAAGTAATAACTTCCTCACTTTTCTCCTGTAGCAATAGTTCATTCTGCTTAAGACCCTTTAGTATTAGAGAAAACCCAGTGGTATGCAAAAGTAACCAGTATCATTTCCTGAACATTAAAAAGGACACTTGAAATATTAGGTTTTTGTGCTAAACCTGTGTGTAAAAACAGCCCTTTCTGAAGCACAGCTGAAAAACGCCTGTTATTTTTGCAATGTCATATTTATTCCTATACTTATTTCACTGATTTGATCTAATTATTAATTGAAAAGCATTTAGATTTCATACACTGCACATATTATGAAATAGCTACAGTGCTGAGAATCCAGGATAAAACTTCAGAGCAGTTACTTCAAATGTAGTACCAGCAACATATCTGCATGGAAAGAAGCAACATGTTCTGTGGAAGATTATGATTCATTTCTTAATTTAAGAACGAGATCAAAGCAGGGAATAAGAGTAGTATTTGGAATGAAGGGACTGAGTCAAACTGTGACTTTTTCTCTAATTTCACTGCAAGCCAACACCTATATCACAGTCAAAACCTTTATTCTATCAGTTAGAAGGAAGATGGAAAAATGACACGAAAGGCACTGCTTACAATCATACAAATATATGTGATTTATTGAATAATATTTTTTAGAATAAGACATCTCCTTTCTATTCAGGTAGGAGTTATTGTAGAAATGTACACAGGTCTGATGACAAACATGGAGAGAGGGTGATTTCAGGGCTTGTGTCTTTAGATACTGAGAGGGAGTCATCCCTAATGAGCTGAACAACAGTGACGTGACTTATGCATGCTTTGCAAAAAAGTTCCCATGTCTGTTTAGACACAAAGTAATTAGTATTGCAGACCGCTGATTGCCTTTGTAGCCTGCAGATCCTGATTGTTGTTTATTAGTCTGTTCAAAATATTCCCTTTCCTGGAGTGCAGGCTGGTAGTTCTCATTGCATATTGCTGGTCTTCATTCCCGCATGGCTGTTTACTGGGGTGGCTGGAAAAAAAAAACGCCACTTCCGTATAGTTGCGTCCTTTGGCTCTTGATGAAAGGAGTCCAACATGCATCTAAATACCTGGAAACTCTCAGGAGGTGTCTGAGGATTCCGGCCTTCTGTAGCCAGTAAGAGTTTATGGCTTTTTTTTTTTTGTTTGTTTTTTATTTTTTTGGTACGTTACATTATTAGGGGGGGGGGACCATCAGCTTTCGGAAGACAAAACGATTGGACTGAGAGACATTGCGAGTTCATACAAGTAGGGAACAAGCTGTGGAAACTTTCTGGAAGACTTGTGTGACCATAACTCTGAGATCACCATGGTCGTTGCTGGGTATGGTGGGACACGGTGATTAGCATTAAGAGCTGTAATCCTGCTGCCGTCACTTAAGGATGTATCTCATCTTTCACAGAAACACAACTCAGTTGCACAGTGGGATTCAGGATGGGAGATATTCACACAGAGGACACATCAGTATGGATACGACAATGCTGATCAAAGACAAAAATGCACCGACTGACAACTGAAAGACAATAAAAATCACCAAGAATTTACATACATCTGTAAAAAGAAAAAAACTTGACACAGTATATTAGATATACAATATATGAGTTACTGAACATACCTTTAAGCCAGTATTCCGTACATGTAGACCATTCAGACTTAAACACACATTTTAATTAATTTGTCCATTTTCCAAGCTCACAAAATGCTAAAAAAAAAAAAAATGTCTTTACAAAAAAAAAAAGAAAAAAAGAAATGGGCCCTTTTAGAACAAAAGACTTTTTCATTTGGATTATTTCAACACAGTGCTTCAGCAAAGGCCAAACACCGAAGAGCGGCAGCCTCTCAGTATTTATGAACAGTGTGTGATACCAATTGATTGTACTGTAATTTCAGGACAGAGTTACAAACAGACACATGAGTTTTGCAATAAATAAACCCAAAGGCATTTCATTTTACAGCATTAGTTTTTCAGTTGATGGAGAATTTCTCGTCTGTACGGAATACTGTCAAGAACAATGCATGGGGAAAATTTCGTGGGAATTAATAGAAACACGTTCAGAGGAGAGCACCAGTAGCAAACTGAAGTGTTGCACATGAGACATCGTAACCGCATTAAGAGAGGCATCATGAGTGCATTACGACCACATTACAGCACAGTGGGAACAGTTTATTTTGCATCATTTGGGAAATCAAACATACAGTTCATCTGCCCTTCATTATGAGTGTTACCTCTCTGCAACTGAGTACTTCCATCAGAGGGAGCCAGCAACACACTGAGCCTCCCTTTAATTTGACAAACTGCATGCTTCAGTTAGAGCATTACATAACAGTTATTATGATTATCACACTGGCTGCCAATAACTGGAGCATAAGAATGTGGCACAGGTATGAGCTGAATTTTCGGGCAGTGATAAGGATTAGTTCTATGAGTGGGAAAGCGATGAAATTCTACTGTTGTGGAAAGATTCTGATATGTTCTCCACTGCAAATGTGAGGCTTTAGCTGCACATGTGGTATAAATTTACACATGGGATACATCAAGTGACAAAATAAGAAAGCATAAAGAGAGAAGTCATATATGTACAGTCGCAGAAAAAAATATGAGACCATCAAAAGTCCTCAAAAACAATGGTTATGCAATCCAGTACTAACTCCTGTGTGTATCATGTGACTAAAACAGATAGGAAAAACAACATGGAATGCCTAAAAGCACTGTTTTTGTCAGTACAATGCCATAGATAATAATGATGTAAGAACTGAAGTGATTTTGGTTTTTATCAAGAAAACATGGAAAATGGATAGATATCAGCTCTGAAATGGAACTATTATGAGCTATTTTTGTTGTTATCATTATATTTGTCCAAATAAATGTACCTTTAGTTGGACCAGGCATTAAAATGAACAAAAATTTGAAGAAAACAAGGGTGGTCTAATAATTTTTTCCACAAATGTATATGACATTTACCTTTTTCAGTGTGATGAAAATACTTTGTTGGTAATTTAGAACACACTTCAAGTCAATATCATCAAGATTTGCTTCAGAAATGTTCCCTGGAAGTTGCACAGTGCAATGAAATATGTTGCTGCTCCAAAACCTGTGATGACTTAGCTGCAGTTGATTGGATATTGCCTCCTACCCCCATGACTGTGATAAAGTTGAGGGATTCCCTGTTTTGTTTTGTTTTATTTTAATTTTAATCAAAGCCTCTTAAGAGAGTTAAGTTTCCATAAATGCCAAGTACTTCTAATGTTCCCTGGATTCCAGTTGTGGACTGTGAAGATTGTTAATGCCTCTATACTTCTTTTGAAAGATGACTGACTGAAAGTATGATATTGAGGTTCTACCTGTTTTCGTTTTGTGAGCCCCAGTGCAGAGACCAGAGGAAATGAGGTAAACTTTTTTTTGTTTTTTCTGTTGTCATCCACCAGGCTTCCTTGTTTTGTTCAGTTTATAGGTACAGATTAAACAAGAGCCCTCTGAGTTTATTATGAACAAATAGATTTTCCTGTCTCTGGCAGACCTTGGGGAAATTTTTGCACCTATTGCGGACTGGCTGTACTTGCATTTGTTTTTTATTGAGTCTATCGATCATTGTTTCAGTCGCATGCCCTCTCCTTTTTTCTCTCCTTGCCTCTCTGTCTTGTCTTACTCCACTCTTATCCATAAATGCACACACACAGACACACAGTTTAAGAAGACATGCACCCTTTAAGAATACACCTACACAGACTACAAAACGCTGAAAATAAAAGTTAATGAGTTGTAGATACTGTAGGTTGGGATTTAGGGAACGGATTACGACTTAAAATCTCATGTGTGGGCAGACAAAGTGTATTATTTTTTTTTCTGTGTTTGTTTTTTTTAAGTCACCGCCTCGCTGTTAGCCTTTTAAGACCTGTTGTCTCATAAATTGACTCTCTGTAAACTCCAACATCCTATTAAAACCATCACTACTTTAGACTCTCTGGAAAATACGGCTTCTGTACAAAACATTCAAGATCAAAACTATATGTTCACATCCACATGACAATCTGAATTTCGACCTTCTTTGCACTTACATTGTTTTTGTGTACTCAACACTGAAATCATCCTTCACCTGACGCTGGACATCGTCTACATGCAGTATCACAATCAAAACACACTTACTGTTACTGTTCTTTAGTATCAAAATATCAAAGACCTGTTGCTTTTTCTGATACGAGTATCTATGGAGGAATTTCATGACTGACGACGAGTTATTTTGATGATTATGCCTGGATATTAACTTATATTGTGTTGGCTTACATGCTTATTAAAGATGCAAATGCAATTATGTCTGTTTTTGAATGGATAATTCCCAATTATTTCCATTTATAGATAAACTGGTTCATGAAAAATTAAATTTTAAGCTGTTTGAGACATGAGCTTTCATTGTTATTCTCACAAAATCTGACAATTCTTTACATTTATTTGCAATATATTGTAAACTACTTTATGGAAAACTTGTTTTGATAACATAGTTGTTAACAGTGCATATTTTAAAAATATACCTACAAGACAATTGAATTCATGCGGGAAAAGCAGTTTTACCATGGGAAAGATACAGATTTGTACATCTACAATGCAAAACTTGCTGCAAGGACAAAATATCCAAATTTGGACTGAATTATACTCCCAGTGGAAAAGCCCAGAAAATTAAAAACGTAATGAAAAAATGCAAAGCCCTCCAACTAATTTCCTCCATAGACCCCCTTTCATAAATAGCGCACAGTGTCTTACGTGCTTCTTTGTCTTACATTCATTATCATATCCACATGCTGCACAAAACCCTGCCAACAATCTTGCTTACTTTACTGCAGAAATTCCTTATCAACATTCCTCAAGAATACACCTGCTAATCCTTCACTCTTTCTAACTGCCTGCATGAGCTGACCTCCTTACAATTCAACACACAGTTTCAGACTTACTTTCACCCTCAATACAGCACATTCATAAAGCCTCCTTTTCACATTCTGTAACCCTTCTTTACATTTTCTCATGATTAAAATTAGACATCATCTTGCAATGCTGTGCAATTTGTACAGCTTTACCTTCAAACTCTGCAGATACTGCTCTCCTTAACATCACTGATGGTAATCACACACATTTAGACTAAACATCGTGGTGACATTCTCTCCCTGTTTGATTTAGAAAAGCAGTTAAGAATGGCTAGTACTGACATGGTAACAGCTAATGCTGTAACATTCCCACATAGAAAACTTTAATTTCTTTCAGGTCATTGCATTATTTTCAGATTTATCTCTGTTTGAGAATCTTATTGCACATGAGAACATTAGCCGTTTGCAGCTAAATAAATATTTAATCAACAAAGTGCCCTCTGTGGGTTTATTTCTCATAAGGTCGCCTAGATATCCTCTTCCCAGCTGTTCCAAAATGCAGACGACTCTTTAAAGTCAGTGAAAATGGTACACAAGCAGGATGTTCCCCAAGTATCACCTACTTGCAGACACAGACATATCAAAGACACAGGGTTGTGCGTGGTCTGAAGGGCGTAGAGGAGGTTACCTGCAGTATCTCCATCCAGCCACTGTATGAACACTCATTCACACTTACAATCCTGCCATGCAAACACCCAAACACAGGAGCTGAAATGCAATCATACAAACGCATTCACTCAACAGCTGCTTTTTTTTTGGAGGGGGGTGATTCTTCCAAGGTGATTTGATAAAGCGAGTGAGTGGATAAGCTGCCTGACATCCTCCGAATAACAAGTGCTCCTGCTCAGAGGCTCCTCTGGCTTTGATGTTGACTTCAAACCTGCTTTATGCTGACAGCAGATGCTGAGTGAAGTACACACTAAGAGGCTACAACCACTCTTTTTCAGGTGATTGGGTTCAGAAATTCTCTGGATATAAAATGTGACCCAGTTGTTAATGTGGTGCCTTTAACAAGCTAGTGCAATAAATTATCACCTGGTAGAGAAAAGAGGCTAAAGTTTGTTCACTATCACCTAAACATTCACTCACTCATTCACCCACAGTTTTTTTTTTATTTCACTGTGAATTGTTTTCTTGCTTATTTGTACAAATATTGCTTGCATTTTCCATTCATTCAAGTAAATAAGCAGTAGTGTAGTAATTTAAGCTGTTTATGGCTCCTTTTTCCAGATGGAACAGTTATAGTTGTTCCAAAAGAATTTTCTTTGTACATTTATTTTTTTTTGTCAATTTTATACATTATTATTAATTGCCATTATTTTGAGCATCAACAATGATTTAACATGGTCATCAAACACACATTTGTTGTTATGTTTTTAAGGTTTCCGGATCATCTCTTGCAGAGGTATTAAATTTTTTAATATTGATTGGGCTCCTCTGATGGTGGAATTTGTTATTACAGTACTAATAAAAATGAATAAACTGTTGAAAATTAGTTTTTGAAATATATCTTTCATTTTGTTCATACACTTTGTTTTTTTCACAATTGTCTTCCTTGGCTGGACTGACCTGACCCAGAAAACCAGCAGATATCTGTACTGAGCTGTTTCATCTTACTTTGAGCTTTAGTTGACCTAGGTGATTAGCTCAGCTGGCCAGGAGATGCTGGGTGGAAAGCTGGCTGAGCCACACTGTCACCAACTTTAGGGCTCAAGAGCTCAAGAGGGGGCCCATGGGTGAGGATTATTATGACAAGTCAGCACTTGAAATGCGTGAGTGGGAAATGCACAATAGAGCAGATAGAGGCTATGCGAGGAAAAAAAACTGTCAGGTGGGACGAAGAAGCTTCACAATGGCGGAGAAATGAAGGAGACTGCGCATCAGGAAGTCACAGGGGGCGGAGAGAGAGACAAACAGACGGAGGAGGAGGCCGTTACAGTTTTGTCCCGGCCCTGGTCTTTCTTTCTATGGTGACAGGTGACATAGGCGGAGGAAGGGAGGGGTCTCCTCTCTCAGGTCTTCTTGACTGCTGACGGGCTACTGACCCTTTGTCCCATGTGCAGTGTAGTGCATTTCTGGAATGTGGTGGCCCTCGAGAGCCATTCCCTCAGCCACCCCCAGTGCATAATGGGTGACTGTGTTCCCAGTATTACTTCTGCCCTTTGCCCCACCCTCAGTTTCCTGTGCTATGAGGCATCAGCCTTGGGAGCTTCTTTCCGTCCATTCTTGAGAGACAATGAATCTGAGGTCTTCACTGTCTTCCGAGGCGGACTCACTGGCTCACTGGCGAGTTCATGTAGTGATGGCTCCTTATACATCGCAACTGTGTAATATGAAATAAAAGCTGTTGGTTAATATCAGTGAGATGGTTTTACCTAAAAAGAAATAATTAGGAAAAAAATGGCTTTGAAGGTTGTTCTGTTCTTTTGCAATGTTGACCTATTATACTCGCAGCAGATGTGACTAGATTTTTTAGGTGATGAGGGATTAGTACCAACATTTTGTGAGTCCTAATTTTTCATTTTAATTACAGATAAAGCAGACATAGCCAGACGTAATCTGGCTTTGCTGTTAACATGCTTACGACCTGTCTGATTATCTCTACTTCCTTTCTCTGACTTCGCTCTACCAGTGTTGTGGTGTTCCCAAATCTCAGTAGTTGCTATGGTGATTGCTAAGTCTAACTAATAGAAGACAAAAGTACTGCTAAATGACCCACATGGAATAAACTGGGATTGTTTTAATCTTAATTTATGATATACTTATGAACCACTTCTGAATAAAAATAGACACAAACCCTCTATAACTTTAGGCAGGAAGTGTGCCGCTCCTTTGGTTTTCTTTACCCGGTTGCCCTTCATGATCTGGCCATCACGATTGATACCGATATACCAGGAACGGCCCGACTGGGTCTGACGATAGAGCATGGACGAGTATGTCACGTAGTAGTTCTCAAACACACTCTCCTTGAACTTGCACTCAGGAGTGAAGTGCTCCTGAAAAGAAATATAGGGGAAAGGTTCACTCTGATGAACAAACAAAGCAAGAGCAGCAAGTGTCATGAGAAAACTACAACATATCTCTTTGAACATGAAAAAAACACATGAACATAAACAGTGAAACCCATTAATTAGGTGGCTGTTTCCTAAGGGAAAGAATGATAGGATAAATCTGGACCTGTGTTTCTTTGAAAGCATGAATATCCTGATCCTGGGGGAATGGCAAGACAAGAATGCACATGTGAAAAATAGCACTAGCCTCTCTGTTAAACATAACATATTCCCTAAGGAGAAGATGAAAAGCCTGACACACTGATACCGACACTAGTACAATAACAAATTACATTTACACATATATGTTGTAAATGGCATTTTGACAGCCAAACAGACAACAGTAACTCTTTCAGAATCATTTACATTTATGCAATCATCCCAAGTTTAGCTCCTTGTTAAAGTGATGGAACCATATCCATAAAAAGGTGGGATTTACAACAATCTGGACAGCCAAGTAAATAGTGTCACTGTGCACCTGTGCCATTGGAAGTAAATGAGACTTAACTAGAGTGACACAATTAATGTTTTCACACACTCACACCTTACTCACCCACTTTCTGTCTCTCCCTCCCCTTTTCTTCAAATTTTTGAAGTTCATGTTTTTTGAAACATATTTAGGTAATACATAATCCTAGCAAGGGAAGAATCTCTCTAAAGGCACTGGGATCAAGATCTAGAGGGGACGGGACTAATCTTAGACTTTAAGCTACGTTATATATTTATG
>JAQQZY010000007.1:14363110-14374648 GCA_030068375.1 Ostorhinchus rueppellii | reverse complement strand
AACATTTCTCAGAGTACGACATAATTGTTTATCAGCAGCAGCGGTTGTAGTAAAAACTGAAAATATGTCCAAACTTCCAGCTGATTACCTAAAATGTTCAGTTGCTGGTTGAACAGAATAGAACAGCCCGGCCAACAACCTGGAGGGGGTGGGGCCTGAAGTGGCTCATTTGCAATTAAATGGCCAGGAGTCAAAACGACATTTTTGGTGTCATTACTCAAAAGTAGGGTTGAAGGAGATTATATAGACTGCAAGGAAATGTTTTAAAATGCATAATTCCTTTAAAAAAAAAAAAAAAAAAAAAAAAAAAGCTAAAACTCACTCCTATACGTGGACTGAGACAGAATAAGATGGCTCCATTCACTCATTGCCTGATTTTTTTTTTCATGCTGTAGAAAATCTACCACCCAGATTTGGGAGAGGATTATGTTGATGCCCACATTTTGTCTAATAACACTCATTTACATACAGGTAGGAGGGTTAAATATGTCAGTGAAAGCTGTAATTACCAATCGCTAATCCAAATCCAAATCTATCTACCTGGACACAATTCTTCTGCTCTACTATGTGTCTCAACATGGATACGTGGAAAAGTGGCTTAATTTTTCCATAACTGTAGGGATTGGTCAGATTTATCTGGATTTATGTTTAATCTTTTGATTTGGAGCTAGAGGAGAAAGATGCAGAAAATTTCAGTTCCAGCAGTTTCACATGGTCTGGTACTGGGCCCAGTGATCATACACACTAGCTTTGTACTGGGAATGTGTAAGGGCCTCAATACACATTCCTCCTTTATCTATGAGAGCTTAAGACATCTTATTTTTCAATACTTATTTAATGACTAAATCCAATTTACTACTTATACTGACTGATGGCTAATTGGCAGATTCTGTTGTGGTGCTTAACTAGGCTTAATTGATATGATATTGTAGACTCAGCATTGAATTAAAACATCATATAATAATGTAAAGAGAATATGAGGATTTTTAACAGTGAAGATATGTATCTGAACAAAACACAAAATATACAGATATACAGTCACGGAAAAAATTATTACACCATTAAAAGTAATCAAAAACAATGGTTATGGCATCAAGTACTAACTCCTGTGTGTATCATGTGACTAAAACAGACAGAAAAGAAAAAATTGAATGCCTTAAAAGCATTGTTTTTGTCAGTACAATGCCATATATATTGATGTAAGAACTGAAGGGATTTTGGTTATTATCAAGAAAACATGGAAAATGGATAGATATCAGCTCTGAAATTAAACTACTATGAGCTATTTATGTTGTTATCATTATATTTGCCCAAACAAATGTACTTTTAGTTGTACCAGGCATTAAAATGAACAAGAAGTTGAAGAAAACAAGGGTGGACTAATCATTTTTTCCATGACTGTATATTGAACATGCATAATTAGCAGACATTATCTATAACTTTATATCTACTTCCCCAACAGCATCCAACATGTGAAAGCTTCACACCCACTGATTTCCAGCACTAACTGGCCTAGCCTACTGATGTAGGTGGACTCATTTACTCCCAGTGTCTCTCAGAAACTCAGACCCGCATGTACACACATACTGGATTTGACAGTTCAGAGAATGCATGGCCTTATGTGATGATATGCATTTGTCACTATAATATATAGCTTTTATAACTGATTTGTACTCGGTTCTCAGATTATCCATAAAAGTGAAAATGAAATGATGGTACACCTCTAAAACCAACTGTCAGCCAGCAGAACCTCTAAATCCAAAATGACAGCAGTTGACTTTTCCACCCACACTACATATTTGCTCATTGAATTCCTTGTCAGGATTGTAGACAGCTAATAGCTTTTCTATAAGGCAGAGATCAGGATGACTACCAACAAGTGATGGCCCTTACATCCCAAGCTGAATATTGAATTGTATTGAAACACCAGCAGATTTGTAATAGAGTGCCTAGGAAGTATGATGAAATGGAAATTAGTTTCTTTCATATGCACATTACTGATCTGTAGGGCATACTTACAGAGGTATAGAGGTAGCCTTCGCTATTCATGGCGAGGTACAGCCCTGTCTTTGCACCCTGGATTGCCACGATTCGCAGTCCCACAGGAATTAAGTTGAACTGTGCTAAATTGGGAGTGAAGTTGGAGGGAGTGAAGCAGAGTCACAGAGGGTAAGAGAGAGAGACAAGTAGAAATTCAGCTACAATACTGTACTACACAGTCTTCTGTCCTGTACTTATAGTAGCAGGAAGAATGGCTGCAGTGTCACTGCTGCATTCTAGAACTTACTTAAAACAAAACATTGTGACCTCCTTGAATTTATGGTGCAGTAAACACAACACCATGTCACCTTCCCTATTTTTCATTGCCTCTAAAACTGGAAAACAATGACAGTGTTCTGCCTCACTAACACGGAGGCAAGACAGTTAAACTGGATTAGTAGAGATCTGGGTTTCGGTCAGCAAATGTTACACCCTCCTGAGCACATAAACTTAAAAGTGTGTTACCATATTAAATCCATAGTAAGACTGGAAGGTAAAGACAGCAAGAAGACGCTTTCTACATAGCTTCTGGGCTGAAACCAAATTTAGATTGCTAAAGGTCAGGGGGAACATTCACATCATCTCAACAGTGGGACTGTGTTACTTAGAAGCACTTTAAACTCTAACAGCTTTGCTTTTTTTCAGAAGTATATTGCTCTCCACACTCCTTCATGGGCAAAAAATGCCATATATTGAGCTGACCTTGGAATTAGATGCGGTAATTAAGTTTCAAAAACTGAGTTGCAGATTAATGTTTTTCGGCATAGAATTTCAGACAGTTTTCAGAAAACTATTCTACAATTCTGCAATGAGCTTTTCATCTGCAGATGACTGAATGGGTGTCAAATTCTCTCAGTCAAGTCAAATGTGATAAAATAAAGTGTGTTGGTAGCACAATTTGAATCCTCTCTCACTTTTATTTGATGTGTTCTTTCTGAGTGTGGACTCATCTTGGCTTATAAAGCACCTCCTGTTAAGTTTATTCCCAGTTCAGCTTATTATACAGTACAGGATCAAATGGTGCTACTCACATAGGATATTTTTTGTCTTAATGTAAATTACAGAAATAATTAAGCATATGAAGAATACTCCCTCTCAATGTAGAAAGTATACAATGTCAGAAATGCTCGAGATAATTATTATTGATAAACCACAGAAAGAATACTGTCATTTTAAAGCAGTATTTTGCCTTAAATCATAATCATAATAATGTCCAGTAATTTCCATTTTCCAGCATGCTCAGTGTGGCTCCTAAAATTCATAGAAATTGTATTTATAATTTTACTGCATTTTACTGCGGCCTGTCACAGTGAAATATGGACTATCTGTTTCATACCGGACCAATCAAAAGTCTGGGGGGCGGGTGTTTTGCAATATGTCATATGCACTGACTTCTATTTGTCACAAGTCAAAGTCAGTTCCAAGTCCGCAAATCTCCTTACAACTGTTGTCGGTTGTTTGATTAAAAAATAAGGATTGAATTACAGATTACACCCTGTATTCTTAAATTTCTCTGACAAAAGCATCACGTCTGTGTTATCTGTGATGGTTTTACTCAGCACCTGTTAGTCCCGCCTTCATATTTGGATTCAAGCCCTACGATTCCAGATGGATTTCTCATTGAGAAAGACGGATGACTGGCCAGGCTAATGATATCTGTCTTTTTAAAATATAATTTTATGAGTCAAAAAAGCTCCTGTGTGTAGTTAAGATGGTAAATAAAAATCCAGTTTTGTGTGAAATGGTTCAGTGGACTGCATCTCTTATTGCACATGCTACCAAGGCCAAAAATTTGTATGACTTTAGCTATTTCACTACGTTCTTTAAAAAATTAGGTGAAAAATTATTAAAATACATGACATTCACCACATGTCTGGTCATCCGCAGTGACTCAGATTAGATCTTGGAGAGAAACAGCTGTGATGATGTCATTTCCACAACTTTTTGGTGTGTAGTGTTTATATTTGCGTATTTTCACATAATCTAATCTGTCAACAGTTTTACAACAAACTGCAGTTTTCTTGACTTGAAAAATTTGCTTTTCTGACAAACATCCTATGTGAAAATTATGGATTTCTTCTCTCACTATGAATTGCAGTTTTTTTTGTAAAGGTACTGGAGGGTCTTATACAATGGACAGAGTAGGGAATCTACATTTACAACTCATCACTTTTTGAGTAAAAAAATTCCTAATTGTTTTCTCAGTGCTGAATACACTGACAAAACTGGATGTCTGTCACTACTGCCCAGAAGGGGCAGGACTTTGGCTCTCTATTTCTATAACATTTTAATATTATCCATAGGTACAGTATGGACAAACTGATCCTTGATTTATTTTTTTTTTTCATTTTTTACTCAATGAGCAAAAGCACATGTGGAAAACTGGTATCGTGGAGATTAAGTTTAAATTATCCTTTTAACAAAGGATTCATAGTAGATAATGGCATGAGGAAAATATTTCTGCATGTTAGGAAGAACTCCAGAAGTGAATTTCCAGAACTGGTCTGCAAATTGATGTGATGGCCTACCTCCGTAACATGACAAAAGTAACAACTCCCAGCAAAACTAACAGGTGCAATGAACTGTTCCTGAAACTTTACTGGGTCGATGCACATCTGATACAATGTTTTTCTCCTGTTATTTTTGAAAATAAAAAGGGGAGACGTAAAAACATATACGCACATTTAATAAAAACAGAAAGCAGAATGTCAGTTCTATGGAAGCACTCACAGAATGAACTGCTTTCATCCCTTGTGCTGTCCATGGTGCCATCAGGCTGCATCTGCAGGTAGTATCCATGTTGGCTGTACAATCGCGTAACAATACCTTTTAGCTGAGGCTCTGAAAGACAAAACAACAGCATATTATTAATGATGTTACAGGCTCAAATAAGGAATGACAGGCATATGCTTCTCCAGGGAAACTGAACTGACAAAAGTTTAAGGTTGTGTGAACATATAAATCCTGTTCGGTTGTACACTAAGAATCTAACATTTTCTCACATCTTAGTTTGTTGTACTAGTGAAGTGTAGTGAATAAAGATGATTTAACCTAGTATAAATTAAGTTACTGTCAGTGTTGATATGAATGAAAAAGTCTTGCTGAGCAGATGATTGATCCAGATGTTATTTGATAAATTAAGCATCTATTTAATACACATTTTATATAAAATTTAAAAAAACAAAAACAAAAAAAACAAAAACATGATTAGTATGTGTTAAGACTTCCAGGTCACATGGTAAAACTGTTATGACTAAGTTGAAGGGTCCAAATAACTTAACTGCTGGAAATAGAAATTGTTTAGTTTCTTTAAGTTTCTTTAAATGTTTTACATATCTTTTTTCTAATTAATTGATAACAGTAATGTTTATGCAATGGTTAAAGGTGGGGTTTGAGATGTTTTCCTGGGGCTTTTTATTTTGTTTACTATATTGCTAAAAATCCCCTTGACACCCCAATTGCAAACAATTAATTAAATGCTCTGACACAAAAATTAAAAGTTTTAGTCACCTGTGGGACCGACAGGACTGAAAAAACAACATCCAATCATTTTCACTGGAAATGATTGAATGGTTATATGTCATTCAAAGTCAACTGCCATTTGTCCCTCCCCCCTCTGTGTACACGAATGCGCGCCTTTAAAAACCTGGAGCTTCTACTTCGGAAACTGAGCCAGAGCTTGGATAGCTATATTAGCTAGCATACAAAGTTATAGGTAGACACTTGGAAATGTGGCAAAAACGGGTTGTAAACGCAAAACTGTGTTAGAGAACGAAGGCTACTGCCAAGAAAAAGGCTATAGAAGAGCGGAGGAGAGTGAACATGGGTGTGGAATATGAGCAGTGGAGTCAACTGAAGGACCGGAAAGAACTGCAAAGTGTAATTCTACTGGATAGGTAAGATGGCATTATGTCTTTATGGGTTTTTGAGAGTATTCATTGGTTTCTGGCTTTATGTTGTCATTTTAACAAGTATCCAGCCAGTTAGAGGATAACAGAGGATAAAGCTAGCTTTAGTGGCTGCTAGCCTGACATCAGTCTGACAGTTAGCTGTTCTTGCTAGCCCCAGATGACTTGGAACACGGATCAAAATAACAAATGAAAAGTCCATCTTCTAATCTCATGTACTGATAAATATAACTTGAAACAATAATCATATTTATTGTTGAGGTTCATTGTCATGTTGTCAAGTATTTTCTTACCCATGAATGAGCCATGAAAAAAAGTTAGCGAAGGTTAGCTTATTGATGCTGCGCAGCGCTCGTGAACGTGAACCTTCGGAACAAGCATTGCGCGTTCCAGTGTCTGGAGGCGTGGCTTCAAAGGGAGTCTGAAGAAAGGGGTTGGGACTTTTGAATTGTGTCTTGCAGCCTGCTAGAGCTGTTTTTCTAACATCTCAGACCCCACCTTAAAATAAGTTTGGCAAATTATATTTATGAGCAGGTGGGGTTGCCTCAGGAAATATATCTGTGGCCATGACCGATTTTAGTCAATCTGTTCATTGATCTGTTCACCATCGACAGGAGCACACAACCCATTGGTTTATGACTGTTCGGATCTTTCCAAATTTTAACCATCCATAAAAGGCTAGGCAGGCAGCACATAATGTTATGACTTGTGTTTGTTCTTTTCTTGTTTGCGTCTTATTTGTGTAAAGAATATGTTATAATCATGTATCTCCACATGTCTGTTTCTATTTGAAGGTTTATACCTGTGGTAAAAATAAAATAAAACAAGAAAAGGACGAACATGAGTCATAACATTGTGTGCTGCCTGCGTAGCCTTTTCTGAGGGCTAAAATTTGGAAAGAGCTGAACACTGTGGGACTCCAATTGTACTGATTTTAATTATCTTACTTTTCATTTTAAGTATTGGAAGTTTATCAGAAAAATATCATCATCTCTTGTTATCCCTGGTATTTTTTTTTAATTTTTTTTTAGCAAAGCCCAGGTCATCAGAGTTTGGAGTCAAGTGAGAGAGTTAGTCTGTCTCAGGCTAAACACGAGATATATTATCGAGAGGGCAGGGTAGTAGAGGAGAAGATGGAGGGTGAATAAAGTGGTTGAATGTTTCATGAGCAGAGTCCCTGCAGCGTACTTTGCGTTCATTTAAAAAACAGACAGAATCTTTGCAGCAGCACTCAGACGTCACCAGTGCCCCCATCAATTACATGAAGCACTCTCTGTGTTGTAGAGATCTGAGTTGTCTCCTGAGCTCAGGACCTCAACCTCATGGCCAGGATACTCTGACAGCAAGGAGAACCCTGCTGGTCCCTTGATTCATCTCAAAGCTCAGTCCCTTTCCCTTTAGAAAATAGTGCGATCAGACCTTGTGGAATGACCACTCTTTTCTCATGCAGCTTTAATGAGGGAAATGAAACATGGATGAGGAGCAGTTTATGACAGACCCCCTGGAGGATGGGTGGTCATCTGGGAGTTCCCCTGCATTAAACTCCGCCCATGCCCTCTCATTCACTCCCCCAGGAGGCACCTAGGGCACTGCGCAATCTGCCTGTATTCTTCAACCTAGCACAGAGAGGATGCAGGGATGAGATCTGTAGAACTATTTCCCACAGGTACTCTGCCTGAGTAGAAACATGAAACTGTGACCTACTCCCATTGTAACATGCATGTATCTGCAACACTTCCCCCATTCTCTCCCCTTCAAAGCTGCTTACCAAAACACCTCTGAATCTTTCTTTTTCTTTCTCTCCTTTCTCCATTCCATATCCTTTTGAGTTATGTATGCTTTCATCCCATCTAATAACATCGTACATCATCCAATCAGAGCAGGGAAGCCGTTCATTATATGTCCCCAGATGCAAAAGCGAGAGATGAGAGGGAGAGAAATGGAAATGGGAGGATCAGGGAGGAGAGCAGTAAGCACAGGGACAGTGAGGGAACAGAGCCAATAAGATGACACTGTCATTTCATTAAGAATGACAGCTGTATGTGCCCAAGAAAAAGCATATTCAGAGATTCAATAGACTGCTCATGCAATACAGGAACAATCAAAATGTCCATGTCAAATGTCAAGAGCATTAAAATTAATGTTTCACTTAGTGGAACTGGGGCTCTCAGAAGCAATGCAAACTAAAATTGTGACTCAGTACATGAAGGTATGCTTCAAACAAACAAACCAACAAAAACATAACTGCTGTACCTTATCTTTACAAGGTAATAGTAAAAATAACATGATTATTACCGTCTCATAATGGTATATTGCAGCTACTCATGCCACTCAGGAGGTAGTTCATGAGAGGCTTTAGCTGAGAAAATAGGCACAGAAGCACCTTTAGTGTGTTACAAATGACTTACTTTGGATGGAATTAAAGCTATAGTACAATGTCTCCCAGTATGAGTATCGCATGCCACATGTGGCCTCTTTGTTTTGGCCCACCACGGAATCTGAAAATCTCATATTACTGTCTTATTTTGATGTAGTGATGATAAAATATAAATCTCAGCTGCAGTGATGGAATTAAAATGTACAAATGTACAGCATTGCGCATTGTACAGTCATATTAACCTTCCTGTTTGTATTTCATTAGTCGCTTTTCCATTGACCTTTAAATATCACAAATATAACTTGCGCATAAAATGTATCTAATGGAAAAATGACAATATCGCTGAAACTCTCATTTTTTGATGAAAATTTTTGTGCTGGGAAGAGGTGGTTTTTCGGGCCTTGCAAAATTGATATATTTTGCAAAACTGCAATGGAAAGACCTTTTTCTGTAAGTAGAGTCATGTGAATTTAAAAAAAAACAGATGTGGACAAACGTTACAAGCAAAGAGGAAGAATTTTTAAAAGATGTGATATTTGTGGAAACCAAAATAAAAAAAAAATGTTAAGGAATAGAGGGCTAATATATAATAATAATAATGAACATATCTGTGAATCAACATCATATTTACATTCGTCACCATGTTTATGGAATGACTTCTTGTGTCATCTTGTGATAATAAATAAACAAATAAACAAAATTGTATTTGTGATTTAATGGAAAAAACTGACATTACATACTTCTGTTTTTTTTGACATTTCGTAAATATAGGTAAAGTTTTGTGCATAAGCCTAATGGAAAATAGACTGTTGTTGATATTGGTGCTTCTATGAAACTGTGTTAATTTTAATACTCGGGACTTTACCAGCTTTTTTAGACCCAAAAATAAAAGAGAAACATAGACATATATCCCCCCAGGATGTATCTAATGATGACTTGACCCTTGTGTAGTTTTTGTGTTCTTTTTACCATGTTACACATAGATTTTTGTATAAGAAATAATATTTAAAAAATGTGTTTTATCTGAAAAATAGTTTCTCTTTTATCTCACTAAGTATTTATTTTTCAAATAGAGCTAAAGTGCTTCCAAACTAGTTTCATAACATTAGTCTACATCTGGTTTGAATTTTTAGCCCCTCTGTCCTGTTTTTAGGGACCAGTTTTATAGAAGCACCCAAATATTTGTTTCAGTACTTTTCATGACAATAAAGGGTGTCATATCATTTTGTATTTAACAGTCTTTCATGCAGATTATTTTGGAGCTTCGTAGGAAAGAAATTTTTGCACCTCTGGTCTAGCCTGACATTCTAATATTAATTTTCTACACTTCATTAATGATGATATCTTATATTAGCACCTTCATTTTATTATTCAGTGAATTGCAAATGATTACTTTGATTTGAGTTTATGGGTTTTGCTTCCACAGAGGCTTGTTTGTTTACAAGTTGAGTCTTGTTTGGGCTAAGGTTCTTTTTTTTCTGTTTATTTCTAGTACAGTGAACTATTTATTATACCCACAGGGAAATAGTCTCTGTATTGTATTGTAATATACCCAGAATTTAGCATTAGCAGTTAGTATGTTAGGAGCAGTGAGCTGCCTTTATACAGGAACAAGGGACTAATTCCAGGTCTTTGTCAGTTCATTGGCCCACGGTACCAACTTTCATAGAATTCACCTATATGTACGCCTTGATGAAACCCACATATGGAGAGAAACTATGGAGAGTCAAACTAAACACAGAAAGGCTCTGGTCCAACTAGGAATCAAACATAGACCCTAGTGCTAACCATTACCCAGATTGTTTGATTTTGCTGTAAATGTCCACAATTACTTTTGGCTTTGTTGGTTCAGTTCAGCAACACAACTTTTAATCACATGTAAATGAACAAAACAGTGCATAACGGTGACTCTGCTCCATGTCATCAAATAGCAGAGATGCACTGTGTTCCCGTGTGTATTCTGCCAACAGTATTGACAGCATCTGTGTCTGTGTAATGCATGCACACACTTTTGCCCATTGTAGTTAATGCTGCAATGGGCTGGCATTAGCGCTGAATACAGCAAGCCTCTAACAAATCTGTCACATTGTCACGCCTGAGTTACAGACCCTTGCTAATCATAATACAGGGTAAAATTGAGCTCATTCACAGAACACAAAGACACCTGCCAATGTGAAATTGGTTTTTTGAAGGCTGATGTTGAAAAATACAAATACATTATACAAATAAATTACCGATAAAAGTTAGTATCGAAATAGTATGTTATAGATGTTAAGGAATTACTTGTGCATGCTAAACTTAAATAAAGTTTAATTTGGATTGAACTGAAGGGAATGTCCAAGCCATAAATGACTGCATGTTACTAGGCAAGTCAACTTTTTAAGCCCTAGAGAAGTACACTGACAGATAGTGACAAATTGTGACAGCAGTTTACCTCTGGTAGGATTAGGAAAACACGCAGAGTTGTTTACATGAGCAAAAAGCCTCTGTTTGTGTCATGAGGGTGCATAGTGTGCACATGTAGTCTCCACTGCTCCACAGGGGTAAACAGAGAAGATGATAACTCTGAAAGCTACTGACTCAAAGGTCATATTTAGTGATGTGGGTCTGTTGGGGCATACTTATTCATACAATCAGAGGAAATTTCATATGGCAGGGGCCAAAAGTAATTAAAGTTTTGAAAGACCATAACCAAACGAATGCAATGTCTGAATAGTTTATAGTGCCTTTGTACCGTAATTCATTGTGTGCTTTATATTAAATGGTAAACAATATAGATCAAGCCCTAGAGACTTGCCGTCAACATTCATCTACACAGAGAAGTGATGATTGAATCTCCCCCATGGGTTAAAACAAATCTATGATTAAAGATGGTCTGTATGAGAGACTGACAGAAAGCCAGAATGTCCACATTAGTTGCTTTAAGGCACAGTGCATCAGCATATTCATAGCAGTCTATGAATAAATAAGCTTGGCCCCCAAACTTTGATTGAAAAAGACTCGAACGTTGAGAAAGCATATTTTCCGAGAAGTTTTGACCAAACTGGAGTAGGTTGACAATGAAAACGGGACGGAAATGTGTCAACTCAGCTTGGAGTCCCAGCTCATGTTATCTACTTTGAGCAAAGTGTTGGAAGTGTTGCTCAGATGTTCCATGACCACACAGTGAATGATGAATCAGCACTTAGGAAAAAACTCCTCTCTTAAGGCAAC
>JAQQZY010000007.1:14337570-14352534 GCA_030068375.1 Ostorhinchus rueppellii | reverse complement strand
ATATGCGATTTAGTTGCGTATGAGCGTATTTTCTGTAAGGCAGAGTTGATAGAAGTCCAGACAGCTGGAGCATGTTGGGATGTATTGCAGAACAGAGGTGTTTTGTTCAGTGATTTAAACGTACACAGCACAGAGGAGAGGAAACAAGGGTAGAGAGACAGGCAATGACATGCACTAAGGTCACATGGATCTGGGGTTGAACTGAAAACATTGTGGTTCATTATTGGAGTCCTAAACCTCTGTAATACCAGGAGACTCCATAGAATAGATGGAAATCTCCCCCTGAAACTGTAGCTGGATAAACATAAATAAATATGATTATGTGTGTGTTACTTATGCACAGTCTAATTGTGTACTTTGCATTTAACAGATGGGTTGGTTTGCTTTTGGATATTACCTAACACTGACTTTGTCCTTATATGGTTCCCAGCTTGTTTCTAAGAATTTCACCATATTTATCACTAATCCTCTTGTATTTACACATAAATACATCTGCGTAGCTTTGCTGAGAATGGTTTAAATCCTCTGTAGGTCTGCGGGGGGGCAACAGACCCTTGAAAAATGTTATGTCATGGACCTGGTTTTAGCAGATTGATGATGGTCCTGATGAAAATTGAACTAATCACCCAATGAATGTGTAAAATTAATAAAATAAATAATTTACTAGAAAGTAAATAATAATGAATAATACTTCAGTCATAATTACCATTGTTCACCTGTTTTTCCACCTTTCCCTGTAAATGTAACAGGTGCATGCAAACAATTATTTAATAAAAACAATGCAATGTATCTTTATTTAGTGAAAACCGATGAAGTTAGTGCGCGTCTGCACTCCCCCAACCTGTACATCCAGTCGAAAAAGTCTGGAAAATGGAGGCTGTAGTATAATGAACTGAAACTACTTGTATTATTCTAATCATAGTCATGTATTAATTGTCCAATATTAGCACCAAGCATTTAATTTCAGGTCAACACTTGAGCCACAGTAGTTTTCAGCTGGTTTTGTTATGCAAGAAAAACTATACAAAACTATAAACTACAGTATATGAAAAACAAAGTGGATTTTCTTAAATTTGTTGGGGGAAAACCATAAAAATTACAGCATTTATTATTTTTGTTTTGCCATAAGTCTTGGGTTTTTGTTAGTTTTTATGTTGGCAACTGAGATATGCAGGTGTATGTACATTTGTGGATGTGATATTAATGAAAATATGCAATTTTGCGATAGCCAACACAGGAATCCATTTTCATGCAGTGCCATAAACAGGCACTTAGACCTACACATCTCAAACCAAACAAATGTCTGGTGATCAAGCTCTGAAATGTAAAGCCTTCTGCAATTTTCCCACTACATACAAAATGTTGTCTTATCTTCAGTACATCAATCTTCAGGCCATGCGGTTGACTTCAAAGTTTCTGAATTACAATGTTTGAAGCGCAGCAGATATATGTTACGTGAATGGAGTGGTGCAGAATGAAAGTCCTCATCATGCACAAAGCTTTGCTCACAGTTGCTCATCGCTCATCATTCTCACGTTCAATCTGCTTATATGCACTCTTTAGCTGCAGGGGGAGGGGGTGGGGGGTGAGGGGGGCTTTCTAAATTCACTGTTTCTTATCCAATCAGCCATGAAGGTATGTGGCCTCTTTATGAAGGATGTTTGTTCAGCGACAGTTCCGTAGTATGCATAATTTAACTTAAGCATACTACACTAATTGTGCATGAATAAAGCAAAACATTTGTCACTCATGAATTAAATAAAAATAACTCTAGCAGTGACATGTAAGGAAAATATACTACGTTGTTTTCACCTTAAGCTTCACATAATACTGAAAGCAGCCATATGAGAACTATAGTTAAAAGTTAAAGAAATAAAGACATTGTAGAATCCGAGAATATGATGTGTAAGCAGAAAGAACTGCACACAGTGCACCTGCAACCATATCAAAAGAATTTTTTTTCTCATTTTTCTTTCCCATTGATAAGTCACACATTGGTGAAACAGAGGTGATGTTCGCACCTCATCACAAAAATTGTCAAGTGAGACCTCAAAGAGAATGTGCAGCAGAGCATCTGACAGTAACAGTTACCCAGCCCACGAGTTTGCCAGCAACATTTGGTGAGGTTGCAGTAGTAGACACCAAGACAGCATTACTGTACAATTTAACATCAGCTTTGAGACGTTCACCAGATGATCATATACCTTTAATTATTGCTGAATTTGTGCCAAATATTACTACCACCTATGAAATCTACAGACAACAACCTGTCCCTCTGATACCAAATAGCTTTGGGTCAGTATGAGGTTGATGTGAATGCAATGCAGAATAAGAGAATTCCAGCATTGGTTTAGATAAAAGGGGGTAAACACTGTGACAGCTAACTGATCAGATAATTTTTTTTCAGTGGGCCACTCACTTCTGAAATAAATAACGTGAACAAAGATCAACAAAATATCCCCAAGGGTCAGTTTTGCAGGAAATAAGATTATATTATAACTGCTGAAAGCTATTTATCCATTGTCAGTTACCACATTCTACATTTATTCAGCTTTCTGTCATTTCAAAATATCCTGAATGATTAAGAAACAAGTGGTGGGATGTAAACAATAGCAGTGACTCACCTGGTCTTTTGTCGTTTCGACCTTTTCGACCCCCACATAGCCGTACTTTGGAGATCAAGACTAGGATCTGTTTCTGGCACAAGGACTTGTTGCTCTTCGGACAGGGCTTTCGCTTGTTGGCTACCGGTCGGTTGGTTTGGTCGTCCTTGACTGCCCGTTTCTGTCTAATGAGAGAGCTGGCGAGAGCTGCCATCTTCCCCCCCTCTCACCTTTGGGAGGGGGGTGGCTTCCTTCCCAGTACCCCCTTTTTGTGGTTTGGCTTTTGCTCTCCTCAAAAAAAACTAGAGTAGAGAGGACGTTTTAGAGAAGCCCCCACAGGGGAGATCGGGAGGCTAAATGGGTTAACAGGGAAGAGTTTAGTTTGAGGGTTCCCTTGGAGAGGGAAGAACTGGAAGAAATATAAGTTCACCTGCAGTCCAATGTAAAGACTCCACTCTGGCTAAAAAATAAAAATTACTGATACCAACAGAACACAAAAAGTTCTGCAGTTACATGTTCAGTCTTAAAAACAGACACAGACCAAGGTTAGACTGACTTTAAAAAGGTGAAGAGGGAGACATTTCTACCCTTCTTCCCCACTCATATTTCAAATTAAAACGTGCCTTAACTGTCAAGTTCTAAAAATTGCAAAATATCTACTGTAACCTACTTGGAAAAGACAATACCAAAGAAATGGAATTTAAAGTATTTTACATATAAAAACACTTTTACTGAAGTAAAGTGAAATCATTTTGAATGCTAGGAAGCTCTTAAAAATGCAAAACTGTTTGTCACCATTTGTGCAGTCCATGGAGGTCCAACTTTGCCCCCCATCTAAATGTGGCAGCATGGAATAATGAGCAGAGATTCCAAGCGGTAATCCAGCTGATTTAAATCCAGAGGTAGAACAGCGAGCGTCTTTGTAGGAATGAAGCCGGGAACAGAACAGAGACATGGACACAGACAGAGAGAGATTCCTCTTCTGCCTCCGATGGCATGCTCTTTTCCCACAGTCCTCACCGAACCCCCCCTCCTCCCTCCTCCTCCTCCTCTTCCTCCTCCTCCCATCCAAAGTCAGCGAGTGGTTGTGAGAGTATGTGTGCGTGAATTCCAGCAGCCACCATCAGTAGAGGTGACATTCATGAGAGAGAGAGAGAGAAAGGGAGTGAGGGAGACAGGGTTGGGGTGGGGGGGTGGAGGTAGGGGCTGTGATGTGCGAGAATGAGCTTGACTGAAAAAAAAGGCAGAAAAATGTAGAAGAGGGAAGAGAGATTGGCAACTGACACTTCACAAAATCACAGCTCACCGAGGGCTACAATTTTGTTATTGTTCAGCCCCCCTCCCAAATAAAAAAAACCTCCCTCATCTTGACTGTCCTGGTGAAACAGAGAGACAGTGCCACAGGAATAAAGCAGGAGAAAGAGAGAGTGCTTAAGGTGCAGATTGTGACAGTTCTCTGTCTCTTTGATAGGAACAACCTCACATGTGCAGCCTTCCCGTCACATGCACCCACACATCCTCAAACACAGCACATCAGCATATTTTGTGGTGTGTTCCCTGAGTAGACGGAGAAAAAAAAAAGCTGTATAACTGTTCTTCTCTCGTCAATACTCTGCTTCATCTTCATTCCTGACACCCACACATGCAGTTGTAACCCCTGTCTCAACATCATCGTCCGTCTCTGTGATTTTCTTTCCTTGAGCTCTATATGAAATGGAGGCAAAAATAAAGCGACTTTGTTCCCTGAAACTGGCATTTAGTGTCTGACATAGCTGACTGCTGGCTTACGCTAACCCTGACAGAAACATGAGCTTGGACAGATTGAGTTAGACAGCTAACCCAGCCAACACACGCACAGACACACACACATACCCACACACACCCCCCCACACACACACACAGGCTCACTCATATCAGTCTTGCTCTACCCCAGCTCTTCCACCTGCATAATATCCATGAAAAACAAGCGTGAATATTACAGATTCATTTACATGTGAGCGTCCTCCCTCTTATTTAAAGACTGCAATTTCTGCAGTAATTTAGGACAAAATAAACTTCCTGAAGTATCATCTGAGGACACAAATCATGCTGACATACTTTTGCTTTACATACTGGGTACTTCTAAATGACAGTGGCCTGCAGTCAAGCATTTCTCATCTGGGTAAGCCACAGAAAAAGCTATTTTCATTTTGCCAGATTTAACATAATCAAAGTCAACCTGTTCATTTTGACACACTGATCAAAAATGTTTTCAATTGAAATTGTGTTATAAATACAATTTGGTAGAAATACATTAGCTTTAGCAGGAAAAGTGTGCAACTTTCTTGTAGATAAGCTTGATAAATCAGGGTCATCATGTCAAACACTCACTGCCTGTCCATAATTTCATCATTGCATGTTTTGAATGTGTAATACAAGTGAGCACAGAAAAACTATGAACATCTGTGGCCCCGCCCCCTCAGACTCAAACCCAATAAATCAACCAATATTAGAGCCAATCAATCCAATTTTATTTGGCATTGCACCTCCTTTACGAGCCAATTGGTAGGGAAAGCAGCAGTGGAAACAGCTTGAAAATGCAAGGTCGATTCAAAATGCTTCTAACAATGCAGAGCAAGGTCACTATCTGTCAGGACTTGATTGACAGGTGACAGGGGATGTTTGGTCTCCACGGAGGGACGTGGGCTTGCAGGGGTGGAGGAGAAGGAAATACCGATGAGATAATGTAATTTGTATCGATGAGAAAACAGAAACTGTATTTTTCTCCTTTTCTAATGTTTCCGTGCCATGCATTCTCCACCATCCTGAGCCATGCATTCATCTCCATATCCCGGGTTAAGAATCAATCTTCTAATGGACATCGCATTACCCACTTTGCCAAAGGTTGTTCTACTTTTTCCTTTTCTACAGTCACAAGTACATGCCAAGTTGTACCAAAGGAAAGCTAAGTGCAGATTCCTGGGACATTACTCAGTCTCAAGGTTAGGAAATGTTTCAATCATTATAATTAGATTTTAGGCCAAAAATTAAGTATAATCATTAAGATCACTTTTCATTTCTTGCTAAGAGCTATCATCTGAATAAAGTTCCCCAGTTAACAACTAAATACCCATTAAATCATTGCTCTGTGCTAGAATCATTAATTATTTTCACTTTTAGCTTATCAGCCTTTTGTCTTGGTCAAATACAATATCTACACAGAACTAAATATCCACAAGTTACTCAAAACGTCTCTGAAACTTAGCATTTTATCACATTCAGGATTCATTGTACAGTCTTCCATTTAGGCATAGCGTCATTTTCTTTTTTATAAAGTAAAAGAATTGAATCTTGCATATATCTAAATGAAAATTATAATGCTAAAAATTCATTCTAATATGTTTTGAGATATAAACTACCAGCCTGTTAATATTGTAAAAAGGGGATTAAATGCAGATGTTTTAGCAAAAACAATCCAGGACACAAACCCTGAATGCATATCAGCACATGCAAGCCAAGAGTATTAACAGCATATCCTCTTTTGCAGATGGAAGGTTTTATGTCAACATGTCATTCCCAGAATAATGTGTTTTTGTGCATTCCATGTTACCTAACATCCATCCAACACTTTGATAATCTTTACTAGATGGATGGGGTGACCTACTCGGTCAAGCTGGCACAGCTTTGCAATATGCCATGAAACTAGCCAATGAGAGACGTGGAGGAGGACAGCTCAGATCTCCAATCACAAGTGACTGATCAAGCTTTATTTAACTGAGTAGAATGGACTAAATTGACTTGAAAACACATATTAGGTCACTTTTTTTATTATTTACATGCAGTTGCCAACCATTGTATTTCAATTTTCACTGCCCAGGTCAGAAAAACAAACAAACAAAAGAAAAATAAAATCCACTTACATTTAAACTAGTCAATAGATAAGAGCCTTTCATTGGACAATTGTGGTATGATTAAATGGTTCAGTAGCTGATGCAGGGAGTAGCTTCCCATTTCTTGAATAACCATCATTTTAAATTGGGGGTTCTCAAACTTTTTCACACCAAGGACCACTTCATCATAAAAAACAACAAAACATCTAGCCAAAAACTGTTTAAACAGCCTATATTACAATATTATTATATTTTGTATATTACCAATTAAATCTGCAGTATATTACAAATGGTGCTAACAGCTTGTTGCTAACATTAGTCATCATTTCTCCAGCTTTTCTCTTCAGTCACTGACCCATTGTTGTATTTTAGAACTATTCAGGTAACTCTTCATTTCGTTTCACTCTTCATCATGAGAGGCCTTTTACATGACAATAGGCAATTTTGGTAACCTAACTGTAAAAAGACGGTGATGCAAAATGTGAGTTTGCATAAACAAATTCAGTAAAAGTCTACTCTTAGGCTTATATAGGCTACATTTGATTTCCTTTTAATTTAGAAAACAATTATCTGTACTCGTAACTTAGCGTTGGAAGCCAGATGAGAGTGATTTGAGAAACCGATAAAAATGTGACTTTTTTATCACATCCTCTTGTGGACCACTTCGGGGCGCAGAGTCATGAATGCATGAGGGTGAGAAGAAAGGGAGATCAAGAGATTTCCCATCATGTCTAGTGCCTTCAGTTCAAGCCTGTGGGGGCAGTGTTATGATCTGGGGTTTAAGTCAAGGTCATCTGAGAACCTGAATATACTGAATGACTGAATTTTTGTTTCCTGATTCATCAGACTCAAATTGTATGTTCATGGATCATGAAAACATATTTTTTACACATGAATTGATCAACACAGACTCCAGACTTGAACTCCATTGTGAATCTTTGGGGTTTGCAAATTAATCCAATTCTCCTATCACTGATACAAGATCTTGGCAAAAAATGTATGCTATACTCTGGATGAAAATAAATGTTGTGATATTTATTGTAACATGCATAAACATTCCATAGCATAAATAATACCATGCTGAATTGCATGTCATAATCAATCAAAGCTGAAGTTCATCCGACAAAATATTATTGTGTGTGACTTTGACCAGGCAGTGTATGTACACTGCAGGGATGTACTATTGCCTGCTCATGTAGGAAGGTTTTCATGTAATTAATAAATGATTAGTCTTTTTTTTATGTGAAACTTTTCCTAAACCTAATCAAGTAGGTACGATGCCTATATCAAAACAAAAGGAAACTAAAAACTTAAATGTATGTACAAAAATTGTGAATTACTAACAGAAAAATCTAAAGTCTCACAGAGGAACTGGACCCCAATATCCTCGGTGAAAGTCCTGTGTCAGTTTCATTCACCCACCACACCCTTGCTCCCATGGAGGCTTACATTACATATTATATTACACATTTTGTGTGTGTGTGTCACTGTTTGTGGGTGTAAATTGCCAAATAGCTGCCTTGTGGTTATTTGCATGCAAATAGACAGTTCGTTTTATTGTCGAGTTAAATTATAGAAATGTCTTGCATAGTAGAGCTGTTTGTTGCTGTTGTGTTGTTTTAATTAAAGCACTGGCATAGCGCTGAAATTGTCGTTATTTGCTGCTTATCAAGCGAGTATTCTTCAATGTGAATTTAGTGCAAATTCTACATTTGTTAACCTTTAAAAGGGTGAAAGCCTGGATTAGATGTTCCTAAACAGACAGCCATAATATAGTGTGCTAACTCGGGTTGAATATACGATGGTAAGTTACTGAAGATAACATGTACTCCTCCCCTCCTGCTGTCTGAAGAAACTCTCAAACATACTGCTTCATTAGCTCACTCCTACAGTCTATATCAAAGTACATCCCCAGAAGCACTAATTATAGGTTTATGTTGGAGAAAGGAGGTCCAAATCAGATTTATGTTACCCGAGTACAGTCAGTGATCTCTGCCCTGATATTAGATTATTAGATTAAAGGATGAGTTAATCACAAGTCAATAATCCATGAATAAACAGCAGTTAAGTCCAAAAATAGAAACGTTCACATACTGATGTTTGCTATTTAAGATGGGTGATATATCAAGTAAATTAAACCACTGCAATTTATGTGGATTTAATAATGTGTATGGAAAAATACTTTCATTCAGAGAGGATATGTTTTATTTTGAGCCTGTTTTATTTTACATGAGGTGAAGCCCTATCACTGCAACACAGCTAGTAACCCTCAGCAAATGTAATGTTTTCAGTTTTACAGTGAAATCAGTTTAATTTGCTAGCTTTTTTCCCCACTCTATAGTCATTATTTAACCCTTAAAGACCTGGACCTATTTCTGTAGTGACTTCCAAATATTTTTTCACTACATGTAACCTTTTCTAAGTGTCCTACCTATTTATAATTTTACCTTCTGCATTTTTCAGTGAAGTTCAGATATGTTCTTATATTTATTTTACTGACCATGTGGATGTTCTTGAATGCTCTGTGTAAATTCAAAGGTTATTATGTCATAACAGAAAAAAAATTGAGGGGAAAAAAGTGACTGCAATAATAATATGTTGGTTTTATGTTGTAGAGGATGAAGTTTTTTCTATGTTCACCATAGAAACTCTGAATGTCTGCTGAGAAAATGCATTTATTTAAATGTATCGATTGGATTAGTGGTTCATAAGGCATTAAACATCTTAAATCAGTAGATGCTGTTGGTGGTTTAGGTCTTTGAGGGTTAGTATCAGAAATCAGAACACCCGACATCACACCAGAATGTGAGACATCCCCTAAACTACCCCCCTAAGCATAAATATATACTCACATTAGACATTTCCAGATCGTGAAACACTGATTGAAATGATAAACCACCCTCAACTTAAAGAAAATCTTTTTTTTTTTTTTTTTTTTTTTTTTTACAATTTTAAATTTTTAATGCAAAACAAGCCTTTGTTTTTTAATAGTTATAAAAGTCTGAGTATTTACAGTAGCTCTATACTCAGTAGTCTACATTTCAACAGCAACAGTCATGTTTATATAAACACTCGGATGCATACGCACAAACACACACATAACCAGAAAGAGTTAAGCACATCAAAACAATTGGCCTAGTTCTGTCTCTTTTTCCCTCCTGTCTTTCTCACTCTCTCGCTCCTTCAATCCCCTCTCAGCTCATCGCGCTGTCCACAGATGACAGGAGGTATTCTTCGGTAATCCCCCTCCATTATGCGACCATGTGGAATCTGAGGCCTACTTCTTGCATACCGAAATAATATTTCCAATGTCCATGACCCTTGGGTGAGCTGCTCATTAGCTTTGAGCAGCACATATCATTCTCAGTTTTATTCTTTATTTAGGCCTTTTCAGATCAGTCTCTCGTAATTAGTTCCTAATCATGAGAATTACTGTGCGGGAGACAGATGCAGATTCTTTTTGTTTATTTATTTATTTATTTATTATCTGGGTACAGCAGCTCCTGACTCACTGCGAGTTAATCTTGGGTAATGCATTGGTAAAATGGTGCCCAACAGAGCTTTTTTGGTAAATTAATAGGGTGGTAAATATTTTTAGAATTGTTTTATATTGCTTAACTTACTTACAAAGTCAATAAGAAACAGAAATATAGTAGCAGTGATTTTCTTACATACATGAAAAAGTAGAGTTTTACTATTTATTATAGTCACCATCAACATTTCTTGGTTTTCATAAAACCCAGATGTTAGTGTAATGGTTTAATTGTGCAAATTGAGTAAAATTATATGTAATTTTCACTGCTTTAATGTTGCTTCTTTTACAAGGAAATAAGCTGCATTACAAAGTGTTGTGTCATCTGCATATAAATAGAAGCAATGTCACCTTTGTGTGAAATGTTACTGTTAAGGGACATTTTATTCACATTATATTTATCTGAGGGTGTTTTCAGACTAGGCATCTGAGTCCGTATCCGAGTACGTTGGACCCCAAAGTCCACTTAATTTTATCAATGTGAATGCAAACGTTCCATGCATGAGTACCGTACCTGAGTCCAGGTGGGTGTTTTCAGACTGGGTATCCGGATATGTGCTGTACCTGGATACGATCACCCTTTTCCCTTAGATGTTGCGTTCACAAGCACGTAATACAGCTCGTGCCTGAGAATGAGTGTTACAGGACTGAAACCGTAGGTGGCGGTGTGGAAGGAATTCTGTAGCTATCCAACAAATGCAGACATGACAAACCCTTACGTCATTAACAATGTAACTGTTCTGTTCATTTCACTACAAATGTGGCAAGACAGGCGATACTTTTCTATCTGTAAACCTGTTTGAGGCAGAGAGAAGAGCAACTTTCTCAGCTGGACTCGGGTATGGTACTCACGCACGGAATGTTTGCATTCACACTGATAAAATTCAGAGGACTTTGGGGTCCAACATACTTGGATACGGACTTGGATATCCAGTTTGAAAATGACCTGGCTGAAAAATTAGTCCTGGGTATGGACTGTGTGGATTCCTGTACGGAAAGTTGCAGTGTGAAAGTTATTTGTACCCGAGACTGGAAGTGACCTAACCACCATGCCTGCCTCAGATCCTCATGGCACAGGCTCACCTTATTTACCGAACCACTCGGTCATATATCAGGGACAACAAAGGTCACTCTTCTTCTGTTTGCCTTAAACAGGCGAACAGATAGAAAAGTGTTGCCTGTTTTTTGCAATTTTTTTGGTTTAAGTAGGAGATGTCTTTTTACTTTTACATGTTTCGACTGTCATCTACAGTCTTCCTCAGAGGGTGTGAGTTGTTCACTGTGACGTGTCCTTATGTATTGTTCTTCCTCAATGTGTTCAACTTGACACTTAAATTTACTTAAACTTGTCTGAAAAAAAGAAACCAAAAAATTGCATTGAGGAAGGAGGCAGAACTTTGCCAACTTTGAAAAGGAAGTACCCATTTGTTAGACATATTTGTGCTATATTATGGTTTTTTTTTTTTGTTTAAAAATAATAATATTTGAGGATTGAGACCCGATGTATCAAATATGATACAAAATTGAAACTCATACATGGAAATTGATATGTGGGGGAAAAAAGGGTTGTTCAGAAGGATCAATAAAGGCTCCAGTTTCAAAGAACTGGAATTTTCTGTCAATAATTTAATGGTTCGGGTTTTACAGGGGTAACACTATTTACAGTTACCACTTCTCGATTTTTTTTCAGCATCACAGTCAAACAGTGGTTTAACTTCTAGTCACATTTCACACTTAACAACCAGAGCAAAAACATTTTATTTTTGCATTCTCATATGTTAACAAAATTATAACTGCATTTATATTATTACCAGCTTAGCTGTGTTTCTGTTTCCAGTCTTCATGTGTACACTAGTATGCTAGGCATCAAGTAAAAGCTATTTTCATGATCAATTCATCTATTGATTATCTTCTTGATGAAATGATTAACAGTTAAGTTACAAGATGAAAAGTGAAAAAAAAAGGCTTTATATATCATCTGTAGCGTCTTTGTTTTCATTAATCAGCAGTTCAAACATCTACCTCTGATGAGCTAAAACCAGCAAGTGTTCCACATTTACGGGTTCTGTTTTATGTTTTTAATATAGTGTAACTGATTAATTTGTTAGTTCTTGCAGCTCTCCTATGTACATAGTGGGATCTCTCTTTACATCCCTCCAGCAGAATGTGAGTGGGTTCAGAATGTTCCATTGTACTACGTACTCTTCCTTTACCATGCAGCTCTTTTACATTCTCTTTGTAAGTGGGACAAATTCTCTATGTACCTTCATCTTTACCGTTGCCTGAGGTAAATTCTCAGCAGGTAAGTCTGATGAGCTAAACTTGCCTTTTTAAGGGTAAGTACAGATTTCTTGTTGAATGCAGATTTTGGATGTCCTCATTGAGTTTCTATTAAAGCTCAGCATCACTGATGGTTCTGTCAGCGCCCTAAACTCTTTGCCTCTGTGATCTCATTTTCTACTGACAGTTACTGCTGTGATGACTGACATTATGCGTGTGGAGGAAGACAGGATACTTTCTCAGTCCGTGTGTATTTATCTAGGGTCAAATATAGAAAATGTCAAATTTTCTTTACTTTGCTAAATGACCTATGTACCTGCCAGCTAGAACCTTGAGTAAACATTAGCTCATGGAAGTGTTTCAGTGATTGATTTATCTTTATTAATTTACATCTGAATTTCCAGGTTATTACCACTATTTTCATTTTCAACTCTTGATGTGAATAATTTCTGGGTTTCATGAGAATGTAAAGCAAAATCAGTTTAAAAATATAAAGCTAGGGATTCCAAATGTGCGAGCTAATATTTTTTTTTTACTAATCTCTTTTATTATCAGTGGTTTGATTTTCTACATACACTATATATTTTTTTTTCCAGTATGTGGAAGGCTACCTTAACCCATAAAGATCCCAAGCTACTTTTTTGACAGTCCCCAAATGATTTTTTTCTCTATATTTAACCTTTCTAAAGTGATTTATCACCATTTATTATAATATTATCCTCTGTATTTTGCATTTTTTCAGTGTAAATCCAGTATTTTCCCATAAATTTATTGATCATACAAATGTTAATTAAAGCGTAGAGTAAAATTGAAGGTTATTATATCAAAAACAGAGAAAAATTGACTTTTTCATCAATATATATCATTAACTGCATATAAAACAGTCTCCATCCACTGTCATTGATCCAACTCCATTGGTTTTACTAGTGAATCAATATTGTTGAAGATGACGGTGTTTGTACTTTCACTACAGAATCTCAGAACATCCAAATGGGTCATATCTGATAACCATGAAAAGATGAAAAACTGCATTTTACATCAATTATTTACATCTATTGATAGAATTAGTGGATCAACAGGTATTAAACATTTTACTACAGTAGATGATTTTGTTCGATGGTGGATGTTTGGGTCTTTTTAAATTAAATAAAAACTCGTAATCAGTAGCGTTTAAGTCTGATTACTGCAAGCTGTGTTTTTAAACCTCAATTTTATTTTCTCAGCTCCACAACTTCATCCCTTGTTTCTGTAAAAAAAAAAAAAAAAACTGTGTAAAAACAGGGAAAAAAATGCTCTTTTCAAATCAGGCTGACCTTTCAGTTTCAGTTTGGGTCAAGAAAATTCAATGGTCGCCTCAGTTTTGATCGCCTCAGGTCTGATCTTACTATGAACAAATCATCTTTTCAGAAACTCTGCACACAAACAATGCAGAGGTGGGAAAATCAAAGCGTGTTTGTGTGTTGTGTGCTGTCAGCATACACAAATGTATGGCAATACTGTAGTTGTTTTTTATGATGTATTCATGTATACAGCGTAGACGGAGGATCCACTGAGAATCAAAAAGATCTGAAACAAGGTAGTTGTGAGCCAACAAAATTAGGTCGCATAACGTGGGTTTTAGGATTGGCTGTGTATTTAATATGAATATTGATTTTGTCTTTCTGGAGGATGTTCAAGTGTCCCATCATTACATCTGAGATTTCACTCATTGACACATAATGCTGAGTATAAGAATAAGCTTTATGGATAAATCCTTTAGAATTTAGAGCATGCTATTGCTCATGTTTTCCTTGGTTTAATAAGCAGAATACGGTAGCCAGCATACAGTCATAGCTTCATTTGTTCTAATTTAAGTCGTTCTATAAACATTTAAATGTGCTGCTTTTCTTTAGTAAACAGAATCTGATGTAACAGATGATTTTTGCATTTGAGGTTCAGAGTGCAATGTAGACATGCAGAAGTAGTACAGTAGGTAAGAGCAGGCTGGTCCTTTGGGTTATCAGACGGGACCCTCCCATCACAGATGTTGAGCTGAATTAGGATCATAACACCTCTTGAAGGCTCAAAACTAATTTTCGGCAACAAAACCTCCCAGCTGCTCTCAACACTAATCATTTTTGTTATGCAATTGTACTATTATTTTAACAATCCTGTGTCAGATATGCTGTTTGACTCTTCTTTGCATCGTTTGTTGGTTCATAGTTGTGTTAAAGGCAGCATGTTACTTATTTAACTTTATTTATGCTCCTTTCTTCTCAAATGAAACGACTTGTGACCTGTTCTGTACTGAGAGTTGGATGTTTAGTACTCATTCGCAAACATTTGACAAATTTACGCTGAAGTTCATTGGAAGTCGGTAAAGGAAACCAACTTAAAAGTAGGGTTGCACAATGTATCGCAAAAATATCATTGTCACAATAACAGAGTATGCAATATTCATGTCGCAAAGACGTGCAATAATTTATCTTATTTTATTTTTATTAACTTTCTGTTTTCCACCCCATGGGGTACCACTGGTTTTCTTTATCACTGTAACATGCTAGTTTTTTTTTATCAAACAAACTGAAATAATGCTACTGCTGCTGGTTGAATGTAAGTTTACATGTTTTTAATGTTGAAAAGATGTGAATATTTTCAGAGCACAACTTTGTCCAAGGCCTGAACACTTGTATTTACAGAT
>JAQQZY010000007.1:14299062-14324165 GCA_030068375.1 Ostorhinchus rueppellii | reverse complement strand
ATTACCTTTGCACTCCCTCTTGTGTGTTTCTAAGAGCCTCTGTAACAAGTGAATTTCTCTGCTGTGAGATCAATAAAATCTTATATTATCTTATCTTAATTAACAGGAACTGTGTAGAAAAATATTAATATCTGGAAGAAAACATGCATTTAATCAGATCATTTCCAACTGTGGTTCTTAGATAGGTGAGGACACGTACATTTAGGAGGCAATCACATATATAAGCCCCCCCCCCCCCCATACACACACACACACACACACACACACACGCACACCCATGTATACAATCACCTAAAACACTCACGTTCTACAGTCACCTCCCAGACCTCATCAGCATAACTTAAATTACAGGATGATAAGGTAGTAAAGTGGTTTGTCCAACTAACGTTCGTAATATACATGTATTAAAATACATTTTTTAACCTGACAAGAAAACCGATGGAAATCTAGACATGTTTTCAGATTATCTGGGCTCTGACTCCATTGTTTAAAAGGATTTTAACCCTCCTTCCTTTCCTGTGCTATGAAGTCGATTTGAAAACACAAGGAGTAGATGCACAAGTTTTATGTCTTAATAGTTTGTTCTGTTTTATATTTTAACTTGTTTTATTTATTTGATTTTAATGTTTTTTTTAATGCTTTTGTTAATTTGTATTGTGTTTTAGTGTTCTGTATAGCACTTTGGTACACTGATTGTTTTAAAGTGCTTTACAAATAAAGTTGGATTGGATTGGATTAATGTTTTAATAATTTTTTTTAGAAGTATGTGACAATATCAGTGAGAATTGCTTGATGTGAGTAGTTTCTTACATGGTTATTATGTTCATGTTTTTCATGACCAAATGGAAATACAGACTAAAGAGAAACTCCAAATCTTCCTGTAACTTAAAACTAAAGTAATTACATTGTGCTTGTTTTTGGACAAATTAATATGCATTTTTGCCTGGTTAATCAGTAAATCATCTCAACAAGATTATCCTCTCAACATTGACTGACTCCCTCAGATCAATAGTATGACAGTATAAACTGGAGATTAGGTCTGAGCAGTCAATGCATCAGTACTTGTTCTGGAAAATTCAGTACCAAATACAAACAACAATGAAAAATACTATCACAAAGAATGATTGAGTAGCAACAAAATACTGAGTTCAAGTGTCCAATCCTCGTGCTTCTAAACAGTAGGATGTACTACAGATAATAGTACATATAGTTTAACAGAGTTGTCTTCTTTCAGCCATGTCCTCTCTGTCCTTGCACCAAACTATTACTGAAAATAGTCTTACTTTGATATAACACATCTGCACCACAGGAGACTGAATAATTTGACATAAAGCAGAAGGATGCCCTATTTCTATATAGGTTTCTCTGCAAATATATACACAATATATACAGTTAACCTCTGGTCTATGTGATTTTTTTTTCTCTTGTTGCTTAAAATCTGCTAAGCGCATTTTTACATGGAATGGCTGTTTGGAGCAAAAGGATTTGATAAAATTGACCACAAAACAAGGACACAGGTGTTGATTCTTAGTGAGATTCATGATATTAGCCACTGTTTCATATCAAAAGGAGATGTTTGAGTTCTTGTTATCAATAATATGTTTTATTGTTTGTTTATGTGCTTGTCTCTTCTGGTTTGTTTTTGTGTGTATTTGGCTGTTCATAATGACATGTTGAACATGTGAAAGAACAGAAACTGTACTTTATTTTTGTTACACATGGCATAAGCTTCCATTCATGTCATTCCAGCCTCTTGCTTTTATTTGTATTTATCATTTTCTTGTTTTTTATTTTCGTTAAATGAAAAACCCAATTAAGACACGGGCGACACGGTGGTGCAGTGGATAGTACTCATGCCTCACAGCAAGAAGGTACTGGGTTCGATTCCAACACCAGTCTATGGGGGTGGGACCTTTCTGTGTGGAGTTTGCATGTTCTCTGCGTGGGTTCTCTCCGGGTACTCCGGCTTCCTCCCACAATCCAAAGACATGCACTGATAGGTTAATTGGTTAATCTAAATTTCCCATAGGTGTGAATGTGAGAGTGATTGTTTGTCTATATGTCAGCCCTGTGATGGACTGGTGACTTGTCCAGGGTGTACCTCGCCTTCGCCCTTAAGTAGCTGGGATAGGCTCCAAGTGACCCAAGTGAGGATAAAACAAGTTCAGAAGATAAATGAATGAATGAATGAAAAACCCAAAAAGACATTGACCAGAAAACAGTATGTCTTATATATGATCTTGTGATTTAAGTCTTGATATAGTTAAGTTGACTCCAGTGTTTAACTTCATCATAGTATTCACCAAACCTCACAAACATACCAGCTACTCCACATGATAAGTAATGTAAAGGACTGTCCTACCACACCTTGTGCACAACATCCTTTTAATAGAAAAGAAGATACTATTAAATCTACACAGTCTTCCACATGGGAAAATGCAGAACTTGTGAGCAGCCCCACTAAATGCTGAGCTCAGATTTGGGTTGTCAACCCCAGGAAGCATTACAGCGACATTATGCATTCAATTCATACCCATGACCTTTAAAGGTTACAGTCTTTTATTCACAAGAAAAACAGCAAATGTCGACTTGAATTGTGTCCTTTTTTAAACATTTTTTAAGGGACCAAGGTTATGCAACTGTAACTTTAGGCTTCAGATGAAGAAAGCAGCACATAAAAAGAAAAAATCTGAAACCATCCGAAACAACATCTGTTCTGTTGTGAATGCACAGAGATGCAACAACAACTTAAATCCAGCAGAGTGAGCTGTTCTACTACAACAGAGTACAAGAAGCATGTCTGTGTTTATGGATGCAGCTCTGTATGGACTTCAGTGGTTCCATTGGGTTCTTGTTGTTTTGCTGTAGATGCAGGGATTTCTTGCTTTCTATTTTTGTGTCGTTGTTATTTATTAATGTCTATCTAGATACCAAATAACAGGGTGCATATATGAATTTTTAGTGTTCAATAGTATTTTCTCAACACTGTTTTGCAGGATTTATCGCTATAGTTCAGTAGTATTATCTGACCCACAGTAATTTAACAGTCCAGCATCTGACACATCATTAGAAATGCAGAAAGAAAGAAAAAAATGCGTGACCCTGGATCTAAAATTAACTGATGGACTTTAATGGGACTGCACTAAGGTATGGCAAACTTCAGCACAGCATTCCTGCTTGAATGCACATTGAAGGCATTCAGCCAATCACTCTGCCTCCACCACTCTGTCTTCTTTCCATCACATCCAACATCCCACTGCATTTTAACTTTGCCATCTCAAGGGCACAGGTGCAGCATGTACAACCTTGATTTAGGAGACATTGATCTTATCACCCTGCTGAGTACAAGTCAAGGCATCATAGACTTTAATTCCTTGGTGCAAAGTTAGACGTTGCTGTTGTCTAATCAGGCGATGATGAAAAGCTTTGAGCTTGTGACACAAACTAAAACTAAACTTAAAAAAAAAAAAACACACACACACACAGAGACATCTAGGGTGAGTCTGGACAGATTCTGCTTGGTTGTTGCAGTTAATAAAATTCAGTAAGCAGATGATACTCCTGCAGCTGTTTACTCTTTAATCTCCTGCCTGACCAATGATAAGTGGTCAGAGCTCCAGGGACCTCGGTGCCTATAATATTTGCCCTCCCCGGTGCCTGAGATTTACCCTCCACACAGGGAGTGCTCAGGAATGTTCCCTTTAGTATTCATCCATACTAAGCTCTAAAATAATAACTTTAAACTCCCAGTAATGCCCATCAGCCCTTAAATGATCTTTCTGAAAAGTTTCAATGCTATGCTTTTTTAAGGCTATTACTAGAAATTGATCCTAATATTGAATATTTGTTGTATTTTATCACAACCTGGATTCAGACAAATAGAACAGCAATGCAACCACTGAAGATAATGAGGAAAAAATCTAATCACTTAAAGTAATCTGTTTACATGTGACGTCTTTATGTTCATGGCTGTTACTTTACAGCACAAGGTTATTAATAATTAAACACTACAAGCCCTTAAACCGTTAACATGCAGTGCAGTCAGCTCCAGGTCAACATGAGCCTTCACCAGTGGGGTTTGCGATGTTAAATTTCAGTTCACATTTGAACAAAACTGCTTCTCAGTTGAGGCTGTGGGAATGTGGAATACTTTACCACTGAGTATTAGTAGTAGTTCTCCTAAACATATACATGAGGCCTGAAAAATGGGTTCCAGGATTCTTTGGCATGTAGTCACTGAACTTAGAGTCTATGAATGTGGTCAGTAGTTACAATAGTACATTACTGGAAAAATAATGTGACTTTATTAATTGCCAATGGTGCGTTTCCTATTTCTAATCTAAACTAACAAATTTCTGTAATTTCTACAGTAAAAAATTACAGTAGCTTCTTGTTTTAACAATTTATAAGGTGTAATTGTGCATGGCAATGTATAATTGGTTAAAAAAAAATACTAATAATATTTGCAGTAAATTAAAGTACGTACTCACAGTATCACATTGTAAAATTACAGGTTGGTGTGTTTTCACTTGGTCCTGACTGTAAACAATACAAATTACAATTACACACTGTTGGTATTAGAAGGCGTAAAGAGGACATGAAGGCGGACACAGGGGCGTGAACCCAACATCTATCCACTCAGTAAAGCGTAAGACATTATTAGTCCACAAAATTAAAATGTGATTCAGTCGTAACTTAATGCAATAGAATTGTAGATGTCTATTTTAAGTCGGTGTGTAATATAGACATGTTAAAACCAGCATTTTAGTAAGAATGTTTCTGTATTTGTGTGACTGTATTTCACATTATTCATATTCATACAGAATATACGAGGTTTCAGACTCAGAATACACCATTTTTGTGAATGTTAGCTAGCGAAAAACTGGTTAATTTAAGCTAACAGTAGCTGAGCGCATTAGCCCCTCTCAGAAATGACTCCAATAGTGAAGTCTCTGTTAGCAACGTTAGCACAGTTACAGTCAAACTGAAGCAGTCAAAACAACAACAACAACAAAAAAAAAACTAAAATACAATTTATGCTTTTTTTTCCCGAATATAAAACAACAATACGCTGTAATTTATACACAGCAAAAATCTGTAAAAAGTATTTGGTAATATGCTGTAATTACACTTTACGGCACTTTATTGGCAACTTTTTTGCCTTTTATTTCCTGTGAATTCTACAGGAAATTTATGACCGTGTAGTTTAAATTGATAACATTTAATTGTTATTTGAGATCATAGTCTTTGGGATAGTAACTTACTGTGTCACATTAATCTTAACATGTAAGGTTTTGATTTCCTATAAAGTGGTGTCTTATCACCTGGCCCCCATCCAGGGACAGCAGAGGAAAATTAGCTGTCAGCTATTTCTAGCATAATATATGTATTGTGTGCTGTCCCTACTAAATAAACGATACATAGATAAACACAATTCGCACACAGCAATGACTTTAAAGTAGTTGGCATTCTGACAAAATGACTGGAATATGACCCATTAAAACTAACAAATCAACATTCTTTTCTGTGACCCTCTCGAGGACTAAATGATTTAGAAAATGGATGGATGGAATAATGGATGCTATATTTCTGAATATAATTCAACAATTTAGTTTATTTGTGATTTTTAAAAAAAAGGCGGAAAAAAGCATGGTAAATAAAGTAAATCAGTTGTAAATGCAACAAATGGACGCTTAGTATACATAATTTAATGTATGGCATCCTTATTAGGTAAGTGTAATTTTAATTTTATTTTTACACATAAATTACTGCTCAATTTTCTTTCATCAGGGAACTTAAAGTATTTTGTCTCTCTTTAAATTTAGATTCAATTAAATCTGGGTAAATCTACACTCACTTAGCACAAACATCACTGCATATGGCAAACATTAGGAGTGATGTTAATAAGGTCTGATTTTCAGCTGTGAATAGATGTTATTCGTGTGTTTTTACACACTGAGACTAGCTAGATTTTACAGTTTGTTTGCTATATTGACAGACATGATCTGCCACAGGTTTAAATGATTTTTCTCCGGCCTGTGTTTTCATTCTTCTCGTGTTGTCTTGTTCTATCTTGGCATCTCTTCAAAGCCATGTGCCCGGTAAACCTGAAGCCATGTGTCCAGAGGGATACCTAATCAGATGGCTGAACCACTTCAACAGACTCCATTCATGAAACTCATCTCTTTCCATGCGTGTCTCAGCTTTTCACTTTGTTTCTGCAGATGAAGTAAACATTTTAGGAAAGATTCATGCTTTGGCTTTGTGTATCACTGCACTGTCTGCAAAGTTGTCCTGAGAAACCTAAAGAGGCAGGGAAAATAAAACCAGACAAGTTAGAGTTTGAATGGATTCCAAGATGGTTAAAATATGGCAAATATCCTGAATCTGAAGTGCTTAGTGGCTTTGGAACTGGTTTCAGATCCATTGTGCTGTCAAACACCGTCATTAGCTATAGATTAAAAGACAGAAAAATAGAATTCAAGAGAGAAACAAGTAAACGAGATGGAACGCTGTGACTTAGGTGGTTCAGGAAATAATTGGAAAATGGCTGGTGCACTAAGAGAAGCAGGTGTGTGAGTGGGTGTGGGCGTCAGGTGATGTAGGAACCCAGTTGTAGCCTATTGGATACATGGGAAATGCATGATAGAATGGCAATGAGAGTTACTGACTGGAAAGAGAGGAACACTGTAGAAATAACTTCATTGTATACATTATTTTTGGAGCCTCCAGCTACATATGCTGATTTGGTTTTCAGTATTGGTACCTCTTAATGATGATGAAGTAAAACAAACAGATAAACAGGGGTGGGGGGGAGAACGTAAAAATCTGACGTCAGTCTTTTGCAGATCCTCATCTTAACACAATCCCAGCAAAATCCTGTCCGTTCACAACTGCAGGTTTTTTATGTACATGAAGATTTACGCAAAACGAGATCCTGTTTATTGAGTTATGCGTCGTAGCTCCTCGTCATGACAACTAGCTGTGAGATTGAAATATTGCAAGTGGTGTCCTATTGCTCAGAGAGTCGATGAAACCGCACTGAGAGAGAGAGAGAGAGAGAGAGAGAGAGAGAGAGAGAGAGAGAGAGAGAGAGAGAGACCTCTGAAGCGAAAGCCTCAGGATGCTCCTCAGCGCATCCATCGGACTGCAAAATAATATCATCATTGTATCTTAATATTTTAAAAAAAGCAGATCTATGTTGGTATTTTGGCACAATTGAACGGAAGAACAGTGCGTTGTGTCTCAGACTGAGCTCTAATTCTCTGATAAGAGCATCAGATACCAAGTGAATCCAAGAGAGAGCACCACGCAAGCGCGTAAAGAAGAGATTGGACACCTGATTTTGTGGGGTGTCTTTAGAGAGCTATTTCACATTTTAAGTCCAACAATCTGTATTTTTACTCGGCATTCAGGGTGCAGTAAGACAGATATCGTGGATTACTATCAGCATGGACAAATGGGGAAAAGAGGACAGATCACTGCGTTGACTTTTGAGGCAACGTGCAGAGACTTGACGCTATAGCGTTACGCATTAATTTTACTGTGAGTGCTTTTTCTGGTCTAATTTTTCTCTGTGTGTGAGGTCAACATTGTAAAAGTCAAATATCTGTGGATAAAGAACAGAGCAGGGTGTTGTCAGAGAGGGATGAGAGGAGGAGGGGGCAGTATGAGGTGTGCTTTTTTTGGAAAAGCCGGAGAAAGACGGACACCGAGAAGGTGTACTGATGTGCGAAAGCCTGCGACGCGTTACCCTCCTGAGAAATAATTGCGATCATGGAAGAAATGGCCTAGTTAAAACATCATCGACACAGCCACAGAGGATAGAAAAGAGTCTCATTCGGATGGACGGGCCATCATCATCGTCATCATCGTAATTCCGGTGCTGGCATCGAGTCTTTTTAGGTAAGCCATATGTTAACCACCACCTTCTGAACGTGATCAGAGGTTTTTCTGTCTGTCCTGGGTTTTATGTGTGCGCAATCTGTTCGCTTTGGTGACTTCGCACATTGCGCACGTTATCCATCTTGACGCACTGTCACAATTGGAGAATGAGATTTCAATGTAAATCCTCTTGCCAGTTTGTTGCTATAGCACATATTTTCTTCCTTTCAGTAGGAGCCTTCGATTGGCCTTGCCTGTTGATGAGCTGTCACATCTTAACATGATCAGCCTACTTTGTGCATTCAGTATAAGTATTCCATCGTTTTAAGCATGCTGCTAATGAGATGATATTCATGTGATTTAATTGGATTCAGCTTATCATATGGACTGCCCATCAGCCTGACTGCTCCTCTCAATTTAGCTCCTTAAGTGTCTATTAGTGCTGCTTCCTTTGATTGTGAAGGTATTGATTATTTTATTAATGCTTTGGTTGCTTTTATGACTGACTACGTTACTTCTCAATTAGACATACATGCTGCTGTGCTGCACAGATAACTAATCTCAACCATAGTCTCTTAAAGGCCTTCAACTCAGAAGATGTCCTCTCTAATGGACAAATCCACAACAGTTCTTACATACAGACACACATAATATGCACGAACACACAATCACACAGGCACACACACTGTGCCCTAGAAGATGCAGATAGGATTGTGAATTAAATGCACACACTCTGATGATCCAGGGAAGGCGCCATTAATATTCAGTGGTGGTTGGGCAGTGCTCAGTTAATGGTAGACAACAGGACCTCTGTTCTGACAGGTCATGGATGAGAAATGGTATATTTTCATTTTTAGGAAATAAATACATTTGTTTTGTTTTTTTGCAACAGATACGCTTGCCTGTAGCAATGAAGGAGTGACATTTAAAATCCATCAGAAAAGTAATAAAGTGGTTTTGCAGACTTTTGCAGAATTTAGTATTACTCCTGTTCATGTACTCTTGAAATAGCTGTGATTGCTTTCTTTTCCCGGCATCATGTTGGTCTTCTTACTGGCATTTTGGGCAGTGACGGATGTGAGAAGACAGATTCTGAAACAATCTATCAACAGCCTCATAAAAGTACATGCAGTACTTACTTGCCAGATACAGTACAATGGGAAAGTCTGCTGTTGTGCTTAAGAGAGCGTCGTATGTGTACTGTGGAGGCCAAATTTGACAGAAAAAATATCCGAATGTGTGTGAAAGCTCGTTTTTCTTTGCAGCTCAGAAAGTCAATCATTTAAGTATTTCACCCTGACAATAAAGTAATTCAAAGGTCACTCATCCACTTTGTCCCCATGGCTTGTCCTCAAGTGATATACGATTGTGTGGCAAATTATATGAAAATGAACGTTCTTAATAATAAAGATGTAGTGGAATGACATGTATCTATATAACTTCAATAAAAGGGTTGACAGGCTCCAAGAAAAAGATTTATTACCGATGTTACTATTATGAGAACAGGAAATCTGATAAAAATCCATGGCCACCAAACTAAATATTATGGCGAGGACAGTGTCATTTAATTTAACACAGAGAAAATAGAAAAGGAATGGAAACCTGTGAATAGCTGCATCAGGGTTCAGCTTAACATGAAGTGGCAACCTTAAAAACTGGAATTAAATGTGTTGAGTTTTTTGTGAGGGTCCATGAGGTACTCTTCCATGTATATACTATAAGGACAAATTCTTTTATTTGTGAAGTGGGACATAATTTGTGAGCTGTCTTTCTAATTTGGTTGGTATTTAAATGTTTGAAAATGTTTAAATGCTTATTTTCTTTAACCAAGGCCCTGCAGATGCATAGAAAACAGCGCAGTGCTACCTCAGTGGTGTCATTTGGATTCTGTGGTTATTGATCAAAGTGTACATTGTACAATGTATACTATTCTGAACAAAAGCCTTGCTGGCATTAAAGCACAATAACCCCAAAGTTACCATGTAACATTTTTATTTGATTTAACTACACTAGTAAAAAGTTGTTTAGTATTTGTTACAGGAATAGAATAATATGCATAGGAAAAAGGCTTGGGTAAAAATGTGTATTTATTTTCTGTGTTAAACCCAGCTGTACGGATGAATTTGATTTCTTTCTTGCATACATGTCTTACGTTACCTTGTTTACATGTTTCCAACCATATATTTTTAATGGTTCACTCCTCTGCCATATTTTAACCCATCTCGATGCAAAAATCATCCTTTAATTATACAGTAGTTGTCAAAAAAACAAATCCATGTTTTAATTATGTACCGTCATCTGCTTAACCTGACAAAGACACTATAGAGGAACATAACTAGACGTTACTAATGTGTCTTTGCAAATTATGATGCCATGGAGAATCTTGTCTTCAGCTTTACAACAAGCTGTGCCCAAGTGTATAAATACCCCTCATGCCAAAAACATCACAAGCTGTACAGCATTATAATACAGCCATTACATCAGAGACTAATTGAAAAAAAAAAAAAAAAGTTAAAAGAAATCAGTGGTCTCCTAGCAATGACACATTCACATTCACACTTTGAAAAGCTCATTAGTATAAGGGTTTAAAATATTCTCATTTTATACAGTTGCAGTGGATCTCCCTTTTTCATACATGTAAAGAAAGAACAGAGGATCAGGCCTGATTCTCTCAGAGAAAGTCTGCAGAGTATCAATTATTTTAAGCCAGAGGACATGAGGCCATTTAGACTGAACACTATGGCTACATTCTCACTGAAAACTATTCAGATATAGTCTTATTAAACAGGGTTACCATTGGCTGTGTGTATGACCAAAGCACTGGGTTCCAAAGAATTTAATTGGTGCCATTTGGATGTAAGTCTGATGATAGAAAAATGCATATTCTTTCCTGTTATATGCCATCATTTATGTTGTGTTTTTTGTCATTTGGGATCTTTATGCTCTTCCACAAGGGAGATACAGGCCGGGGGTTTGCATAAAGGAAATACCAAAGATCGACTGGTTCATTCATTCATTCATTTTCTGAACTGCTTAATCTTGGAGAGCATCACGGGGATGCTGGAGCCTATCCCAGCTACCATTGGGGAGAAGGCGGGGTACGCCCAGAATGTGTCACCAGTTCTGTACAGAAGTTCAAAGTAAAAGAAGAATTAATCGCTTGTGTATGGCTATTTAATGTTGAATGTACAGAACAGTTAATAATTACATATACCATTTATGTTGTATGAAATGACATGACCATGGCCAGAGGCATGCTATCAGCCAATAAGGCGAGTGGCAAGAGGTGTTTTGATAATTAGCAAATGATGACCGTTAGCTCTGTCATGATGCTAAAGAGTGCTGTCAACCTGATCCAAGAGCGATGCTTTTTTGTTTTACGCTCTATGTTCTCCTGGGGTTTCCCCTACCTGTTTTTAATGCCTCTACACTAAGAGTTGTGGGTCAGTCCCTTAAGGAGAGCAAGATTGTGCACTTACAGAAAGTGTGTATCAAGGACCCAAAAAAGTCTGCTAGAGGGTCCTTGCGCGCTTGCCAATTTTACAGTGGGACAGCCCTGAGCTCTCAGAGATGTATCAAGAATATATGTCAAAATCTGTCATTTCTCTAGGTGTGAGAGGTTCAGTGTTAGGATTGGGGCCTAGCCTGTAGTGCCACTGCTCCACCAGTGTGTTGCACTACCATGCTTTGTATCTGAGCTCAAATTAGCAAAGCCACTTTAGAGCTACCTAAACTTGACTGAACTAGAGCTCTGTGTTTCATGCATCTGATCTGTTACCTCTGACAGAAAAATACCGTACCTGTGAGTTTTTAAGGTATCCTGTCTGAACCATGGAAGCTGCAAACAAGTTTAGCCTAAAGTTTTGTAAAACTGAGTCGGAATCTGTGGATTTTAAAACTGTAGGGGTCTTCATACTGCACATAGGCTGACATTACAGGCATTTTCAGATTCAGATCATCAATACTTAATCACACGTGTGTTGGAAATTTATTTGACACCAAGTAAACTGTGACTAGCTATGGCTATTTGGGACTTCATCTGATTAGCCAGTGATTTTGTTTTTTTTTATCCATAGCACGAGGTAGAGTTTTGCACTACATTTATTTTTCTTGGTTGGGATAACAGTGAAAATGTAATTCACTTTTCAACCCTACTTTTTACTGATCTGCTTGAATTAGAAAATTAAGCAGAGCATACAGCAAAAGCACAAGTATCCCCCTATGGTTTTTAGCTCCTATCTACAGTAGTGTTACTATACATACATTCTCCAGCCTACTTTTTTCATATGGCCACAGTATCTTAGAAAAAAAAAAAACATCTACTGGAGAATGGGAACATGGAGTAGCTGCTGTAATGGAGGTGTGCAGCAGATCATAATTTCTATGTGAGGATGTCAAGTTAGAGAGAAGGGAGGTTAAAATGACCCAGCTCTCAGTCGTGTTTGGATCAAGGAGGAGAAAAGCAGGAGAAAAAACTTGACCCGACCCATTATCTTTCAGCAGAGTAAAGCTTTAGCAAGGCCTGCACAAATGCCATGGTAACCATTTTGTGTAACCCCCCTTTTAAGAATATCACGTAACAATCATCCATGAGATAAGTCTTGGTGGGTTCCAGTCTGTCTTAGACAGTATGAGAAGAATATCACACCAAACCTCATTTAATTATGTAGAAATGGAATGTGTCCTTTTGTTAGCAAGAGAGATGCAAACCCATTAGAAATGGGCATGTGACCTTTCCTAAATCATGAAGTTCCACACTTCAATTCATCAGACACGATCCATTAAGTGGAACAGCTGATCATGTAACATTTTATTCTCTGGTATTTTTTGGGCAGTGATGCATACTGCTCAAGCTGGCATTAAAACACACTTTTGTTTTGTTTTTGAAATTTTTATTATTATTATTATTATTATTTTGAAAAATATTCTTTCAAGCAGTGGTAGTGAATCAGTGAAGTACACTAATTATAATTCACTGTGCTTATGACACAGCACACACATTAGGCAGTTGGTGCTCTTTTCAGAGGTGTGGGCAGTTTCAATAAGAACTGGCAGTTTGAAATGTACTCTGTAATATATTAAGGAGATAGCCCCATATTTGATTAATTAAATGCTATATTTCCTGCATGTTGAGATCGGACCATAATTGCTGTCTAATGTTGCTCATAGCTAGCACTAGTTTCCTGGCCTGAGGATACAGTGAGTGTGCTTCTTGCCATTCACGGACACTAGAATAAAGCCAAAGGCATGATTAGGGAGAAATAATGAGTGAAGATTGACACATATTGACTGAAAACAAAAAGAGACTCTGTGTGTAGTGCTGTCACTGGTTGTAAGATGTGTCTAAATCATTACTCAAGACAGATAGGCCAAAACCAAAGTAGCAAGACTGGAAGTGAGACATTAGAAAGCATGATCCACAGACATTTTAAAACATAGCAATGATCTAAGACAAACACTGACAAGCACTAGGGAGAATAACTACGGAATACTGTGAATAAAAACTAGCAGTGGAAAAGACCTTTCAAATTCTACCAGACAGGGAAAATAATGGAATCCACTCGTTGAACATGTTTTGAATCCCTACTCCTGTGTTTTGAAATATATCCATACACAGGTTTCAGATTTGCCCCAAAAATATTTAATTAAATGGTTAAATTAGTCTAAATCCAAGTCTTCTCTGACAATCTGCTCAACAATGTCAAAAATGTCTACTTGCAAGAAATTAAAGGTTTAAATGGAATAAAGAAAAAAAAAAAAGAAAAACATCATATATATATATGTGTGTGTGTGTGTGTGTGTGTGTGTGTATGTATGTATTAATTATAGGATATGAAATGTTTTCTATTAAATAAAAAAGATTACATGGTGTTAATCAAACAATAACTGTGTAATTACAAATTAAAGTTGGAATTAGTTTCACATTATTAAGTTTGAGGCTCTGATTTGTCTCTTCCTGTTTCATATAATCTATGTATCAGTCTATGTTCTGTAAGTGTCCTCTTTTTGCCAAGTTACTTTACCTCATGTTATTTTTCATCCACAAAAAAATGGATGTTTGCTGAAAGAATTAAAAACAATCAAAGTAAGCACTGTCCGCTTTATGTCATTTTAATGACACACAGAAATATACAGATTTATTCCGTAATTGTCCAATGTAAGAAAAGTCTGTGGAAATAGGATTTTTATTTTTCAAAAGACAAACATTATTATTGTTGCTGGGTTTGTTTATTAGCTGTTAAGGAGCTGCTCAATTCTAAATGATCAGTTCTAATTGTCTAACTAACTGTCGAATAGTGAAAAACACTAATTATTTTAACAAATAAATAACACATGACATTACCAGTAACAGTTATAGTAAACTTATTTTTTATTAAATCAGTTAATTTCTCCAGCTATCATGGATTCAGGGGCTACTAGATTGACTGTTTATGTGTTCTTGTTTTTATTTTTTTTAATTTTAATTGCAGTGTGTTTTAATGTTTTCAGTGCTCTTCCCAAAAGTTATGCCCAAAATTAATGTTGATGTTACTAACGGGGTTAAATGAGGCTCTGCTTGCCACAGTGTTCATATTTTGTTTATTTGTTCAAGACTGTGGTGGAGAAAAATTATCTATGGCATGGCACCAGTATCTGTATCATTAATGGAAATACCTGGGATATGTTTTGCCATTTTGGACTATTGTTGGATCCTGGTTTCCAAACAAATCACAGAGTCATGTGTTGTCATGATATTTGTACAATGTGGGTCATACTGAATCCATTTTATTTATTTTCATTCTCTAGGGGTTTGTGATCCACTTACAGTATTATGTTTGACATCAAGCTTTAAAACTATTGCATTCCTGTTTTGGTCAGATATGAATAATGATAAAAGCTTATAAATTAAACATATTTTTCAACAACAGACATATGATGAATCAACCTAACATCTAATTTGGGAGATCCCTTTAGAATGGAATAGAATAGAATAGAATAGAATAGAATAGAATAGAAGATTTATTGTCATTTTAGCACAAAGCATCAACATGATAAAAGATTGCTTGATTTCTAAGACTGTATTCCCTTTAATAATAATATATTTTATTTATTTAGGCCTTTGTCAACACTCAAGGTCACCGGTAGATACAACCATTTCCTGCAAAATTTAAGATAGTGTATGGCATCTTTAAGTTAATTTCTCATTTCCTGATTAATGACATACAAATCTGCTTGTATATGCCACAGTAAATTGTTCATTCAAAACTAATGACAACAAAAACAAGTCTCTAATGCAGGGGCTACTCTGTTTTATTAAGGGGGACATTTCTATTTGAAGGCAGTAAACCTTAATGGTTATCAGTAGTGCAAGGGCTGGACTGCAGGTTTTATAGACAGTGGCAGTTGGTTGGCTGGTGGGAGTGGACTAAATGTGAAGCTGAATAGGAATCAGGTCCAGAAACTTTAATGCAGACTTAATCAAATTTTTCTGGGAAATAATACCATGTCTGAATTTACATACAAATATACTTTTTTCCCTCCTCCTCATATTAAAAGATGGCTCATTTGCATGGCTTCCTTTGCCAATGTTTATCAATTTCCTTTTGCATAAGAAATTATGATTCAGCATGAGTTTGTACAAGAATAATGGGGGCCGCATAAAAAATGTTTTCTTATAAATTCTAATAATATAAACCAATAAGTTTGGCACTGTTAATGTAAAATAGCAAATAGCACAGTCATTTTCATAACATTCTCTTGATGGCAGGAAAATTTAACTCCTTTGAGAAAGGAAAAAAAACAAAACAAAATCAGATCAGAATTTATGTCAATTTAGAAAAAAAAAAAAACACTAAACAACGCAGTGGGCAGCACAGGCCTTCTTGTGTGGAGGTTGTGTATTTTCCCCTCATATCTGCATGGGTTCTTACTGAGTAATTTATATTTCCTCCCAACATCCAAACACACACACCTAAATGTAAATTGGTCATTGGTGAATGTGAGTGTGAATAGTTGTACTTCTCTATCTGTCACCCCTGTGATGAAGTGGTGACACATCCAGGGTGAACCCCACCTCCACCCAAGGGCAGCTTGGATAGGCTCCAGCACCCTAGTGTCTCTTTTTGAGGACTAAGCAGTTTGAAACATCAATGAATGAATGGAAAAACTTGCAGAACTTTAAGTAAAAAAATGTCTGAAGCTTAATTAATCCATTGAGTTTCATTTATATACATTGTCTTGTTTTATTCCAGAAAATACAGTTAACCTATTTTCATAAAAGCAGTGACTTTGCAGTTTGTGGTTTCTATGCACATGATTTATTATTTTGCATCAGTGCACTTGGGTAGTTGTTGTTTATAGCATTTTATCATCTGTTTTTTATCATCTAGTACTGATAAACTATCTTACATGTAGTGTAAATGCTGCCAGTAACATTCATGTTTAGAGTGCTTATCCTGAACAGTGTCTGTCGATTGCTTTCAGCGAAAGTTAAAAGCTTATTTTTACATTCTCATTATGCAGCTGCACAGTCACTGTGTATTCAGAAAAAACGATTTGTCTCTTCAGTGTGTAAATATATCTTCACAGTGTATTCCCGTTATGTTTCATTATATACAACACCCCACCAAATGGTGCTTCCAGATACATCTAAACAGTGTGTGTAAAACCTGCAGCGACATGAATAATCACAGGAGTGAGAGGGTGAGCTTGACAGATTATCAGAGCCACCTAATTGCCTTGTTTTAATCTGATGTGATTGTAAGATTCAGGTGATACTGATGAGCTGATAGCTTGCATGAACTCAGTGTCCTACCTGAACTGTCAGAATGTTCCATTTCAGCACATAAGAACAAATGTCCATTATTAAAAATCCTAAACACAAAGGTGCAGCAATTACCATCCCGACAATCTATTACCAATGCTTCCCTCAGTATTTTACCCTAATTTAGTAATTTAAGCACTATTATTTTCTGCTATCAATAGGATGTGTAATTTTACATGTGGATTTAGTGATAAAGGCATCTAGTGCGATGAAAATAATAGTCTTTATTTAATCATTAAATAGTTTCCTTAACACATGACTTGACTTTATGGATGATTCAGTCACAACATTGTATTTGATCTAAATGATCTAACTAGGTAAAATGTAAAGTGAAAAACGATCATCAAAAAATTGAGTAAGCCACAATGTCATGTCAGTTTTGCGAGCTAGCTCTGTTTTGAGTGAAAGTAACCAATTTGAAGCCCTGATAGATTTCAAGATGACCTCAGATCAGTGGCTTTGGAGTACAGGAAATCTCTGAGCACCTCTGGGCATACAAATCATACTAATCTCAGCAGAATACATCACACTCAGTAAATCTCAGTGTTCTACTTAAGCTAACTTACACATCATCAATGCAGCCAGCCCATCTGTCAAGGTACACTTTCCACTGAACGTGACAGTCCTCTTAAGGCAACATTTAAATTTCAGCAGCTGTTTGTGTTGTGGCAGCTTGGATAGCATAGCAAAGCAAACTGTATGTATTTACTGCAATGAATGATGATCCTAAGTCAATACACCCCCAGTGTGAGACAATAATGCAGGCGTATGTCGCTGAACCCGTCTGTTTGCTGAACAGATGAACAGCGTGCAGCTATAGGACCAGCTGCATGACTTGTCAATGATTGGGTTACCCATTATTGCTATTATCTGTGGCCACAGATTTTGCATCTGCTTTCTTAAATGCATGTAACATATGCTTTCTGTATGCCCCTGCTTGTTTTTTGTCTTCCAGGATTCCAGCATAACAGTAATAATAATATCTCCTCCCTATATGAGGTTAAAGGACCCTCATTATAGCTGTAGACAAACTATTATATTATTGATTGGCATTGTGTATCCATTGATTTATGTGTAATAAAAGCATGGTTTATGTGTTGCATCTCAAACAGTATTTTACATTTCCCTAGCTCCTTTCAGCCAGCAGTTTCAATTCAATTTGCATCAGAAATAGCATACAATAATGCTTAATCACAGCTCTAAAGTTAGGTACATTAACAATACAAAAGAGATTTACAGATCGGACTTTATTCTCTCAATAAACATTTCACAACTATCTCCAGCTGCCAGTTTATACTTACAGATTCTGCAAAGCTCTGATATGTATGCAAATAGCTTTACATGTTTTTGAGATTTGTTAAACATCTGTACATAAAAGTGTAAAATTAGTAAAGTTTAGGGGGAGATGTGGAGTTTATGAAAGGTGAGGGGTAATTACAGAACATAGCATGAGGCAAAGTTCAAAGTGTAAGCTCCAACTGAGGACACTTGGACCAGTTCCATGCACTCTGACCGAGAAGCAGATGCTCTGACATCACTCAATATGGCATCGTCCACATGAGGGAACATGGGGTTCAACACCATGAATGTAGCATTTTTTCCCCCCATTTGAAACATGTCTTCATTCCATTTTATCAAAAGCACAAAATAATAAAGAAAAAAAAGGTAAAATGCAAAGAATCAAGAGTAAAAGTGAGATATTTACCACTTTAAAAAGAAAATAACTACAAAAGCCTGTCTGTTCAGTTTGTTTCATCATCATTCTGTCCATCCTCTTGTGCAATAATTGTCTGGGAAGTTTTAGAAAATGTTCTGTATTTCTCAAAACATGTTTATTTATTGTCGTGTGCCTTATTTTTTTCCCCCCAAACCAAGAAAATAAATCATTTCTTTTATCCATTGTGATAGCCCACAGATGGTTTCCTTCTTCCAAAACCAATCAATGTATTGTTTTCCTTCCAGAAGACAAATTTCTTGTGGGATTTGGTGTCATGAGTTGGGGAATGCTATGATTTTGGAACTGGGGGTTTTCACCTTGGACTGATATGAATTGAATGCAGCTGTTGTTTTTTTTTTAGTTTTTTTTTTTTTAGTGTCCTTCATAAAAGCTACATTACCTCCTGCTCCGGGCTTTGCAGTAGTTTGGTGCAGAATAATCCAATAACCATGTAATTCCTGAGAATACAGGGTTGGATAACAGTACATGACTTATCTGAAATAATATTTGGAAGATGCATGCACTCCCTAATAAGGTCATTGTTGGTGCAGACACAAATTCAGTAGCGCCATAGGTCAAGGTATTTTTGGCTCAGTTGATCTTAATGGTATTTGGATGACTATAAATCAACAAGGCCATTTCTCCTTTTATTGAACAAATAAGGATAAAACAATGATAAGAGAAAAAAATAACAAATGAGAGTTAATTTGTTATTTTCTGAATCTCGGTCAGTATGGTCAGAGAAAGTGCATTTGCACACACACACACTGCAAATTATTGGTTCTTACCAAGAGAAAAAAAAAAGTTAGATTTAAAAGTGTTAGATAATTACCTTTGCCAAGGAGGTTATGTTTTTGCCAGCGTTGATCTGTTTGTTTGTCTGTTTGTGTTCAAAATAACTTGAAAAGTTCTGAACGGATTTGGATGAAATTTTCAAGAGTTGATAGAAATGGGACGAAGAACAAGTGATTAAATTTTGGTGGTAATTTGAATCAAACATCTGGATCCAGGAATTTCTTAAAGGTATCTTCATCATTGGGGGATAGGGCATGACGGCACTGAGCTGCATACGAGGTCATTCAGCGGTCATTCAGTGGAGGAAAGTACAAACTCCACCTTGGCGGAGGTATGCACACAGCGTGCTAGTGATTTTATCTTGTTTTTACACACTCCTGTTTTGCAGTGCGCACGCACGCAATACACACACACACATACATATATACATAGGCTATATATATATATATATATATATATAGAGAGAGAGAGAGAGAGAGAGAGAGAGAGAGAGAGAGCTTTATTTTCAGAAAAAAGGGGCCATGTATTGCCAAAGAGGGAAAAAAAACACTATGCAGGTTATCCCAGCCTTTCTCAAAACATTTTAATTATTAATTTGTTTGGATACTCAGAACACAGCTGGACTACAGTGCATTAACACAACAGTTAGGGAGCTGGGTTTCAGCAGCGACAAGGACAAACAAGTTAAACAAACAAACACTCGCAATTCTAACAGTTGCCAGATTCCTAAAGCAGGACGAGAATTGTGTCGGACAAACTGAGACAGTAACATGTTGATGTAATCATATCAGAGATAACTCCAAGCATCTGCAGTCCAGCGGCTAAAATTAATCACATTCAACTTTCCACTTCCCCTAACAATTTTTTCAACCCAGTGGAGCCCACTCATCGTACCTCTTAACCCTGTCATGCATGATATCCTTTGCATTGGACAATTAAACATTTTAGCTTAAGTATAAAATATACTGGAGCAGGAAAATGCTGATTTTACATGGAGACATTTAGCGAAATGATAGATATTTTCTGCTACTCTGGGGTGGAATCTCTGTTTTATTTGTCATTCTGATCAACAGAGAAAAGCTAACATTAGCCACTCATGTTTGTGGTCATTGTTTTTGTGCTTAATGGTTACCATTTTTATTTTTATTTTTTTTTTTTTTTTTTTGCTGATCTATAGTAACCTAACCTTTTTCCTTTTTTTGTAGAAAATTTCCTCTATCATGACATAATATTATGTCTCTGGGTAGACTGCTATTTCTCACTCTGATTCCTTATCTGTCCTGTTATGCTGACACTTAAACAGATACACTCAGAAGTACACCGCACTCTTACATCTCATTATATCTGCATACGACTGAATGCCACTAATATAACACTATGTTTCCATCTTTCTGTTTCACTCCATGTCATTTCAACTTAAGTCTCACCCCACCTCTCCAACATAGGCCTCCTCTCTCTGCAGTGGTACAGTATCCACACTGCAGCTGCTCCTCCGTACTCCACTCCTTACCAAATGAATGCCCACACTTCTGTACCAGTGACTATTATTGTGTTAATGTGCTGTACACTATCACTCGTGTGTGTGCTCTTTCCAGCCCTGTGTTTTCTTTGTACTCACATGATCTTATGTAAGAATGGAGCAGGTGTGGCTGACATGTGTCTCTCAGTCACTGGCTCTCAGGGTGATCCTAAAGTGTGTTGCGATTGCACAGTGGGAGGCAGTTAACAAAACGCTTAAATGCTTTACAGACTGTAAACATCCAAATGTAAGTGGATACTAATGACATTGTTAATGCCAAGGATAATGTTAAAAAAAAAAGCACATTTTGGATGATTTTGTTTCTCAGAACACAACTGGCAAGCTTAGTTATAGTTCTGAAGGAACATTTCAGGAATATGCTTGCCAAAAGAGATTTTAGTGATAGCTCAATTAAGCACATGAACACTTCAAATTAAAGCAATTTCACGCAGCATAGGTATGTTTACTTAAATCTCTAGTAGTTTACATACAGAACGATTTTGCATATGGAGTGACTGAGGAACATCGGGCTCTTAGGTAGAGCTTCTTTCGTTTATGCCATTCACAGCAGCAACAACTGGATTACTGCCTTACTTATTAAACAAGGCTATTAGTGAAGACATAGAGTATATTAACCCTCTGTTCTTTAGCGATGTCAACTCCCCCTTAAATAAATGTGGATGATTAATTGACTCAAGATAGCTTCATTAGCACAGCACTTGCAGGATATGTGATGTGTGAAGCCTTTTCTTTAGATGCAGTCTTCCTTTTTAAGTCTTAATGTTGCACTGCTTCCATTTTTTTCATTTGATGTGAGTATTAAAAGCTGAAAATCGATATTTTAACCCCACTTTATATGTGACACATTACCTAATATTAAGTGCTGTTGCTGTGTTATTGTTCCCATGCAGTAAAACTAAGGTCAGTCATGGAAAAGTCCTTGATTTTATGTCTTTTTAATTAAGCCATCTGTTTTGGATGCACTCTCTCAAAGAAGCATTAATGCAATTCAATCTGCCGGAGTTTAAAAAAATGCTTATATTGTCGTACAGCATTGAAGATTTCAGTTGGGTTCATCTGCAGCTAAATGTATTATCTCCTACCATCAGTACAGTGGATTCTAAGAAAGGGGATTACAGGATGAGCTGTAACTTGACATTCAGCAAACCACTTAACCATGGATGTCAACCTTCTTCACTTCACCTGCCTGTATTTTAGCCATGACACTTTTCTTTTCTCTGTTCCCTTCTACTGGTTTCTTCTCCTTACCTTTTTCCTTTTGCGTCTCCTCTTTACTCCTTTTTTACCTCACCCAATTGCTGTTTTTCCTTGCTCTCACCATTTTATTTTATTTTTTTTTCCATTTTCAACATGATACAGGAATCCTCTAATGGTTATTTGTAGGCAGAAGAAATACACACACACACACACACAAAAGCGAATAGTAATGTAAAAAAATACACTCAAAATAAGACACGGATGTGCTATGATGAATCTGTTAACCTTGCACAATGTGAGCTTATTGTTTGTCACACACCCATTTCAGAAACACGATACACACAGCAACAGTATATTACCTGTCCTGAGATTAATGGGATACTTAGTAAATGCCTGTGTGCCAGTGCATCCCCTTTAAACTAGAGGCAAAGCGTGATGTAAACCTGTGGGATATTTTTGGTCCTCAGGCTTTGGTGTCGTCACATTTCAGTGATCACATTTAAAGTAGGATACAGCAACGGCTGGCCCATGGCTACATTGCGTTTCCTGTCAGCCACAGCACATCCTGAAATCCTAGGGCTCTTTTGACTTTCCCTCAATCTAGAGTAAGAAAAAAAAAAAAAGGTGATTGCAACTTAACCAGGAGGCTTAGACATGGAACGTGCCTGCCTGAGGAACATAAGCTAGTTAATTCAATGTTATCCCGTAAATCTCCTTTTAAAAACCACCCCTCAAGACTCACTTTTAAGTAATGTCTTCATCTTTGCAGCATCTTTTGTTAGCCCCTTATTAAAAAAAAGCAAAAAGAAAAAAAAAAAGCATGATCATTGACTTTGTTTGGATGAGTTTTTTTACCGGCTGTATATGAGTGAGCCGGTCATGTTAGCGTGGTTAAGCAGGCATCTCTATTTATTCTATTCTATTCTTAAATTAGACTAAGCTTGAGGCAAAGCAGCTGTCAGACCTCTCCCTCAAACTGTGTGTATCGCCTACAGACACCTATACACACGCTAACACAGCTAGCATTTCACCTAGATCATCACTAATTAGTGTGTTCCCAGATTGTACACACTGCTTGGCACTGCTATGACACATTTTACCGCTCACAATTACCAAACACACTTAGAAGCAGATATCCCTCTAGACTGATCTGCTAGAGGCAGCAGAGGTTACCCACACCAAATTTTTACACCATGAGACCAGTAGCTGTCAATCTCACTCAATCATCTTCAAGTACGAATGTGTATCCTGTGACCTTCATTGGAGGAGGATGCGTAAATCAGACAATTTTGCCTTGTGTGTGTGTGTGCGTGTGTGTTTCCTTGCTTGTGTTTTGGTAGCAAGATAAAATCATTTTCATGTTATCTACAGGTGTGAGACAGACGGCAGCATTCACCAATAGCAATGTATTGATTTTGTTGTCTAGCAGTGACAGAGGCCTTTTGTCTAACATCTCGTCGGCTGTTGGATGATCCCTGCTGTTGCTTTAATAACCTGCATTAATGTTTCATTAAGCCCGCTTTAATTGACTCCACTTAAACTTTTTCTTTATCTTGGGTTTTCATGTGTTTGGTAATTATTGTAGCACTGAAGGGAAATGGTGACATTTGTTTTGACCTGAGGCTTTACTTTTACTGCTCAGTTTAGGATCTAACACATGCATTCATTCCATTGGATAGTGTCTGACCTTGGAAAAATTCTAATTATTGTCATTTTTAAGTGCCATTTTCTGGTGTCTGTCACTACATTGTCCTGGCTGTATCATCATAAAAGTCATAAAAGTTGATATTTTGGGCTATATGTTAGTTGTCACTGTAATGAACACAGATCAAAATTGCATGCCAAGATATATTATTTTTTCCCAGTTTGAAAGTGCACTGCTTAAAAACATGTAAGTGGGCAAAAAAACAAACCCATAAGAAATGTTACATGTCAAATATTTCAGAAACCATATACTATTATCATGATTAAAAAATTATGCCTCCAGTAAAGTCAAAAGAAAAACCAACTCTGAAGTATTTTGTAAGCATAGATGACACTGACAAAACAAATGAAGCTTAATCACATAATTTAAAAAAAATATTGAAATTATGTTCATCTCACTACAACATTGTATATTTGTCTGTATCATTTTGCAACTCAAACTTTTTGAGCAATGATATACCCAAATTCTATATTTCTCAATACTTTTGTCCATATTGTTGTGTTGCTCGTATGTGGTTTATGATCTTCATGTCTCATGTAATCAGTGTTTCAGAGGAAACTTACTGATCATCTCATTAAATATAAACAAAAAAATACCACTGTACATTGTACATGGGGGAGCATATATAGCGTGTGTGTGTGTGTGTGTGTGTGTGTGTGTGTGTGTGTGTGTGTGTGTGTGTGTGTGTGTGTGTGTGTGTGTGTATAAACTTTCTCTCGCCCACCTGGGAGCCTGAGTCTTCTGCGCAGGATCTTAGCTGTTCCTAGCGTTACACTCTTCTGGACAGAGATCTCTGATGTTGTTCCTGGTATCTGCTGGTGCCATCCTCCCAGTTCCACTCCCAGGGTCACTGCCCCTAGTGCCCCGATCACTACTGGTACCACTGTTGCCTTCACACCCCACATTTGTTAATCTCCTCTTTCAACCCTCTGTGTTTCTTGAGCTCCTCATGTTCTTTCTTTTTGATGTTGCTATCACTGGGGATTGCTACATCTATCACTACCACTGTCCTCTGATCTTTATCCACCACCACTAGCTGGTGGCCATCACCATCTTGTTGGTCTGGATCTGGAAGTCCCAGAGGATCTTGCCGTGTGTTCTTGGTCACCCTCGGGGGTGTCTCCCATCTTGACCTTTGGACCTCCAGTCCATACTTGGTGCAGATGTTCCTGTACACTATGCCCGCTACCTGGTTATGCTGTTCCATGTATACCTTACCTGCCAGAATCTTAAACCCTGCTGTGATGTGCTGGACTGTCTCAGGGGCCTCTCTACACAGCCTACACCTGGGGTCTTGTCTCATGTGGTAGACCCCGGCCTCTATTGCTCTGGTGTTCAGGGCACAGAGATAAATAAACACTAGAGGGGGCGTCGGGGCTTTTGTCGCGTCTTGCCACCATCTTGGTCCAGAAAAGGTTGTCAGTACTACATAATATAGAAAAGAAACAACTGTCACTAGAAA
>JAQQZY010000007.1:14288609-14298662 GCA_030068375.1 Ostorhinchus rueppellii | reverse complement strand
AATTAATTGTGTAATTATTAAAACAATATTAGAATCTACATGCAATATAAATATGCTTACTGCTCAATTTTTTTTTTTCTTTTTTAAAATTCATTTAGGTCTATATTGCGCTTGGAATGCCTGTATTTTTTAAGCCTGTGTGATTACATTATGATGTTTCCTTCAATTAATAATATTTATGGTTACATTTATTTTCTTTTTTGTTGCTTGTTTCTATATTTAATTTTTTCTATAAAAACGTACAGTTGTAAGGCTATGGGTAACCCTATTTTTTAGGTTTAACCATGAAATACCACTGCCATGTGAAGATTTTCATAAGGGGGCGGAGCTTAGCTTCCCGTACCAAGATGGCCACCACAGTTGGACATTTCAGGTTGAGGCAACCACTGACGACACCCCCTCTAGTGTTTATTTATCTCTGTAGTTCAGGGCCTGTTCTTGTCCATGAGTAGTGACTCTGTGCCGTCTTTCAGTCCAGCCTTTTCCAACCACTGGTATGTTTTCTCTATCAGCCACTTCTTCAGTTTGCTGATGGTACATTCCATACAAGGGCTTGTCCTTCCATGATAGCCCCTCTGGCTCCTTGTCCTTGCTGGGCTTTTGTTACCTGAGGCATTCACTTAACAGTTTGTCATTGGGGGCCACCTTCTTGATATATTCCTGGAGGTTTGTTGTTTCCTCCTGGACGGTAGTTCTGACACTTACTAGTCCTCGGCCCCCCTTCCTTTGTGTACAGCCTCAGGATGTTGGACTTGGGGTGAAACCCTCCATGCATGGTAAGGAGCTATCTTGTCTTCATATTGGAGGCTTGTATTTCTTCCAATGGCTAGGATATAGTTCACTTTAACTTCCAGTACTCTGTGTAATTTATTTTAATCCAATGCAGCCATGTTAACTGTTAAAGTGACAGTGACTCCAGCTGCTTGTGGGTGCAAACATCTGACCAGGATGTAAATATGTTTTTACACAAATGCTTTGACACATAGCACCAAATAAATTGTAGATCTTTTATGCTACTATAGGAAGAGTAAAAATGTTCTTGGTTCTTAAAGAAACTCTGGCACACTATGTAATTACTAGCACTTCATTGTGATGAAACCGATTATGTAATGCACCATCAAACTAAATACTATTCTTCATATATATATGCAGACAGCACTGTCTTATATAGAAATATATCTTAACTGCTTGATATGCCACAGAAATGTAGAATATAGCAGCACAAGGAGGGGTTATGGTGGTAAATCCAATACCTTTGACTGTAAGGCTCACATTCTACAAAACACAGATTACAAATCCAGCAGCTCTCAGCCAATTATTTATTCCAGATACCTGTTATTAAAGGTTGGCCATTTGTGGATTTTTAAAGGCCAATTTAATAAGGATAATTTAGAGCAGGACAAATAAAACCCATTAACCAGCTCATATCAGACCCCCCCAACAAATTCCATCACTGAAAACACATTAACCATGACTGAAATTAACCATTTTTGATATTTTTATGAGTACTGCAGGAGTATTGCAGTCATATCCTTCCACCGGTCTGTAACTCCAAAACTGTAGCAAATTTCACATTGAAAATTTCAGACAAGGCAGGTTTCTCCTGTTTGCCAGCCCTTCTAGAACATGGCCCAGCTCTCTACAAATGGTTAAGTGTTCCTTTCCACTGTAAAATGGGGCTACTTTGGATGTTTTTGTTATTTTCTTATATATTAAGGCAGCTGATGAGTGTTTTCTTGATCCAGACCTAAGAGCATATTATCAATTAATTTTCAGTTTTGTCTGTAGTAACTTCATATTTAGAATGTACACTCATTGTTAATTAGGGATGCACCGATATATTGGTCAGACGTCAGACATTATATTTTCAGATATTTTGGCATATAGAATATCTTTTCACTGATGGCAGTGCAAGATACTTTCAGATTGTGCCATGTTTTGTTTTTTGTTTTTTTAATGTAAATTTGTATTGTTTCTATCTGTCTTCATTCAAAGACAACATGATGAAGGCCTGAAAGACTTTTACATAGTAACTATTTATATTTATACTGTATATTTATACTGTATGATGAATATTTATTTGAGGCAGGATAAATAACAAAATAATACATACAATAATAATACAAAAGCAAAAATGAACACGATTGGCCGAGAATTGTGCAATCTTTGCATCCCTATTTTTTATTCCTTTTACATTATTTGTTCATTTTTCATACTCTGTATAATGATATGAAATCTACTCCACCACAAGTAAGTTGAAATGATAGAAACATGAATCAGATTCTGGGAGGGTGTTTTAAGAGTAAAGGATTTTTTTTTTTTTCTTTGAGTGTATTCACAACATAGTTGGATTATTCAGATAGATATGATCTACTGTAAGGGGTTGAGGGCCTGCAATCTCTGTCTAGTTACAAACTGGATAAACTGTAACTGGATTGAACATCTAAGACAAAAGATATGCTGAAAAAAAAAGATAATGATAATAAATCTGGATCACTGAACATCAAACTCAGAGTAATTTGTTATTTTTGGAACTGAACATGAACCTAACTGTGAAAAAAAAAAAAACTCTAGGTGGTAGCACATTTTTTTTTTATTTTTGATCTATTATTTTCCCTCAGAGTTGTAATTCTAGAAGCTTGAGATCAGCCATCAGCCACTACCAAAGCCAAGTTCTGTCAATACTGATAGTTTTATTCATTCATTGTTTCATTTTCTGTTATTCGTCGATTCTCTGTAGGGTCACGGGGAATGGGAGTCTGTCCAGCTGACAAAAGGTGAAAGCAAGGTGCACTGTGGACATATAGAAAGAAGTACTCACTCACATCCACACCAACAGGGACACATTGTGTAAATCATTATGAATTAAGGGTGTAACGGTACTGAAAGTGAAACTTAACACGCTTTGAATGCCTGACCCAGCCTTTGTGCCTCTGTTGTCATGTTTACCCCCATTATTGGTGCCTCGGCTTCAGAATAAAGTTTTTTTTTTTGTTTTTTTTGAGGATTCAGCAGCAGTGCGGCGCCGCTGCTGAATGTATATAAGGGAAACCCTGCACATTGGTTCTGCTTGCAGCCAACCTGCTTCCCAAGTGCTTGCGTTCTTCACATAGGCTACATAACTTCATTGGGTACACCTCCGTATTGTATGGAAGACCCTGAACCGAAACAGTTCAGTACAAATGAGTGCACCGTTGTACTCCTATTCTGAACTGATTCAAACTGTAGCTCCTCTTTGTGAAATAAAACATAAAATAAATTCTGACCTGTTGGATTGTGGTCAGGTGATTATTAACTGATTTCTTTTCCAGGATTCCCCCATTGAGTTTCCAACAACACCAGGGTTTTCCCCAGATGATGGAACAACAGCACTGCACCAGTATACTGCTAGCTCAGCGCTGCTATGCTCATTTTCAAATTTAGGGTGTTTTTTTCTATTTTCCCCTGATAATTTTGCTAAAATCTACCAAAATCCGTCAGGTTAGCAGGCACACGCTCAGTTTTCCAGCATGTTGTTGTTGTTCCTTTGAAATCTCGTGGAGTTCCGTCTAGTGCGAGGTTTTAGCATGAGACTTTCTTCTGGGGAGGGGGGCGTGCCAGGATACTATACATTTCTGGGGAGAACCCTGAACACCTACATGATGTGAACATAAAAAAATGTAGGAATTCTGTGATAGGGAATACTTCCTCCTGCATTTGACCAAAACTCTCTGTGCACTGGATGATGAAATATTGTCTGTGACATTGCTCATGTACAGTATCATTTGTGATATGATGCAGTGAACATATGACAAAGGAAATATGTAACAGTGATCCTATTACAATAATCCTTATATGGTTTAAGCTCGATTGGCATAAAGTCTGTTGAATCTCTGCCTGTTACCCTCTGCAGCCCTCCCCTTGTCTCCAGAAGCTTCAGTCTTCATTATGCGACACGTCACATACTTGAGGACAAAATATTTCAGGATTTCAGGGGCTTAACTTTTCCATTTAATTGAAAGACACTTTTTTTAAATCGGTCTGACAGTTAATAATATTATTTGTTCCCAGAAAAAAACACCACTAATTGTGACCTAAAATTAGTTTAGTTGTACTTTATTTGGATTGACTTATTAAGGCTCAAAGCAAACAGATCACACATGATGCTAATTGACAATAATAGGCTGAAAGTGCTCTATCAGTTTCACGTTTTAGAATTCGTCAAATCCAAGTGTATGCCCTGTTTCCACATCGCCGTCTCCACAGAGCACAGTGTAGAAGGTAGACTGTCAGACTGTTTGAGTAGTGGCTTTCGAGTAAATGCATTCTGATATCCTGCTGCACTTTTCAGGACTGGCAGCCATGTCTATCCCCATCTCTTTCTCCTGTATCACCCAGTGCAGCCTGGCAGTCTGTACAGGGAGGCATTGGTGTGGATCCTGCATAACTTCAGTGTTAAAGTGTGAAAAGAAGATGAGGCCCTTTGGCTAAACCTACATATGCAGGCTGACAAGTCTAATCTCCAGTTCAGGAGTCCCTTATCTGTTAGCCTCTTACTTCATCAACAAGACAACTTATTCATCTTGCCTGGACCATTAAAGGTTTAGAGCCACATTAAGCTCTGTGAACATCTCTTAATGAAAACAGGAAAATAAATAAATAAATAAAATTATCTTGCCACAGAGTGTTGGCTGAAAAGATCATTTCCTTCTTCATTTGCTGCAAGTTAGCGCATTCAAAGTAGCATAATTAAACACATTTTTTAAAGTATATTTCAGGTATAATAGCACATTTTAGTTCTATTTTCCAGAAATGTATTAAAGAGCTCATATTTATCTAAACCCACTTTTATATATTTATGTATTTGGACCCTAATAGTTCAAAAAGTTTGAATTTGAACCCTCCAGGTTCTACAAAACTATCTTTATATTCATTTTGGCAAAATGTGAGTGGATTTCTACAACCTGTTTTAATTCCTGCTTAATTTGTTACGTCTATAACTTGTAACGTCACTACATTTGCACATATAAGGTCAAGACCTTTGACAGACATTTCTCAGAATACACCATAAATGTTTATCAGCAGCAGCAGTTGTAGTCCATACTGAAAATTTGTCCAAAATTTTGAGCTGATTACCTCAAATCTTCAGTTGTTGGTTATATCAGACAGAGCACCACAGCCAACAAGCTGGAGGGGGTGGGGCATGAAATGGCTCATGTGCATTTAAAGGGCCAGCGCTCCAAATGACCTTTCTGGTGTCATTACTCAGAAATAGGGTTGAAGATGGACCTGTGGAGTTGAATTAATGAAGAATTCAGACCCAAACAGAGCATTTACAGGAGAGTTGCACAATATATCATTTGACCATCGTCATCACAATATACATGTGCGGAATAGTCGCATCGTTGGTCCGGTGATGTAGGAGGCAAATGAACTCAATGTGTTCTCTTCTAATTTCAACCTGGGTACCTGACACACACTGGGCACAGTGATCCACCAATCACAATTGTTCTGAATCACTTTGCCAAAGCAGACCACACCCCTGTACAGTACATGGAGTGAGTCGCTGGTAACAGCAGTGAAAAATGAGCAACAAACAAGAGAAAATCAACAAAAATGAAGATGTGGTGCCAAAAAGGAAAGCAACACCCATTATCGGGAATTATTTCGGCTACAAGAAGGATCATATTGAAACGTATTCTGTGTCGACAGTGTTTTGCACCTGTCGCCACGAGAGGTAACACAACTAATTAGGTTGACCATTTATGTCGACACCACACTGCTATTATATCCTCCTGAATATTTTTTTCATATTGCATATATCACAGTTAAAAAAAATCATAATGTCAGTTTTTTCCAATATTTTGCAGCCCTAATTAGTTTAAAGTTTATGCAGACCACAGGGAAATGTTTAAAAATGCGTAATTCCATTTTGAAAAAGCAAAATATCACTTCTTTAAGTAGCCAGGTGAGGGTTATTATTAGGGTTTGGTATAGTTAGGTGTTTTAGCTAAATGTTAAAGACAGATACCAGCACGTGCCCAGTCTAATACGTACATATAAACCTGTCTCCAAGAAAACAGTAGATGTTGAATTAACACTGAGAATAACTGTTTGTAGACTACAACATATACCTATACCCATCACGTTTTATTTGTAAAATTAAAGGTTCCTTGTCTGAGCTCAGTGACAGTAGATGGGAAACACATAGGTTTCGTCAAAAACTCAACTCTGTGTTTTTTTGGCTGGCTGCGCTGCTTGTCATCCACAGATGTTGACTAGCAGAGGAGAGCGGCTTGACAGCTGAAGTAGTGCATGTAGTTTTAGCACTCAAAGTGGAAATAAAGCGATATAAAATCCCAAGACAAACATCCTCCTCACACAACACTGTTCTGCAAAGTTTTCACAGACCACTTTGGCCATTCCATTTAACCGTACCCATAAACGTGTCCCACTGACAGTGAGACATTACCTTCTCAGACAGCTCCAGCTGACAAGACTATCTATTATATAAAACAGAACACAAAACAGCTTGCATCAGCCTGGTGATTTGTGTGTCAATTTATCCCGTTTTATGTGTGAAGATACACACTCCATGCTGTTTCAGCTCACGGATGGTTGACATGAACAGATGTTAGGGATGTTAGGGTACTACCATTTGGAAATCACATGTGAGAGGTTGAGAACGGACCAATTTGAGCTTACTGCAGACTCTGCACTCGCATGGAACATCTGACGCCTCATTTGATTTTATGCAAGTGCTCGTACGTCAACGTTTGTAGGTGCAGCGAGGCGAGAGATACGAGAACAACCTGACAGGCTACATGCTCTTGACCCAAACGTATGCTATGCTAGTCAGTGAGGACATATGAGCCTCCCCTGAAATACTGTGCATGTTGACCTTGGGCTTGTTCTATGTGTTCGTTCTCATTTGTCGAGTGCACGGTTGTTTTTGAATTGTGCAAATGACAGAACTGCACTCTTGCTCCCCTTTATGCCCTTTGCATTATACTTAAGTGATGTTTATATATTGATTGTAAAATAAAATTACCCAATCTATATACATTTTGAGAGCCTTAGTGATGATTGATGCATTAGCTTGGGGATGGAGAGAGAGAAAATAAGATAAAAGAATCTTGAAATAGGTAAGAATAGATAGGCAGAGATGTCTTTGCTGAAAACCTGTGACTGGTTAAATAACTGAGCCAGATTAAAACGTTACTTCCACCCCCCCCCCCCACCCCTTTTTTTTTTTGTCTCCTAACCCACATAAGACCAGTAGCTTTCTCTAAATCACGCCATCTTACCCCCTCACAATGAGTCTTGAGTCATGTACTGTGTATAATTCACGTTAATCTTTTTCTAAGTTGGATTTTCAGCTTGAGTATTTATGCGGACTAACTTTTTTTGACGAGGATTCTGGTATCCTGACACATTTCACCACCTCCGTGTAATGTGTAGAGCTCTCATAAGATGGAGTCAGTCAGAAGGCTTTAATGAACTGAATATTTTTCCAGACAGCTTGTTCCTATTTTACCCTTATGAACTGGAATACCCCTTCACATCAGTAACTTTGAGCACCCTGTAATGTGGCACGCCATCTTTTTGCTGTATTTTTCTGTCATCGCTTGTGTCTGGCGGCTGGCAGTGGAGTATGGATATTGCGGGGTTGAGGGTGGAGGGATGAGGTGGCATTCACCCAACAGTTAGCGCCACATAAAGCCTTTATCACACCTAAACGGCTCCGTCTCCCAAAGCCAGGGCGAGATAAGCACTGCCCATTCATCTGTAATGATGTGGAAGCAGGAACCAACTGAACTGAGTTGAGAGGGAAAGGCTAACTCTGACACTGAAAAGGGTGCCCGGCCATGGGGTTTTGCTTGTTCACTCCTCCTCAGAATGATATGCGTACTTGCTTTTATGTATTTTGTGTTTTCTTTGGAGTGATGTTAATGAAAAGACAAGTGTGCTTTTGATAAAAATCCAAGTATAATTGTCCAAAACATTTAAAAAAATGAATGGCAAGAACACGTGTCGCATTTTGAATTGTACACGTGAGGCTTGAGATTACTCACCGTAACCTTGGTCACCTGTTCTCTTCTCTATTATTTACAGTTTATTGATATTTTTGGAGCTTTTAAGCAGCTTGGCACGAGTGAATTGAAAAATAAAAAAAGATGAACACATTCATTTATATCAACTTAAGTGAGTAGATAATAGGGCTGTGCAATTAATGGAATTTTGATCACGATTTTGATTTTGTTGACAAACGATTTCAAAACTCATATAATCGAGTTGAAACGATTTATTTTCCATTTTTATTTACACAATTTCTGAGACACATGTGCAATACATTCCATTCCATTGCAAAACAGCTGTAAAGTACATACTTGTGGTCAAAATGTATTTTCAATTTGAATGTTTTGTTTAAAGAAGCAATAACAAAGTGTTTTTGAGAGAGAGAGAAATGCTGAATAAATGCATTGTGAAACTCAAAAGTAATCGTTTGAAGAATTGTGATTTCGATGTTGGCCAAAATAATCGTGATTTTGATTTTTTCCATAATCGAGCAGCCCAAGTTGAGAAAGAAAAAGAGAAAGAAAGTTGAGTGTAGAAAAATGTCAAAGCATTTCAACAACTACAAACTATAAAAAGATGCATCTATATATATGATAAGTTCATATTCATTCATTCATCTTCTGAACCCGCTTCATCCTCACTAGGATCACGGTGGGGTGTCACCTCGAGCCTATCCCAGCTACTTGTGGGTGAAGGTGGGGTCCACCCTGGACATGTCACCAGTTCATCGCCGGACTGACATATAGAGATGAACAATAACTCTCACATTCGCACCTATAGGCAATTTAGATTAACTGATTAACCTGTCAGTGCATGTGTTTGGATAGAAGTAGATAGATGGAGTACTTATGTGCAATTATCTTGACATTTCTCTATTTATTACTTGCTATATCAATATTTATACTGTGGTTTTAATCTATTGCCTTTTTATGCTTTATTGTCTTATTATTGTTCTGTAGCTGTTGCGATATATTTCTGGTTGCTAAGGTGTTTTTATATTTCTTGTGTTAATGAAATAAGCTGATGAAACGCAATTTTGTTCTCCACTATATCATGTTGGTATTGTGCCTGAATGACTATAAAGTGAATCTTGGAGAGAACCCACGTAGACACAGGGAGAACATACAAACTCCACACAGAAAGGTCCCACCATCGACTGGTGTTGGAATCGAACCCAGGACATTCTTGTTGTGAGGCATGAATGTTATCCACTGCAGCGCCTTGTTGAAATCCATAGCCAATTCAATTCACTTCAATTCAATTCAGCTTTATAGAGCACATTTCATCCAGAAGGCAGACTCAATGTGCTTTACAACAGGTATATAACATAAAAATCATACCCCCCCCTTCCAAAAAAAATCCCAAAGAAACAAAAACCAGTGCTTTACAGAATTAGTTGGATATGAAAACAAACAACAGTCAAATAAACAGTAGAAGAAGGAAATGGATTAATGTCCAGGGCATCCCCCGTCCTTAGACCCTCCTTCTCGGGAAGGAAAAAAACAGAAAAACCCAGTGGGAAAAGAGAAACCTCAGGGAGAACCACAGTGAAGGAGAGATCTACTCCCGTGGACGGACACACTCTAGATTCACTAGGACTGATGGACAGCCATTTGCAGAGGTAGTTCTAGTGTGTAAAGATGCAGTAGGGTGGGGGCACATAGGAGGGGGTCTATCTATATGTCCCTTCCATCAGCTGTTGCACATAACGCTTCAGTCACACTAATTACTTCAGGTTTTCAAAAATTTGCATGTGAACATTCTATACTTAATTCTAAATAGGTCATGACTTGATCATTCATACATATAAAATGCTTCCCCGTCCTGTTTTCAAAGTCTCGTTTTAAACAATGTGTCTGCCCCATGAAAATATTATGTTCTTGTAAATGGTTAGTGTTTCTTAAAGGAATACTCCGATCCCAGGCCAAATTCAGTGTCTCCCCACAGCCCCCAGACCTAAGTAAGTGTGTGGAAGCATTTTCCTGGTGACCCAGC
>JAQQZY010000007.1:14277591-14288509 GCA_030068375.1 Ostorhinchus rueppellii | reverse complement strand
GTGTGTGTATGTATGTGTATATGTGTATATATATATATATGTGTGTGTATATATATATATATGTGTGTGTATATATATATATATTAGTGATGCACATTTAATAAGATTTCTCTAGTTCTACTCTAGAAATATCCATGTGGACATGTTGATTAAACACTGTTGACGGTATTGGTAAAAGCCTATTGGTTAAATTTGTACATCCCTAGTTATTTACAGTGTATGCAGTATAGCGTCTGACATTACAGGTCCACTATGGGCAGTTTACCCACTTTATCCTCTTGTGTCTGTTTAAACACGCTGACCTAAAGAACACATCTTGTCACATAACAAAGACTCAAACCTGCAACCTGTCTGTATCTTCCAGGTGTAATTGGATTCCTGACTGCAGCCGCGGGCCCATCAGGAGTTCCGAAGAAGAAGAAGACGGATGAGACCACACAGTCTACCTGAGAATGCGACCTATCCCACAGCCTCACCATGTCACAATAGGGAAACAGTACACCTGTCCCCTGCCACAAATCCTCTTTTTATCTTCTTTTACCCCTATAAGTCACTGAATTAATGATCCTTCTCTTCACCCATCTGTAGTCTTATTGATATGACTAAAAGAGCCTTTATTTTGGACATGTTGTTTTTTCCTCTGAATGCTGCCAGCCACCAAGGCTATGGTGGGAAGCGTCACCATACTTCTCAACAGGTTGCTAATCAATGTCTGGTGTGGCTCTTGGGACTAGTCCTTCACCTGACCCTTTCCTCATGTCAGCGGGTTGACCTGAAACACCCCATAGTGACCACAGTCTATGGAAAAATTCGTGGTATCAGGAAGGAGCTTAGCAATGACATCCTGGGCCCGGTGGAGCAGTACTTAGGTGTACCATATGCTACAGCACCGATCGGCGAGCGCCGCTTCCAGCCTCCGGAAGCTCCTGGCTCTTGGCAAGAGACACGAAATGCTACCAATTTTGCACCTGTGTGTCCCCAGAATGTCCATGGGGTGTTACCTGAGATCATGCTGCCGGTGTGGTTCACAGACAATCTGGATGCTGCAGCAACCTATGTCCAGAACCAGAGCGAGGATTGTCTTTACCTCAATATTTATGTACCCACTGAAGATGGTGAGTATAACTGGCCGAGAATACTTCATAGCTAAATAGTTTTGTGTCAGGATTATGTTCAGAGGAAGAAGAGTACCTGTTGTGAGTTAAATGACCTCCAGGAGATCAGACTTATATGATCTAATAACCTTTAATTATTATAGCATTCCAATTTAGAATTAGTTTAATGGTTTTATTGACGTACATATTCACTGTTCCAATCTTTTCTGCGCTAATACTATATAAAACACAGAGGGTTTTTATTACCTATGTTAACATTTTATTAAATACTTAAAGCCTTAACAGAACACGTTTAATTAATTAGCTACTGTTAGCTAATAACAGGCCAGCCACAACACTGTGCTAAATGCTACCTCACTTAACATAATTGGTTTGAGCCATAAATAAAACTTACACTGTGTCTTTAGAAAATACATAGTGAGGGACTGCAGTGACCCACTGATGTAAACACCAGACATCTGAGCAACAGATTTATAGCTGTTATTTTAGGTAGAGCACAGAGCCAGTGTGATGACAGTGAATGTCTCTGAGTGACTGATTGGCATATGGTTTCAGGCTGGCATGTGGACAAGCCTCGAAACTTATCACTCATCATTCATCTAAAAACTATTCACGTTCTTCATTCTGCAATTAAGTACTGTACTGTGACTGCTCTCACTGTAATTTTTTTACTTATTGTCTCATTACACTCTATTTTGAGTTAGGGTTCTAACGATGTCATAGTGTTACGATTAATCTCGATTTTAAACGTAACGGTTAATTAATCGTCAAACCTGCCAAAAATCGTGTCATAAAGTACAGTAAATTGAGAGCAGAACCAAAGACACACCAATATGCACTTCCCACACAGAACTAAAGCAACATTACAGAAGCACTGGCTCCAACATTCCATGAGTGAAAATGAGAGAAAAGAAACAAGCTGTCCGTCTGTCTCAGAGGGTGGACTTATTTCTGCATTGTCTTGTTCGTAAATATATTTTTGATGCAAGCACACTTTAATTTCCATAGAGTATGTGCTCGCTGCCATCTATGCAGCTTACGGCTACCATTCCACAACCCATTCACAACAATCTGGCTGCGTAGCTTTGGTAGAAGGGCAGTTCTCCAGTGGTTCAGACTGTCATACAAGATTCGGGAGGGTTAACTTGTGAATGAATGTAGTAAACATGCTCTGTTTAATCACAAGGCAAACTGCATAAAATAGACTGATGTGCCTGTAGAGTGGGCTCAGTTCTGGGAGGGGGCAGTACCACCTTAAATAGACGTCCTGGCCCCTCAAATGAAAGTTAGTGAAGTTTCAGGAGGAAGGGAAAAAGGGAAATGAGCTTCACAACCGTGGAATTAGTAGTGGGTTAAGTTTCATTTTGCAAAGGGACATATGGTTGTATGGTCTGCACAGGGGCACCGCTACCAGTTGTGGGCCACAAGAAAGGTAAACGTTGTGGACCCTTCATAAAATTTTGTATCTTGTCGATCTGTCGGAGCGGGGAGCCCTGTATGCCTCTCTTATACAACAGATCTTACACGAAATTTTCATAAATTCTAACCTGTATCCACTGGACCCCCTCCACTGCTCTATGGACCCACCAAAAATGCCGGACCACATGAATTTGTTATGTTTACCCCCCCCCCCCCCCCCCTTTATTGGAGCCCCAGGGTCTGCACATACACATTGAGATGTATGCTCGGCACAGACCACACCTCCATGTATAAACCATGAAATCGTGAAACCGTGATTATTCCTCTGATAATCGTAGCACCATCCCTGCTTTGAGTATTGCACTTTTATTAAGAGATTATTGTTTTAAAAACCATGATCTGCTTTTGTGAATTCATTTTGTACATGTATAAAGAACACCATAGTTTTAATATTTACAGAAAACTAAACTAATGCTGTTACCATTTTAAAATCCAAAATGTAGCATTTAATGGCATCAAAGCTTGTAAGTTGCTAACAGCTGCATACCCCCCTTTCTGTGCATGAAGCTAAATTTGTTAAAAACACAAACATGTCTTTTCTAGAATCAGTGTTTGGTTTGCACATTGTGGGCTTCTGTAGAAACATGGTGATGCAACTCTGAGATGTAAGCTGATAAGTGCTCATTTTGAGGTGATAAAAACAAAACAATTCTTATTTTCAAGCGATTATACACCAATGAAGCTATAATTATGAAGATTATATTCCATTTCACCAAATGAATCCCCTACACACTGGACCGCTAATATGACTAGTGAGAGAAACACTGGTGTTAGCACAATATTTATAAAACCTCCATGCTACTTCTTACATTATTAAAGCTCCAGATCTAGATGTTTGTGTTAAACTAAATAATAGAAATGTCACTAGCATGTTTTTACTTAACTTTTAAAGAGAGGACATGCCTGTTTACAGCTTTGTGTGGAAAGATGACTTTTATATTGTGTCATATAGATGCCGCTCTTTAGTTACTGTGGATAGGTGAAGGAGACTAATGTTAGTTTGGCAGCTTTATTGGGAACTAGCAAAACACAATATACTGCCAAGGACATTTCTGTCTCTAGGGGTGAAATTAGTAAAAAAAAAAAAAAAAAATTAAGATCACTATAAGGCAAAACCTCCACCTCCTCAAGAGCTATTTTGGTATACTTCTTGCATTAATGATCATGTGGAGAGCATTTGAGAAGGCAGATGGGCAGGTAAAAGAACACAGCATCAAAGTCGAACTGTGGAGGCAAAACATATGCTACTGATGATAGTAAGCAAGGCTAATGATAAAAAAAAAAAGAATGTTGAAAACTATAATTAATAGGCTCACCTGAGAGTTGCCTACAGAGAAAACACATTACTACTGCCCATAAATTACATCTAACTCTAGATTAGTGTAGAGAGGTGTGCAATCTTCCAAACAAACACCATTGTTGCAGATGCTGTATGAGTTTATCACAGACTACAAAGCTGTAATCTACTTAGCTGGATTAACAATTTCTAGAAAACAGCAAAAATATTCTAGGTCATGAGAGAATTATTTAGATATAATATACATGTGTAACTTCTGCTGGATGTTACGTGTTTAGTGTGTTTCAAAGAGAAGATAATCTCTTAAAAAAACACCTCTGTCCAGGGGGTTTATCTACTTGTGACACAGGAAACAGGAAGATACATGTAAAGATCTGTGTCGGTGTGCATTACAGTAAATGTGCCACATACTCACTAGGATGGTGTAGAGTGTCCTGTGCTATTCTCAGGGGAAAATGTGTGCAAATGAGTGAGACTGATTTCACATGTAGCCTGTCTGCTTGTCAGAATCTGTCATTTATTGTCAGGGGTCACTGCTTATACAAGGCTGATACTGTCCCTAAGGATGTGTTTTGCCTTGTGTATGAGAGAGAAATACAGACTGAAGGATTGCAAAAGCGCCTCGGAATCCAAATACTACATTTTTCATATATAACTTGTTACAGCCCCCTAGATTGTTTACATGGCGCTAGAAGTGTAATAATGTCAGATGTACCTGCTTTGAATAGCTGTACATCTCCCATAGCTGCAGCTTTTTGTGGAGGGTTTGCATCACCGTGGGTCTTTTCTCATCCCAAATGCACACACACATTAAACCTCAGGACATTTCTGTTGCCCAGGATCCGATTTGTAATTTTCTAAAATATCTTCAAGAGTGCACTGTTCAGCATCAATATGTTGTTGTTGTTTATTGCAGTTAAACAAAAGTTTTTTCTCCCAAATATTTGCTTGTGAACTCACCAAGTGTTGGTCGAATATGTTTGTGTTGGTGTGGAGTTCTGCTGAGTTTTGCAGTGGGGGAGTTGCTTTCCCACTCACAGCGGATGTATATAGATAGGTGAGCAAAAAAAAAAAAAAGAATCGGTAGCACAGATATAGTATAAGTAGCCGGGATCACAGTCTCTGGCTTACAGGACTTGATTCTGACACATTTAATCCACAGAATGCAATGTCATGTATTATCTTTTTTTACTCCACATTAAGTCATGTCCCTATCTGCTATACTATTTTTGACTGACAACTACTCTCATAGAACATGTTCTTTGCGTTATTCTTTAGACAAAGAAACGTCACAGCTCTCTTTTCTCTCTGCATCTGTTCACCCCTCCTCAGTGAATCCCTTCCTGCCTCTTCTCCTCTCCTCTCTCCTCCATCTTTATGCAGATGGTGGTAGAAGGGGTCACTGTTGTGAATGCAAATGAGCTCAATGCCCTTCCTTACCAGGCCACTATGTATCCCGCTACTTCTTCAGCTCAAATGAAATTCAAATAACTACATAGAATAAAGTAAATAAAACAAATGTCCCCTAGATTGAACTGTGAGTTTTACACTCCCCCTTTATCTCTCTCATGCTCCCTTTTTCCTTCTTTACTGTTCGATTCTCCTGTGTGACCAGGCTGCAAGGCAAGAAGACTGCATTCCTTTTTCCTCAAGACACTCCTCGGCTAAGGGCCCAAGATCCTTCATTTTTATTGCAGCTGGAGCAGCCATTTACTGTGCTCTTTATTAAAAACCATATTTCAGGAGGCAGGATAGTGGAGGCAAGGATGGAGCTAGAGGCTGGGGGCACAGAGGAAGAGATGGAGAGCAGAGGGATAGCCATGCATGTGCTGGAAGCTGCTGCCTGGGTGTAGGGGGTTGAACCGAAGCTGTGTCTGACACCTTGTCAAGCAGACAAGCCGCCACAGACATGACATACTGCAGCTTTATTCCGTTTACTGCACTGAGGAAATGGAGAGGGACGTGAGACAGCTTGTGCTCTGGCCACTAGCTCAGTGAACCGAACAGAAATGCTGTTGAGTGAGAGATAGAGCTGCATTAGGTCAAACAGGACTGGGACAACCCAAGTTAAATGTTCCCGTATAGGCCAGTGATTTTCATTGACCACTGCCCCATTACATCACATGATGTCCCACCAGCAGAAGTCTTGGCACATGTCCTCATTTGGCGATGTCCTCATTTTTTTTGTTGAGTAAAGTGGCTTTTTAAAGACAAATACTGAAATGGAAACTAATTTTGTATTAATGTTAAAAGAGGAGACCTAAATACAGCCATGTTTGATCTTACTTTTCAGCGTTTTAGACTGAGACACTTTTGTGAAGGAGTTTACCATTTATAGCAGATAGTGGCACTGTCACATTTGTAGATATATTCTCTTTTCTCTTTGATGGACCTTTCAAAGATTGCTTTTAGCAATGATTCCTTGAACAACTACATATTTGTCATGCTAACTCGATCAGCAATACCACAAATATGTAAAAGTGGAGGGCTGTAAAGAGCTTTAGCATGACTATATCAACAATGTGTGATACATTTCAGATGAGGTTCACCAATATATAAAATTCTTTGAAAGAATCAAGGTTTTTGTTTTGTTTTGTTAACAACTTAAAAAATGCTTTAATCCCAAAAATGAGCCTGATGCATATTCACTCAGTACCTGTTTCTTGCAGCGCAGTATTTGTGAATATGCTTCCCCAGTTGTTTCCTAACAGCGGTAATTTATTTAGTTTTATTTGTATTATTTAATAATGTGCATTGACACTCAGCTGTTGTATTGTTGTTCTTTGTGGATATGCCTCATAGACTCCACAGTGTATGGTTCCATTTAGCAAAACAGTTTTTCAGACATGCTTTGTCTTGGCTTGAAGAAAGAAAAAAATCCATAACACTGAAAAAAAAAAATAAAAATAGATATTTAGCTACTTTGGCATATGCACACAGCCCTAGTTTCACGTTCTAATAGCCAACCTCCTTATACCTGCATTAGAATGATTGGACAATTCAGCCGTAGCCACACAGCTGCTGAATGAGCAAGTGAATGTGAAGCATAAATTAAAATACCTCGTGCCTTCCAACTTTGCAAGCGTGACTTGCTCTGCATTATCTAACACAATGTTCCATTTTATATATCGTTAAGTAAATTAAGTATTTCTGTTTTTTGGACCATTAGTTTGACAAAACAATATGTCACCTTGGGTCCCCAGAAATTGTGATGACTGTGTGGGCCTAGAGTTATCATCTCAGTTTCATTTTTCTACCACGTTTGTATCTCATTGCCTGTTTTGGTACAGTGCTCATGTAGATCCTTTAGTGGAAGTCTGGAAGTCCGTTACAATGCATATAGTTTCAGCTCCTTATTAAACAATAGAGCACAAATGAAATCAGAGAAGTCTCCATTAGGCAGTGAGGTGTGGTTTTAGAGCGGTGCTAAGTAATGGGGAATTGCTGAGCAGGCGGAGGACTAATGTGCCTTTCTGTCCATTACCGGTCTGTCTACCTGTCTGGTCTGTATTACCCGCCCAGCCTAACATCAACTATTGCACCATCTACCACTATGGCAGGAAGTGCTCTCTGGATCAGGCGTCTGTATGGTGGTACTGGGAGGATGCAGCAAATCCATTCAGCATCGACCCTTTTCCATTTAGATGGAAGATAAACGTTTTATATCGGGAACCCATATTCATACAGAGACATGGGTGAAATGCACCATTACAACACCATGGTGTCTTCTTTGTCAATAGACGCAGTGCACTGTGTAATGAGCTACGTGGCATTACTTCACTGTGAGGTTTCCAGCAGAATGTGAGAAACAGGCATGTCAGCAGCACACTTGCAGAGTGATAAACCCCTTGGCAACCTAATGTAGAGTATTCTTTAAAACAGGAGCCTGCAATGCCTCCCCACCGCAGAGCCGAGAATATGCTGCTGGGTGGGTATGAGAAAGACAGCAACAGATGATAAGGACACTGTTAACATGCTTTGCGTGGCGTGTGTTTGTTGAATGTGCGTGAGGCTGTAAGTGCATGTGAATGTGAGCATGTTTTAATGACTTCCTTGACAGTAGACAGTGACTGAGAAAGACACAAAACGTAGAGGTAATTGCAGGCTGATGGAAAGCTTCACTGACAGAAACCAAGAAAAAACAAATTAATGGGATCCTTATCAGTTAAGACGTACAGAGGTTGACACACCAGGGCGTTGCTTGGTCACTGTGATAAATGCTTTTTATTGGCTGTGCCCTATGGAGCATTTAACTGGCGTTACCATTAAAGCTTAATGCGGGGCTCCTCTTTGACCTTGGTGAGGGGAATTCTGTCACAAGCTTTTGCAGGCAGCGTAAATATCACAAACAGCATTGTCTCTGCTAATTTGGTCGGAAAAAGCCTGAATACTCACAGGTTGTGTATACCTGTGTTATCATGGGATTGCATGTGTGGATCTGAGTTCTTTTCTCTCCAAACTGTGCAGATGCTCTTGCTTTAGGACCGCAACGATGTCCTGAGTTGGAAGCGGTATCTTGCTATTCCTTCCCTTTACCTGACCAAACAGAGTGATGGCTTGATTCTGGTCATTGATTTTTCTTTACAAAGCAGCAGTGTGTCAGAGCTGATTGGTAGAAGGGTTGAAGAGAAGTGGCCTCTGGGGTCATTTACAAGGCAGTCCGTGACTAGATCTTAAGCAGTTAAAACAGATGAGTTGGAGGTTATCTTTCCAGGAAACAATGTTCAGTCCTTGTAAACATTTTGTCTTCAGCTTCACAAAATATCTCACCATCTTTCAGGGTTTTTTTTTTCGTTGCTGTGCTCCTTTTACTCTGCTAATGACATCTCTTGAATTTTGTCGTTTTTTTCTGAATCGTAGGTCCGCTTACAAAAAAGCAAGATGAGTCTTCACTGAACAGACCAAGGGATGAAGGTATTTTCCTTGCATGCTCAATCTTTTACTCTTCAGATCCTTTGTGCTTGACATTAATGACACATCGGACACTCATTCTGACATGTTCCCACTGAACTCAAATGCATATGAAATACCCATTCACTCCAACCTGTGTTCTATGAGTCTACTGTATTTGACTTGACTTGCTAGGTGGTTGATCAACCATTCACTGTTAGCCTGAATATCAAATGTAATGCATCACTAAAAATCAATTTTCTTTTTTCACCTTCGCTTTTATTCTTATACTTAAGTCTTTTTCCCCCCTCACATAAATGAAATGGGCTGCCAAATTGCACTTTCTGATTTTATTGGCCTTCTCTCTGATTCTTCATTCTTAAAGGCAAAAAAACACTCAGATAGTGCTGAGTTTAATACCTGCCATTACTGAATATTCTCAAGTCCACTGCAGTCAAATGGAGATGCTTCTAATATTCTTCACCAGTGCAGCTAAAATCCATGCAGGCTTCTGTACCCAGACTTACTGTATATTACATACTGTAGCCGCATGTATTACATTTCCATTTGAGCATGTGTCTACTCGAGAATGTGCAAATCTGTGTCTTGAGTGCATGTGCTCTAATTTGTGCCAGTGTGTGTGTGTGTTTTTAGGTTCTGTGCTATTTGAGTATTGAATTCTCTCTTCCTTGCATCTCTAATTGCTATGGTTTAAAAAGAGACAGATGTAGCTAATCCAATTGTGTGGTTTCTTAACGGTGAAAACAGAAGGAAGGATTCATGCAGGATTGTCGAGGAGAGCAGCAGAATGATAGAATAGAGATGAAAGAAAGGAAAAAGCTGAGCTCAGAGAGAGTACCGGGGAGGGCAATGAGGGGGAGAGAAGGGAAAAATAGTCATAATGAAGACAAGTGCATGATGAAATGACATTTATAGAGCTTTGAAAGTGAGAGAGATGTAGAGAAAGACAGAGTGAGAGGGCGGATGAGTAGAAGACTGGTAGAGCTTGACATTTATGCCGACACCTGATGGATCTCGACTGGATCAGAAGGGCCGGGGTAGGGCTGAATTCCTCATGTAATTGCTCAGGTATGGATCGGACACAGGTACTAAAACGCAGTGGAAAAACACTATTATTAGCATCTTATTTTTGAAAGTTATTTGCAAGTTGGCTTGGAGAAAAACTGCATTGCTCGAATGTGGGTTTGGGTACGGGAATATTCAGCTGAGTCAGGTTAAAACTTTTACGCCCAAATCAATCTCTATTTCCATAAGAGAATGAATGAGAGACGACCAGAGGAATGGAAAAGTAGAAAGGAGGTAGCTCCTATTGGGTGGTAGGATATTACATTAAGATGGGGTGTTAGGAGAGGAGAATACTGAGGAGAAAGTATTAAATTAGGTAGAACGAAGAGGAGTGAATAATGTGCCAGTGTTTTGGAGGCAGACAGTGAGCTCCTTGTTAGCCATATAGGACTTGGATTTGGGCTGAGAGAACCGGTTTCACCCTGCGACCCCTCAACCCTATCACCTCTCTGTTAAAGCAGAGGCCCCTCCAATCATGATCACCATTGTGGGGGGACTGTGGAGATGCACAAAGTATAAAAAGGTTGATAGAATGCATGTGAAATAAATTTAACTCTAGGTACCATAACCTCACATTAGTGTACATTCATTTCTGTTGCTTTCAGGTCATTTAATTATGGTTCATTGAAAGGTGTAATCATCTCAATGACGATAATGTTATATCATGTTATTATTAGAGCATAGAATATCTGTAATAATACTAAACACTGCTTGCATGCATTTTCAATCTGCTGTGAATGCAGCTTTATGGTAATATATATTATATTTGCATCAGAATATTAGCGATAAAAAACTAAGCAATAGTCGTTTTTGGCTGTGTTTTTTTTTTTAACTTTTTATTCCAATGCAACTTTATTTATAAAGCACTTTAAAACAACCACAATGCTGTACAGAACACTAGAAACATAATATGACTTAATAAAACCATTAAAAAATGAAAATAAAATAAGTTAAAATACAAGAAAAGCACTCGGAGAGCGCAGACCTCCGCCAAGCTTATTGTGACTCCCATCCAAGAGTCGTACTTTTTTAATGTTCCATATGCCCTGTC
>JAQQZY010000007.1:14254889-14272452 GCA_030068375.1 Ostorhinchus rueppellii | reverse complement strand
GTTTATGTCCTGTGTCTATGTTCTTGGTTGGTTGTAACACAAACGTAATTTCGTTGCTCTGAAATATTGTGCAATGAAATAAATGCATTCAATTCAATTCAATCAATTCAATAGTGTTAATTTCATCATTCGACGAGACGAAATAGCTTCATCAATGACCCTTTTTCCAATGACGAAGATGAGATGATGAGACTGCACCGATGTTCTAAAAACACAGACTAAGACTGTTGATGTGCCTTATCGTTGATTAATAAAAATGAGACGAAAATGCGTTGAACGAAATAAAAACTAAATAAAACTCCCTCCTCATTTTCATACACACAAGAGGAAACCCAACATCCCCCCTGTCCAGACGAAGACGGTTTCAGTTTCCTGTGTGGACTGAGTGACTTTAGAGAGAGAGAGAGATGTAACTGGGAGCTTATTGCCTGACTCGGACCTGGATCAGAGGTCTAAGGGGCTCTGTTCTGAGCCGCCAACTGGGTGTGATGATAAACAAAAATCCTTTATGAAATATTAAAAAAAAAAAAGACTCAAATGTTTTGACTAAAACTAAGCTAAAATACCTTGAGTTCTTGTTTGACTAAAACTAGACTAAAGTATTGAGACTTTTGGTTAACTAAAACATGACTGACAAAAAATGATATGTGAATGACGAAATATGACAAAGAGTAATAATGAACTTTGACACAAGACTAATACTAAAACTAAAATGAAAAACGGGTTACAAAATTAACACTGCTAGGATAGTATAGTAGAGTATAGAATAGTACAGTATAGTGTAATATACTGTAGTATAGTACAGTATAGAATACAATACAGTAGTGTGAAATAGAATAGTAAAGTTTTTATATACAAAAATGAAAGAAACCTCAGTATGTTAAACCATTAGTATCCAGTACAGACATACACCCTGTTTAACATTGAATGATTTGCTTTCCAGGCTAATGTGATGGACTTTTTTTAAAATCCCCAGTAGGGAGTGATTACAGCTGCACATGACATACATGGATGCATCCTGTACATTTGGCATAACCAGATAATATAGAAACGGAGAACACTTAAAAAGATGTAGAGTGGGTTTGCCATGTGACTAATTTATGCTGTTACACTATGTTGAGTTATCCCAGTGCAGCTGGGATTGTATGTTTAAGCACAAAGTGGTACTCTTTATAGTTACTTTGTTCACTTAGCCGAAAATGTAATATCTGAGATTATTTTCTGTTGTAATAATAAATGTGTCCGTAAAGAAAGCTGCAAGGGTTTGATTCACTTCTTCAGAGGTTCCATAGAGCACTGAGTGCTTTTGGTGTACATTCAGCCATTGAAAGCAAAACTGAAATGTGTCTGTTGCTTTCAGTGTATTTTTGGATTAAGGGGTATTCTATTTGTCCATTCTGTTGGGGCTTTGCAGTGCTTGCATGGCCTGTGAGTGTGGGCAGAGTTGTGTGTGTGCATGCGTGTGTATACATACAAAACTTATACTGCTGCTGGAAATCTGTAGAGTCAAGTATTTACATTCACTGTCAACTTTTGGAGGTGTTTGCATACAGACTATCTTTGTCAGTCATTGCGGTTGCCAGGGTGGGTAATCAAATCTTGTTTATTGCACCACGCCTGTTTCAACATATCAGAATAATGATAAACAGAGAAATGGGAGTAGTTTAGGATGCTGTCCAAGAGTTGCAATAGAGGGTAACATGATCCAGACCGCTATTGACAGTGCCAGTGGAGAGGCACAGGCACAAGGACAGACTGAGAGTTTGTAAAAGAAGGACCTTAACCTGCAGCTTTATACGGCTCAATTTGAGCTTGTTATGTGGTCTTCACAGCTGTCAGACAAATCGTGACCATTAGAGAGTGGAGTGTGAGGTTCAGCCCGCAATCTGGTTTGTTACATACACTACCAAATTACATGCTAATCTAAAGGCTTTTCCCTTGTACCTTTGTCTGCTTCTTTTAAAGATGTTTCTTCAAAGGTAAAGACTGGCAATTTACACACTCACACAGTTGCCGGGGTTGATGTTTGAAATAACTGAAGAGCACTCATACATTGTACAGTATCTATATTGCACTGCATATATACTAAAGTGTCAAAAATACATAAAAATAGAGGTGTGAGAGAGTGATCCCGCTGAGTGATTATGAGGGATGACGCAGTGTCCTCGATTCCTTTAACATTGTTAAAATTTTGGTATGTGGGCGAATTCTCTCTCTCTCTCTCTCTCTCTCTCTGTCTCTCTCTCGCTCTTGTTCAGATATGCTTTAAATGGGTTACTGTACTAAGGCGATTATCCTTGTGTGTGTGAGTATGTGTGTTTAGTATGTCTGTGTGGCATCAACATGCATGTTTCCATGTGTGCGCTAATTTCCACTTGTGCATACACAGTAGTGTGTAAAGATGTGCATGTTCTGCACAGTTGTTCGCTGTGTGTAAAATATATATATGAATAATGCACTATCCATCTGAATTTTTAATAGCAGTCCTCTCTGACACAGTGAATTTGACTCAAAATGAGAAACATAAGAGTGCGGTTTTTTGGGGTTTTTTAACAGCTTTATGCTCTAATTTTTAGTATTATGCCGTATTTACATACACTGAATTTTACACATGCCAACCTCATTTCATACAATGCCTGTGCCTTTAAGAGAATGATAGGGCGTCAGGAATAAGGGAAGACGAGAGAGCAGGGAATAGAGACAGATGAGCGAGGGAGAATCATAGAGAGACAGTGAGGGGAAAAAAGAAACAGAAGGGGGAGATGGGAACAGGCTAAAAATAAACTGTCAGAAATGCTTTTTTAAATCTGCAGTGATGCAAAGTATTCATTCAAATAAATACTCCTGCGGTGTGACCACAGCGCCCTTACATATGGATTTACGGCTGATGCTTTCACCCCAGCACGACACATACATATGTCCATTCCCAGCACATTATATACTTTCTGGTTTCTCTTATTAATTTATTATATGCCCTGTCGTTGTGGAATAAAATGGGTGAATGAAGAGAAAATGTCTGCTGCACACAGTTTGGTTCAGAGGTTCGGTGACAGTTGAGATTTTAGATGCTGCTCGGCTCACCTTCTCCCACCTTCCTCCTGCTCCAGGCCCAGAGAGCCTTCTGATTTGTGTTGCATAGCCATCTGTTCTGACTAATTAACTAATTAACTAATTAATGAACTCTGGGGAAAGGCCCACCGTCATGGGCTCGGAGAGAGAGAACATTTTTCACCTCAGGAAGAGAGATGAAACACTTCTCCTGGAAACGTTTCTGCACTGCACTTTCTAGCTTCTTTTTTTTTTTCTTGTAAATAAAGGCAACCTATTTAGCTGTAACTACCTCCTTGTGTAATTAAACCCTATCATTTGATAACTATAGATCTGGCTGAGAAGGAAAAAACAGCTGTACATATAGAATTTGTTTGAATGCAGGAGAGACTATATTTACACTTCAGATGCTTAAGCCTTTAGAGAATTCAGAAACTCAGTGTAGTCCAGAAATACCTCTTTTAACATAAAAAGGCTATATTATTGGTTTGTGATTTCTAAATAAATGTAGGAAGAACATAAATAGAAATATCAAAAGGTATTGGAAATTATTTTTAGAATGATTGATGCACAAAAGAATGTTTATGATGATAAGTAGGCAAGAATATTTTTTGTAGTTAAAGGGGCTACATGTACTATATCTACTTTCACATTAAAAAAAAAAAATCACCTTAATATATCATTAGCGTGTGTAGTATAAAGAGCTATGAATTTATGCCAAGATGTATTTTATAGATATGAACTGAATCTTTTCATACTCCCGGTCCACAGGATTTATGTGACCACAAGAGGGAGTAGAGAGTCACATGATCAGGAAAACTTTTGACCAGAGTGTCAGATAGTGACAAAACATGATGAGAACCATCAAGAAAACACTTTTATATTCAAAGAAAGCAATGTCGCTGTTTTCACCACTGGACACAGCTCTAACTGAAAAGAACAGAGTTTCATAATGAAATTACAGCATTTCTTCTGCACAGGTGAGTTTGGGTATGAGGCTTACAAAGGTATAAAGTTATTGTGTAATGTTTATTGTCCTTGCTGGGTGATCTACAGCTCAGACTAAAGTGTAACAGTGGGACCAACTGCTAAAGTAACCAATGGTGAGATTTTTTTGTAAAGAAAACTTGATAGTATCATGAAAGAGATTTGTCCAAACAATTAGCTTCATGCTTTATTCAGTGATATGGTAGATTCATTGTTTGTTTGTTTGTTTGTTTTTTATATCCATAATGTCCCAATCCAATCTAACAATCTAAAGCTCGGTATTGGCTGCTGATCTGGCATTTTTTTAGAAGATTGGATTGAATCAGATTTAGTCACAATATCAGGCCAATCCGGGGGGAGGGTAAACAAATGTCTTCTGATGGTTTTTCCGATGGTAGGGTAAAGGAACATAAGCTGCACAACAGCAGGAGGCGAAGAGGAATTAGTAAAATGTCTAACAAGTGTCACTTTCACTTTATGGTCTGCGTGAACTCATTATGAGGTATTTACATGATGTATGACTGTTTTTTTTTTCAACCCGTCAGGCTCTTATGGAAATATTTGACCCGACCTGCGAGTAATCCGCTGATCCACACATCACTAACATGTGGCACGCAATGCACCCCATATGATACCTGGATACCTGTTCATGGATGCACTACAGCAATAGCAAACATACAGCCCTCGAATCAAAACTAGCCTTCCAAAGGTTCTAATGTTGCCCACAGTATGAATTTGGAAAGTGCAAAAATTATTCAAAAGTTACTTGTTTTATTTCAGGTTCCACATTCAGCCCACCTGGGATCTCAAGTAAAGTAATAGAATAATAACCTGTAAATAATGACTCCAAATTTAAATCAGAATTCCATTGTAGAAAGTCTGTATGGGCTCGGTATTGGATCAGTATCGGTAAGACTAATCCTAAAAAAATCAGATTGGGAGCAAAAAAAAATCCAGATCAGGATATCACTAGTCATAAGTGTGTTCTGGTACACAACTTTTTCCTGCTGTTAGTAGTTTGGAATATACATATAATCCCTTTAAACATGTCCAATGCTACCTTAAATATAACAACTATAACTAGTAATACTATTATAATACACATTCTATTTTTCTGTTCTTATTGATTCCATAATTATTGGTATTTTGGAGTATTTAATTACGGATAAAGTATATTGTGCGGAATGTACATCCCAAACCTAAACAACATGTTACTCACTAAAAAATGAGTCTAATTATCAACTGGAGTGTCAGCACATTTACAGCTCTGCTCTTTAAGTGAACCAGCCTTGGGAGTCAGCTCAGATTGTGTTGCCTGTTGTTATTTAAATGGGACACAGAGACGCCCAGCACTGATTTTGCTGTCACTTGATTTTAGCCTGCTGCCTCCTCTCAACTTGGCCGTCCCTAAATACAAACGAAACACACCTCCCACTCCTTCCAAGTGATAGTGACCCCTCCACACACACCCCATCGCCTGGGATGTCAGCACCGAGAGTCAAAATATTTTTACTCTAGTGTCATGATGGTGGCTTGTTCATGTGCTGTTTAAGGTGTAAATGTTAGAATGAGTTGGTCCTGTCACACAACCAGTTTAATCAGTAGTGTAAAGGATGTAATGAGGTTTTTGAGGGTCTTGGCATAAACACTGCAATGCCAAGGACAGTTGCTTTCCTCACACAGGCAGAGTTCACATTGAACACTAATGACTTATAGGTATATTGACTGAAACTGGCACCGACCTGACTCCCAGGCTAACAGCCAGAGGCACAGCCGGACCAATCAAACGCTAGGAAGACGATTAATGCATGGGAAAGCAAATCATACTGGATGTCTGGTTTCTACAACATTAATCAAATACAACTTTATGTTTCTCTTCTGGTCCAGTGGAACAATAATACAGGATCTACTGTGCTTTTTAGGCAACTGTATTTATACAGGAGATCTTTCAGCCACACTGCCAACAGACTCTATAGTACCTGGGTCTGATCAATAATAAGATTATTTGTTTAATTGTGTGTTTACCTCTGCCAAGGAGGTTATGCTTTTTCCAGCATTTATCTGTTTGTTTGTTTGTTTGTGTTCAAAATAACTTGAAAATTTCTGAACTGATTTGGATGAAATTTTCACGAATTGTTAGAAATGGGACGAGGAAAAAGCGATTAAATTTTGGTGGTGATCCGGATCACCATCTGGATCCAGGAATTTTTTTAAAGGTTTCTTTATCATTGGGAGATAGGGCATGATGGCACTGATTTGCATATGAGGTTAATCAGCGCCATCTAGTGGAGGAAAGTACGAACACTACCTTAGCGGAGGTCTGTGCTCTCCAAGTGCTTTTCTAGTGTTTGTTGTTTAACTGATGGATGATTGAATTTGCCTTGATGATCAATAAAGTTTGTATGATAATTAGTGCTGTCAAAGGGTTAAAATGTTTAAGGAGATTAATCACAGGGTTGTTGTGGATTGATTTGGATTTATCACAATTAAATATTCATTTTTAATCTATATGAATCACATTTTATTTTACATGAGCAAACAAACTCAAGAAAGAAGAGAATATATATGCACTTAATGTGTTTGTCACAAGTTGGGCGACACGTTAGCTGAAGTGCTAGCAGAGTCCACAGCCATTGTATGCTTTGTATACAGTAAATGTGGTATTTTAACCTGAAAGTGCTTTGGTGAAAAGAAAACTCCTTCCTGCAGAGTGTGTATAATACTTTATGTTGGTCGACTGTTCCATCTGAGGTTTTTTTTTTTTGGTTTTTTTCTAACTCAGATTTTTTTTAGCATCTTCCATTGTTATGGGTTGGTTCTGCTGCCTGTCACTACTGGATTAACTGCCAATTTGTGCATTCACAGTGCTACCTCTTCTTGGACAAACTGCCCCACATGTGTTGCCAGAGACCTTCAGAGTCATTTTGTGCTGCAGATGGGTAAATTGTGTTAAAATTTGTAATCAAATTAATCATGATGATGGATTAATCCACATTAATGCATTAATATTGACACCCCTGGTTGTAATATTAATTTTCTTATTTTAGTTTATAATAACCGTAACCAAATCTTTTTAAAATACTATATTGTTTATCCTGCTAACATTCAGAAACTACAAACCTCTGCTTTTACCAGTGAGTGTAGGAGTCACTACAGTGTCAGTGTTGAAATGCACAGTAAAACACTACAGTAAAAATATTTTGGTCTCAGTGCAGAAAGGGGGCTTTTCACTGCAGAGTTTGTCTGTGTGGGTTCTCTCTGGGTATTCTGGTTTCCTCCTACCATCCAAACTCATGCGCCTTATAGTTGGTCAGTCTAAATCAGCCATAGGTGTGAATGTGAGAGTGAGTGGTTGTTGATCTGTATATGTCAGCCCTGCAATGAATTGGCAATTGGTACAATAATAAATGTGAAAACACAAATTACTGTACATATGTAGGTGTTATTTGTCTGTTATTTTAATTCATTTTTCCCTCAAATTTGACAGTTGTTGATTTTGCTGTTGGTTTGGTCTGGGATCAGTTGCATCTGAAATTGAACTCCCATGAAAAGCTCTGAAACATCTTTATGTCAATGTGACATTTGAAGCATTGCTTTTCAAATTTGCATGACAGCCTGGTTTTATTGCCCAGCTTGGCCCTGGTTGAATGGACCTTTGAGAGTAAAAATTGAGTGAGATAAGTAAGGTAATAAATACAATGTCATTGGAAGCCTATGGGCGGTGTACTAAAATCACATTAGTTCAGCAGGAGGAAGCCCAATTACAGTATAATTTCATTTCTGGGTATACTTGACATATGGAATGATACATAATTGAAACTGACCTGTCAGCGAGGCTTCAGAGTGAACTTATAGCTCCAGCTTGGCAACTTAACACACTGATATAATAAAGCTGGTAATTGAACTGTATGTCAGATCTTTACATTGAAAGAATATGAAAAGTGTGTTGTAGTGTGACCTTCATACATGATATGAAGCTTAAAGTCAAGATAACAGATAAACCTTTTGTTGTCATGGTAATTAGATGATGACAAAAACAAGAGAAGGGACCATTTTTCTACAAACTTTGATATAAAGCACTTTTTTTTTTACCATCTTAAATGTTATTTGCACAGTTCTAGTATAATCTATAATCATTTCCTGTGTCGCATGTGATGAACACAATCTGTTTTTTTATGCCACAATTCAGATATCAAGGACAGGCTCCCCACTCATTGATAACTGTAAAAATATAGAAAAACATTCCTGATAGCTGTCGCACATGCTATTCATCTCCTCGTGCCATAATGTTCGTGCTATATCCTCCCGAGACCCAGGAAAGCAAAAGTTTGGCCTTTTTTTTTTAATATTAAATCTTAATACTATATACTGTAATTGTCTTTTTCAGATACTTTTTTTTTCTTCTGGAATGTTTGCAGTGGACAGCATTTTTTCCCCTTTACTTTCCTTTCTTTCTTTTCTTTCCTTTTTTAAGTAAAGCTGTGAAACTCTTGTCCCCTACAGAAGAGCACTGCTCTGTCTCTAAAGGATATTAGGTCATGAGTTTCTTGAATTTCTTTCCAACAAACTTTTGAAATTCTGATTTATTTATTTTTTTTAATCATCCCAATTAAAGCCTCCATAGTCCATGACCAGAAAATAGATGTACAACAGTAATAAAAAAACAAAAACAAGAAGAAAAAAAAAAAGCGCAAATAGGGTTGGTAGTTTGCAGTGATATTTTTACTTTATAAATTATGGACATGGCCGATTCACATGGCATTAAGCTCATGGAAGACTTTTGCTATTATTACAAATGACCAGAAGTCCACAGGTAATGGTAGTTTAAAAATCAGCCTTTAGTAATGAAATGTGAGGTCATGTTTGTCCATACTTTTAGCCCAATCCTCACAAGACTCACATATCCAATAGATCTCTGATGATTTGGAAATTAACCCTTGATGTCTATGTTTCATGCATTCACACAGGAAAAGTCTGTTTTGTTTTGTTTTTTTACTCAAATTTACTGACTTTATTCTCCAGTTTTGATCTCAAGGGCAGGTTCACTGGCAGAAAACTGTGGAAACAAAGAAGAATGTCCTGCATTATAGCCATCATGCATATCATCCATCTCGTCTTATTTCAAGATGCCTTTCTTCTGAAAGAACGTTTGCTCTTTCAGTGAATATCCATGCTATACTGTGACATGAGCTTCCTGAATTTCCACTCAAAATACTTTTAAAAATTTTCTTCATCATCACCAGCACAGCCTCCATCATCTTCAACTAAAAAATAGGCTGAATGAATGTGTGTGGGAATGTTCCCCCAAATTACACAGATGTCGACATCCACACTTATATTTTCTCAGGAGCACTGTTTTTGTTTAAATAGGGTATGTCATGTCCGATGGAATTTATTTTTACTTTTAAATTACATGACGTGGCTGATTCCCAAAGATTATGATTGCAGATGACCTCTTCAATTATTAAAAATTACCAGAAGTTCATGGGCAATACTGCTCCTGTATGCTTGGGTGCCTTAAGGGGGAGAAAAGTGATGATGATTCAAAGAACATTAGTCTTTTTTTTTTTTTTTTTTTTTTTTAATAGGAGGAAAGAATTTAAAAGGAAAGAATTCCGTCCGTCCTTCTGGTTGTCCTTCCGAGATTTTTGTGCATCCCATCAAACTTTTCAAATTTGTCAAACGTTCTTTATTACTAGATGAGGCGCAGTTCGATGGCTGAATTAAAATTGTTGGATTTTTTTAAAAAAATTTTTACGCATTTTTGAAATTTTTCATTTAGACCAATTTCTCAGACACTATTCACCTGAAACTTTTCAGATTTGACACACATATTCTTTATCACTAGGTGAGGTGAAGTCCATAGTTTGATACTGGAATTTTATTTTATTTTTTTCACATTTTTTGACAATTTCAACTTACAACATTAGTCCAAACAATTTCTTGGACACCGTTCACCTGATTCTTTTCGAATTTCACATGTAAGCTGGACACGTGCCTTTCTCCCACTCATTGCATTTTTTAGACATTTTTTGAAACGTTTTGGAAAATATTGAAAAATAAGGCTCAAAATTAAATAGTGGGTAGGCAGGATGTCAATTCTGCAGGAGGACCAAAGTGTTGTGCAACAAGGCGCTGCTTACTTTTTTGCTTGTTTTTAAAAAAATGATTAACCTATAATAGTGACGTGATCAGGGGAGGAAAAAAGAAAGAAGTACATAAGATAAATAATACATAAGTACATGAAATAAATAATATTTTCCACTGATCTGTGTTAAAGATGCATTTTCAGTATGACTACATGTTTTCGACATTTTATTAAGTAAAAATCACAGAATTTGAGTATTTCGCGATTAAATACAGGGCAGAAATCCCGAGTGAGGCACTGGAGAGCTTTGCCTCATATCTGACTGCGCGATTCAATACAAACTGGGTCACATGACACATGCCCCGCTGTGCCCATTTCTGTTCCTCAGTACATTGTCAATATGGACTTTACAGAAATAGTTGCTATGCAGCATGACTCTCTACAGTCTGTATTATGTCTTTAATGTTCATGTGAGAGAATTGTTCCTGCTGATTGAGGCAGGCAGTACTCTGCCTCACCTCAAGGGGGCGTACGTGAGCCAACAGGTGCTTTCTAGCTGCTGATACTGATGGGTTATGAAGCATTACCCGTTGCATGCTGATAGATGAATAGTGAACTTAGATGCTCTTTTGAGTTTTTTCAATTGTAAATCTGACTCAAGAAAAGTCAGTGCCTCACCAGCCGTAAACCTCACCGCATGTCACTGACCTGTACACTATAAATTATATCTGCTTCACAAGGTGCTAATAAACATATTTGTTCGATGCATTAGATTTGCTTTGGTGTTGGCAAATAACAAAAAAAAAAGACCAATCAGCCTCTTTCATCCAAAAGTAAATCTACATTTTATTTGTATTTGTACATCAATGTAAAAAAAAAAAATACTGTTATCATTAAAAATATTATTAAATTGTAGAGGATGGTCTGCACCTTTCTCATCAATCTTACACAAAACCTTGTAAAACCTATTGTAAGCAGAATATTGATCCATGAATGCACAGTGTGGTTTTAGGGTTTGTGGCACTGAAGTGGTGGAGCCCAAAGTGATATTATTGAATTATTGAGATGTTATTACCCATATCATCTGGACAAACTACATTACACAGCATCCCCCCTCCCCAAAGCAAGAAAAAGTATATTTTCTTCTTAAGGCTGTAAGAAAAAGCCTGAAAAAGGATATTTTTGATGTTCTCTCATCTTATAGTCTCACACAAGAGAAGGATTCTGTTCATTATCGAGTCTTTTTCAAGCAGTTATGACTTACTGTTGTGACAAATTGTAATTTCAGATTTCTGGGCATTTAATAAATGTGACATTGTTAGGTGTGTTCTGCTGCAGATTAAAAGATTTGCCAAAATAAACATAAATCAGTGTCTCTGTAATGATGTGAAAACTCCTGTATCTGGAGTGGCATTTTCAGTACATCTTCTGCAAATGACACAAAGGAAGCAGCTTTTTGTGTTTTTGTGTTGTCACTTTCAAACATAATCACATTTATTTTCTGTTAATAATCTCCAAGGTTAAGTACAGTACTGAATCACCAAATATACTTCATACAATTTATTCAAACTATGAGCCAATCCGTCAGTGTTTATTATGCACAAGTCATTAAATATTTCAACAGTTTTTTTCTTTTTCATTCTTTTTATTTCTAATTTTTTTCTGTTAGAGCTTCTTCTTTTGCTTTATTCATTTACTGACTCCTCCAAAAACATTTATTTTCTCTCTACCTGTTTTAATCGCCTTCCCTGTGTACACATAAAGGTAAAATCTCTTGTTTTCCAGCACCTCTCATCATCTTTTGTGTGACGTGGCATTGACATTATATAATATGTCCTTCAGTATTTTCCTTTCACCTCTTTGTCATTTTTGATCTGTCAGTAGCTTTGGGCAATATTCAGTTTAATACCTGTTTTATGTGTGTGTGTGTGTGTGTGTGTGCGTGTGTATGTTTTTATCCCTCCTCCCCCTCTTTACTTTAGTTCTTTCTACTCTGTTCACAGAAATATGTTCAGTGACCCACTGCAGTCATTCTGTTCAGTCTTAAAAATGCCTGTACTGATGAATGCTCCCATCTCAGCAGTCAAACACTCAGATGACTGACCGGGCTTCAGTTGGGAAATGTGCATTCATGAATCGGTCTGGGATTTTGCAGAGAAATAAAATACACCGGCTTCATAACACTGTCCACTGCTGTGATTAACTTGTTGTACTTATAATATGTTCACATGGTACAAATTGTGCCTTCTTAATCAGTCCCTCTTATGTAAATGATATCTCTTTTTACATCATATTTACAGTGCTATTCTCAATATTATTATTTGAAATTTCCCTCCATCGCTTGCTAACCCCTCCTTGTTGTCTTTCATCCATTTACTCCATTGTCTCCAGACTACATCTTTACTTAGAGGTGGAAGAATCTTCTCACACTTCCTTGGCTGTTACCTAAAGCAAGTGTTGAATATGCATGAGTTCAGCCTCATAAACTGCTGCTCTCAGCGCTAAAGTCAGTAGGAAGCCCAACTCAGCAGATGGGGAGAATCAGAAAGAAAACTTACTGAAAGAGACAGAGAGGAGAAGAAGGACCGTGTTTGATTTATCTTCTATGGAGAAAGATAAACCAAATTTTCTCGTTCCTTCATGATGCCCTTGCAGAGAGACTGACAGCTCAGGCCGGTATGATGCTAGCATCACATGCACACCTGAGAGAACACTGACTTTATTTTGTGTGTGTTTATGTGCGTCTGCATGAATCAGTTTGTGTACTTGAATATGTAAGGACTTGAATGTGTGTATGCAAGTGGTTTTGTGAGTGTCTGTCCATATCATTTTGCTTGAAGCTCTGGACAGTTGCCAGGCAACCGTGGCACTGTCAGGCAGTTCAGCACTCGGCTGGGCAGCCACGGAGCACACACTTCCTCATGCCTATGGTTTTGATAGGCAGCACAGGTCAGAGCTGATATGGCACCAGGTCAGAGTCACATCAGGATAAGACCCAGTCAACTGGTGGGATGAATTAAGGATAATACAGTTATACCTGCACATCCATACTTATAGTAGGATACTTTTAATACCTCAAAATATTCTGTCACAGGAAGTTGTGGATTACAAACACCACCAAATTTAAAATACACCAAGATATTCATATTCCTTTAATAACTAGCACCATGGAGGCTGTAGTTTTCATTTTAATTCCAGATCACAATCAAATCATAATTTTTCATGCATTTGTTAGGCAAGACTATAGCTTACTAGAGAAACTTCTACCTCTGCTTCTGATATGGATCTAATGGGCATTAACAAAGCTGGCTACCTTTTAGCTTCTGTAGTCCACTGCACTAACTAACTGCAAAGCTCAAAAATAAATGTTGTGTTTTTCTACTTTTAAAATATGTTCAGAAAATTACTTTTTAACACTGGGAAAAAATAAACAACACTTATGATGATAAGAATCATCATCATCATCATTTTTATTGTGTTCTTCAGTTATTGTCATCCCTTAGAAAATTTAAAAAAATATACCTGTTAAATATATTTTATATGAACTACATACAGCAGTATTTAATATGATTAATAATAAAGCCAAGATATTTTCTCCCCACTACTCCAACTTTTTAGTGCTGTTCAGTGTAGTGGTGATGGTAATCACCACCATCAGCATCACCATCAGCACTGCTGTTTCCAGCATCACCACCACCATCATTCACATTATAATCACCAACAATAAAATTTAATTTGCTTTTCAACACACTTCACAAGCTTGCTGACTCTCCTTTTCTACCATCTGCCCCTGCCATCTTCTTCTGCTGTCCTTTTTGTCTGTTTCACTTCTTTCAAACAGTGTTATGAAATAAGCAGTGCTTAGTTATGGATGTATTTTTCTATGTAAACATATGTGCAAATACTTATTGGAAAAAAAATATTTGGGTATTCCCATTTGGACTTGATACTAGATTCTCATTATATATAGACAGTTAGTGATGAACATATACACTACTAGTACTGTACATACATTTGTTATTCATTTACAATCTGTATTTTGGCAACTGTGAAATAAAGTGCACCAAGTGACTTTGTGAAAAGCCACCATTTTACCAAGTCTTTCTACCTATCTTACTGGCTTGTAACTTGTAATTTCTGACATTAGTGTGGAAAAAAAGAAAACAGAGGGCTCTGACATAGAAGGCAAAATAAAATACTAGAATAAAGTTGGAATATTTTCTCGGAATGGAAGTGCAAATGAAAACTTTGTAAAATATGTGCTACTTTGTACAAGCCTACTGTGCTGCGATTAAATACTGTAAGAACAAAATATTCTGCGTGTGTGAGCATGTGTATGTGTGACATTTTGTTCAGTTTATTTTATCTTGTTGTGGGTGTGCACCTACTGTGTAAATGTGTGTCCTGGAAGTAGGTGAAACATGCCTTCTGTTGCTCTCCTCCTCTCTCTGCTGACAAGTTGTCTTTACTGTGTTGTATTTCCAGCGTGGGTATTTTAAAATGAGTAATTTGGCAAGCTTTCCCTGTGAAATCTCATCAGACGTGCTATGAGTTGGAGGCCGAGAAGTTCTTGACAATGACAGGATGCCATCTTCTGTTTGTGGTGGGATATTTACAAAAGAAATGCTTTTAATGGTATCCCATGCCCTTAGGTTTCTACCCTCTGTTCGCATATCCATAATCTGTACTTTCCCTCTCTTTTCCTTTCTGCATTTGTTCTAATTTACCCTGCAGGGTTTCTGAGCACAGGGGACCAGTCTGCTAAGGGGAACTATGGCTTGTTGGACCAGATCCAGGCCCTGCGCTGGCTCAATGAAAACATTGGCTACTTTGGAGGGGACCCAGAGAGAATCACCATCTTTGGCTCTGGAGCTGGTGCCGCTTGTGTGAACCTTCTCATCCTCTCGCACCACTCTGAGGGTAAGGATTTCACTGTCAATGTCACGTAGCCTCCACAGAAAGGATTAACATTTCAGGACAGGGTGGGGTAGTTTTGGTTTTTTTCCCCCCCCAAGAGCAGAGATAAAGATAGACTATAGGGATATCTTCTTTCCCTAAAAGAGGCAACGGTCAGGAATGAGTCATTTGCTTATTTGTGTAAATATAAATGGGAAATATACAGTATGTATCATAAAAACAACATAAAATGATTCAGTAAATTGAAAGAAAACCAGATTGTCAGACTGTGTGAGTTGACAGTTGGATGAAAACAGTAGGTTATTTACCACAAAACCATTACTCACCTTGGGACACATGCCCCATAATAATCCCAAATAATGTCATTCCACATGGAGCTAAAATCACTGAACTGCACAGATAAAATAGTCTTTCTCAAATAAAACTAATCCCATCTGGACAAGGCATTAGAAATAGATACAATATATATAATACTAACTTTCATATCTTTGACTCAGGCTTAGCAAAATGCAGTGAAGTGAAATGCAATGTTATAAGGATTTTGCACGTGTATTATTGTTTGGTGTGTCGTTACTGTAGAGCTCTAAAACTGATTGGTACAGTAGATGAACCAAAAACCATGTTCTGTACAAGTAGTGTTTTAAAATTGTTCAATAGATAGCCAGAAAAATCCTAAAATCTCATAAAAACTAAAATCTAAAAAACGTCACCTTGCTTTGGATGTTATAATACATACAGTACATTATCACAACGTTAATATATTTGGGGAGGTTTCTAAAGTAGTCACCAGATGTTTGCCCACTAATCCTTTTGATGTGATCTTCCTTTGTAAAGCTCAAAAGGTGAACGGCACTTTATACTTTACCAAGAATTCAGATTATGTTAGTATTAAACTGTTAACCTCAACACTTTTGAATTGACTTTGAGCAGATGATAATTTAAATACATGAACCACAGAAGCCTAACTTTGCATGCTAACAAACACATTTTGTCTTGTGTTGGTTTTTTTGTCAGCAAATATTCAAGCAGACATGAAAAATATTGAATTATTTAGCAGTGGCCAAGATGGTTTCGAGTTGTCATGTTATGTTAGATGAATGTCATGCTTTCAACAAACATAAACAAATGCATACAACTGCAATTTATGTGATAGCACACCAAACTGCATGAGTTACAGAGTGATAAAACAAACATGCACATATTTGAACAGCATTACTTTTGTTCAAACTTCCACCAAGCTGCCCAGATCTGCATCCACACTGTTGTTCTACCCATGCAGTGTGGGTCTGCGTCACTGAAAGCTGTGACATGTAATATACAGTCGGGGTAAAAATATATTATATGATGTGAAAATGTAGACCTAGTTTGCAGCTTCTGGTTCCAGTTTTTGGTTTCGGTATGGTTATTTTAGTCAATAACATGATTAGCATTTGGCCCCAGCAGCAACTTCCATAGGGGTAAAAATCAGCAGCAAGCTGAATGTCCACTGGGGGGCTGGTTCCAAAGGCCAATCAATCCCCATAGAGCCCCATGTTATAATGACTGACTTTACAGCAGAAGTAAACATGTTTATAAGCTGTTACAGGGAATAGTTTCGGTCTTGATAGTTTATTTCCACCCTCATTTGACACCATACTGGGGGATGGCGGGGTAATTTTATATAAACCACCCATTTTTATCATCTAAAGGCAAAACGTATATATAATTTAGGGAATGGCCATTGTGATTGATTGGTAAGTGTTGTCAGTTAAGGTGGACATTTGAAACTGTTGTTTGGTGAAAAACTCAATAAGCTCTGGTTTTGTTGGATTTAAGGAATTATATAAACAAGGCCATCTGAGGACACAGTCGTAAAGTTTACTGATACATTATTACAATAATTAATGTAACTTTGCTTCTGTAGCTGATGTTAGTATGAATATGGGTTGAATTATATAGTCTGCAAGCTAGCCATGCTAATTAGCATAGGTAGCAACGATGAGAGTTTTTACGTTCACTCACTTTATTGTTACTGTTATGAAACGCAAGTGTATGTGTTATAATTTATGAAGTAGTTAAAATGATTACTGATGGTGGTTAATATTATACTGTTAGCCAATCTGGTGGTTTTTTCAGTAAGTTCTGGGTTCATCCTTCATTCTTTCCCATCCGCTTCTTTCCATAAAATCAACATGGCGACGTTCATGGAACTGGTGAAAGGGTAGGGCATGGTCCAGTGAGGAAACCATTATACTTTTGCAATCATTTCCTCGCTTTTTCTAGAATTGTACATGCCGTGGCAGAGGTGTGCACTCAATTGAAGGCCCTTCAACTACATACATATTAATTTGGGTCAGAAATCCCCTCCATTTTGAAGCCAGGCTATAACACCACAAAGTGCAGAGAAAGTTGGAGGATGAACAGTTTCTAAAGGTACTGTATGTGTAGATGAGAGATGAGATGAGGAGATGAGCTGGAGCTGCAGCTGAGAGGCTTCTTAATTGATTTCACAGGGAGAGGAGCGGGGGTGGGGCACATGCAGAA
>JAQQZY010000007.1:14215620-14242075 GCA_030068375.1 Ostorhinchus rueppellii | reverse complement strand
TATATATATCACTTATATATACACATGTGGGTGTAACATTTAGGTATAGTAACCTAAGAAAATAAAACACACACACACATTTGTTTAATATGAGTGTAAGTAATATGTAAAACAGACACATTTTTGGCCAGTAAAAAGGTATTTTATTCACCAAATAGCCAGTTCCTACAACTTTTCAGACTTCAGTTATTTAATTCCTCAATTTGTTTTGCAAAAGGCAAGCAGCTGAAAAAAAAGACATTTGATGATTGATAACATAAGATGCAAAACCATACACCATAAATCATGCATAATGTCAGGGATTCAACTTTTACTTTATTTCATTCCTAGCCAAGAAAATACCATTTAATTTTAAAAGAGACTCATGCATCCTCACAGTATGGATGGTAAGCTCTCAGATGATGTGATGCAGGTAAAGAGGAAGTGGTGAAGGAGAGATGCAGTTGTCATAGAAGATCTGAAAGTTGTGGTCAACTTCCATATGATTTTTCAGAAAGCTCTCCAGCTCCTGGAGTGTCATCTCATGGACACTGTTTCCCTCTTTAGCATTTTTGGCCAAAGCAGCATGAGATGGGAAAAGGACCCGCATATTATGTGGTGAGTTGCGGTCATATTCAGTGCAGCAGTAGGCGGACCACACATCCTCAGGGATGGCCACACGGTCCTGGTTGTTGCGACGGATCATGTTGCCTCTGGTGGTCACTCCAGTGACTATGTAGGCAGTACCACGGCAGAAGTTGTTGAGTCGAATACGAATTCGCTCTTCATACTCACGCCAAGGCCCAATGTTGAACTCACGTATCTCAGGAACCACATTGGTCAGGGTGTATGTGGCTGCACGGTCTTGTGGGGTGGACTGGTGCTGGTCTGGGTTTAAATGACCTCTTTCATAAAGAACCACATCAGAGTAGTCATCCAGCACTGCCTGGCTGTCCTCAAACTTCATGTGCAGGTACCCAGTAGGGAAGGGCTGCATATTTCCATTTCCATCATTTTCAGCCAGCTGAAGAGACATGGAAGAGCATTTACAGAAAATCTGTGAAATACCACAGAGCCTGTGTTTTCTTTTAGGCCTTTTCTGGGTGCATTAACTTGCCCCTTTTTTAATCAACAGAACCATTACTTACTTCAGGTACTGCTAGGTATTTAGACTTTAACCTATACCAGTGCTACTTTTGTTGTAATTTTTTTTTAAAAAGTCTCCATATTTAACTTTTCTTATCATATATTGTATTATTATCTTCTGTATTTTGCAGATTTTCAGTGAAAATGAAGTATTGTCCTCTATTTACTGATCTTGTAGATGTCCATTAAAGCTCAGATCAAAGCTGAGGGTTATTGTTGAAAAAACAGAGAAAACTGAAGAACAATTTACTTTTTCAGTGAAGATTTCAGTAACTGAACATAAAACAACCATTTCCATCCACTATCATTAATCAAACTCCTTGGGTTTTACTGGTAAAATAATGTTGTAGAAGATGATGGTGTTTCCACGTTCACTACAGAGATTCTGAACATCCAAAAGGATCATATCCGATGACTCAAAAGATGACAAACTGCATTTTACCTAAATAATTTAAATGTATTGATAGGTTTAATGGTTCAGAAGTTATTAAAAATTTTAGATCAGTAGATGCTTTTGGTTGCCAGGGGTTGTTTGGGCTTATATGGGCTAAAATTCAGTGTAATAATAGATTGGTACATAATAGTTTAAAGTGCATTTGATATGTAATATTGACCACGATCAAAAAACAGACAAACAATATTTTCCTGACCTGTGGTTCATACATCCAGGGGTAGTCAACACGTCTGTCCGCCTCAGTTTTCTTGAATGTGTAAGCTGAATACACTGGGATCCTCTTCATAGGGTCGTACAGGGTCACATAGCGAGGTTTCTCTGCGTACCACTGGCAGATTTTCTTCAGTCTGGTGTCAGTAAACCCCCGTGGTGGAGTTCCCATGTACAGGGAATCCTTACATGTCTCCACGCGATTAAAATCTGGAACAACTATTGCCAAAGTTGCAGGCAAAAAATAGACAATCAAGTTAAGAGAAAAAACTGAAAGCCCTAACATAGTCATTCTTAAAACCTCCTTTGCTGCTGTTGTACTGTTCAGTAAAACACTGACAGGAATTAGTGCAGTTAACGATTTAAATATTGCAGGGAAGATATGCAAAGCAAGATTAACCCTGACCAAAAGACAAGGCTTCACAGTCGGTGTGGGTGTGGCTGTGCAGGTCACGCTCTTGCATTATAACCCACAGTATTTTTTTTTTTCAGCATATATTCTTTTTTGGAGGTAAAGTTACTGTTAAACAAGTGACAAATTTGTTTTTTGTTGGTCATGCAATGGCCTTAGCAATTATTATGACCCTCTGCTTCTGTGAATTTATGGTTTGACCTTTCGAAAGTGTGTCATCTTAATTATATTGATGGTGCAAACAAATGGACCAACACCAAGATATCATATACAGAATCACAGTAAAAAAAAAAAAAATAGTACTGTCATTAAAAGTAAAACGTGTCATTATGTTTCATGTTCACGTCATTAATGCCAACTGATACACCTTTTTCTGAAGATCCTCATTATAAAAACATTAAAGTTAACCAAAAGAAGAGGCTTTAGTCTGGTCCTGGAGGTCTTTTTTATCTGATATATTAATTAGTTACTTGATTGTTTTTAAAAGCTGTTTTTCATAATGTGTAAAGACCTATAAGACCTCTGCTACTTGCAATTATTAAATGTAAAGAATGGGATATTTACAAGTATGCTATCAGTGTAGTGTGAAATCGTAAAATGCAAAACTCTCTAATCTGTCTCCATTAAGGAACAAAAGGCTCAAAGACACACGTGCTGTTCGCAGGTATTATGGTCCTCATTTTGAATGGTGGATAAGCCATGAGCCTGAAGATAAAGAATGAAAGATGAGCTGCCAACACAGTGCAGTGGCCATGTCATAACATGTCTGCTTTTGTGCACTGTTATTAACATGGTTAGCCTCAAAATGATATAAAACTAGTAGTGGTTGTTGTTGTTAAAGCTTGACTTTTCAGACTACTAAAAATAAGGGACGTGAAAGGTCATAGTAGATTATTTTAGGAAACCAATAGTTTTACTGTATGTAAAATTACGAGTAGATAATAACATGAAGCTTCATACTAAAAAAAAAAAAAGGGAGCACAAGTACATCATGGCAACTGAGGAAGATTATTTGACATGAATTGGATGCATTTCATGAAAAATGGCTCACTGTTCTGCCAGAATGGGTGCTTGACCTATTTCTGGCAGCTCATTATGTTGAGAGCAAAAATAAATCAATTTAAAATTCTCTTCCATGCACTTCAGAAACATTGTTCACTAGACAGTTAAGTCCACTTTAAAAGGAGCCAGGGTGGTCTGATGGTTTTAGTCACCATCCTACAGCATGACAAAAAGGCCATAGATTGGTTCCCACAACAACCATTTATTCTGTCAAAGTCCTGACGTATTGTTACAGTTACGACAGAGGGTAGTTTTCACTCAGTGGATGAGCTGTAAAGACAAATGCTGGTCATCTCTTATGCAAATGGTTTGTCATACTGTCTTGAGCAGCAATCCCTCACTAACCTAATAAGTCAATTGTGGTGAGTGAGTGTTGTTGTGACTCATCGATGGACCAGCTCACCGCTCTGATGTAATCTTGAGTTATGACAATCATAACTTATGTGGCTGAGGCTGATGACACAATTATGTGAACGGGCATTTATTTTAGCTAGCTGTCAGCATTTATGCCAATTAAAATGATGCCTAATCTAAATCAACCCTGCAGCTGCCCCTTCTTGCTTCATTTTCTGCAAAGGAAGAACATTTTACAGCTGTTAAGTTTCAGTTCTATAATAGAGTACATACCCTTATAGAGAAAAGATCCCAGATGCTACGCCAGTGTTCATATTATTGTACTATCTTGAAAGTTAAATTATCATTTTGATTTATTCAGAAGAGCATTTCGAAGCATCTTTATGATTTTCAGACATGACAAATCCTTACAGTTATTTCATTTGACAGGGAGCTTTCTGAGCCCAAAATAGTTTTCTTCAGGAGCATTCTTAAAACAAAGATGACATTTTCATCACTCTCCATCTGTCTGGGTCATTGTTTCATTTACATAAGAAATTATTATAAATGCCACCGTTCGGTTACAATGTTTCACACAAAAACTATTTGTTGTCAAAGCGTAATTCCAAGAAAATACAGTAGAAACCCATATGTGCCTCAGAAACCTGTGAGTCAGATATGTGCAGTATGTGTCTTCATGTTAAGAAATTTATGCACAGACACAGTTCCTGCAAAAGTGATATATACAGTACTGCGTACATACGCCCCCCTGTCCCTGGCAGGCTTACATGACTTTCTGCACGTTCCTAGCATCCAGTAAATCATTGTGTAGTAAGACATATCACCCACTTGGAGGCAATGCAGGCTTGTTTGTTGTTTGACATCCATCCTGCTTACAACATCCAGTGTAAAACTATGAGGAGGAATGCATAATACCCCACATTAAAAATTTTATAAACCCATCAAAATGCTACTGCAACACTACTTTTTATGTTGCTATTCCTACCAATCGTCAGTTTCAGTTTAGAAATAATCTTCAGTTCCCATTAAGCATTAATCCAGTTCTGTGCATTAAATAATTCACTTGTGTTAATGTTTTACGAGACACAAACTCTTCACAGACACAGTGTTAAGCTTTGGGCATTATATTGTTCTGACAGTTTTACTTTCCTGATATAGTGAGTCAAAGTTTTGTTTTTTCTGTTAAAACTCTTCTACAGTATTTGTATTAATTTGTATTCATAAAAGTTCTCATTATTTTTTGAGTTTCCTCACATGGCTTACTTCATCAGAATGTTTTTTCATTGTATCTTGGATAAAAACATAAATAAATAGTAAGGGAAAAGCTGGAGTTTAATGTTATATATTGCCTCTGCTTTAGAACATTAAACAGTCTTGTGATGGTTAATAATAAATGGAGTGTAAAGTATTAGATTAGCTGACATTTCTGTTAACTAAATTTTACATGAGAGCAGTTATAAATACTTTTGAAGTTCAGGGGTATGGTGGTTAAACATTTACTGTTGCATTGCTACACTATGAAATGTTAAACATGGACACTTTTTTTTTTTTTTGGAACTGTTGAAAAAGAACAGATGCCTCACACCACAAACCCCTCTGTGCAAACTACAGGAGCCGGCTTCCAGAGCCTACACTATACCACCAGGGGGCATAATTTAGCAGATTTTCTGGCCCATGAAGCTGTCCTCTCTTAGTTCTGCACCAAAGCCTGCTGATTGGTCTAAATAACCACATGGGCTTGAGCAGTGACCAATAGAGATTCGCCTGATCGGGGCTGTTGCTAAGGCACTTTGGAGGTGAAGAGCTGTCAGCTGTCTGCTTTCCACCATTTCACTTCAGCCCTCCTGCTTACTTGTGTGGGCCCTTCATCAGCTCTCACCTCCTCTCTGTGCACTCAGGTTCATCCGTCAGCTCTGCCTGCTTTTTATTGGCCAGTGATGGGGGAAATGAGCAGAGGAGTGCCTGGTGGTTTTGCATTTTTAAGCCACAAAAGACTGGGCCCTCCCTCATGAACCAGGCACTGTAGCTCCACCTCCCCTGGTTATCCTGCCACTTGACATTTGAGCTCAGCCAACGCTCACAGGCAGTCTGTCACCATAACACCCTGCCTTTCTTCCCACTTTATACAGAGAGACACCTGGATATTCAGCTTTTACGGTCCGTTCCCAGATCAAAAAAAGAAAGAAACTCAATTGTCCCTACATGTTCTTTGATGTGTAAAGGAACATTTGATTTAAGGTGCATAAATGGTTCATTATTCCTCATATTTACTTATTAGTTCTCTAACCTACATGTAATTTTTTTTCTGTCTTCCCTTTCTTTACTTTAGCAAACACCATGTTATATTTAGGAAAGTGTACAATGGTGATAGTTAGGTATGTTGTAAAGATAAACAAAACACTAACAGTAGCAATCCAAAGTGAATATGCAAGTTATATTCATGAAGCTTCAGGGGAAAAAAACTTTCTTCTGCAGCTGTGGAGAGATGTAAAATATTTTCTCTACTGTATTGGCAATGCTCCAACTCTTACTTACTCTCAACACACATACATTCATACTGTATGCACACACAGGAAGAGAGAAGAAGAAAGAGCCCCTCCATGCCTGTCTGCTATTATTCCCCTCCTCTTTCCTCTCCTATTCACTGCTAAATGTAATAGATAAGATATTCTCTTCTCCCATTGGCTCTTGGCAGGTGACTGGCAGCAGGCTGGCCCGCCCCTTCTTTCTCTTCACATGGATCGGTCTGATGTGAGAGCCTAAGCATCAGAGAGTGGAGTGGAAACAGGAAGAGGAGGAAAGGGGGAAGAAAGGAGATAGAGGAGAGGATCGGGAGAGACAAGGTGGTGTGGAGTGAAAGGGAGGAAAAGGGGCAAAGGGGAGCAGAGGGGCGTGTGGTCCAAAGACCAGAGACAAATAAGGTAAGAGACTGCAGATAATCTGCCTGATTTGCTGTTGGCTTTTAACTGAATGGCTTAATGGAAATGTACTGCATACACATACAGTGTGGTAGTGTGTGTGTGTATGTGTATATGTGTGTGAGGTTGTGTTGTGCTTTTCTGTATATTTCTGTATTTTCTTTGTGTCATTGTTCTCCTCTGTCTTGGTTGAACATACTGCAGTATGTGTCTGCAGACTGTGCTGCACATTCATGCATGAAGCACACAGACACACAAGCACATATGCAATGCTCACGTGCAGACACAAAGTGTAAGAGCAGGAATTTGAAATGATGAATGTAGTGAAGGGGAACTGTTGCGGTTACGCTTCTGTTGTGGTTACAACTGTGCTCGTCTGGATCGTTTAACTGTTGAATACCAGCCTATGTGTGTTTGGGGGTGGACAGTAGTAAGCAGCTAGAGTGAAATGATGAATCTTTATTTAGAATCATGTCTAGACTATGTCACATACTGTACTTGGATGCCTGAAAGTTCAGCTCAGTTTATCTGACACATTTTACACGGAGACTTTCTCACTCTTGAGTTATTTTTGAAATTGAAATAGAGCAAATGGTTGTTGTGACTAACATATAATATGCACCTACTGTATATTATCAGGAGAATCCGTTGATATTATCTTCAGCCTAGGCAAACACCTGGATATATGATTCTAGGTTATCATTTTCCACACAAGGCAGCTGTCGAGCACACTCGTATACACATACACCAACATCCATTGCCTTCTTTGAACTTGTTAACCTGATCCACTGCTTTTGTTAATAAAATTCTGTATATGAGGCATTGTCTGGTGAAAGACACCCCTCTTTCTTGTTCTTGACCTTGCCTTGGTACATTCCAGTACCCCTCAGAGGGCTGTGCTTTATGGAGCATACACCGGGCGAAGCCGCTATTATGGAAAGGGAGAAGGGGATGGAGCTTAGGGAAGCGGGGCTGCGGGGATGTTATTTTTAGAAATGTGATACTGTATGTATCTTCTCTCTGATTGTGACGCTATTTCAGTCCTGTGTCCAATGAAATCATATACATTATGATGTCCATGCATGTAGGGTGGTTTGTCTGTCCAGCTGCTGTCTGCCTGCACAGTCCATCCATCTGTTTCCTCCATGTCTCTGTTCCTCATGTTAGTTAGCCTGGTTGTAGAAGCCACCAGAGACAAGACTGGTCTGGTGCAGCCCATCCTTCCTTTTATGGTATAGGATCTGTATCCTTCCTGCAGTACATACACACATGCACACATAAACTCTCAACAAGAGATGCATATCTGCAGTGGTTCATTGCAGCTCATAAGAAGCACCAGATAGACATGTAAGAAAGTGACAGATTGCCCAACAAAAACTGGGGTCTTTAGAGAGCCTTTTATTTCACTATGAAAATTCTCTGCTACTGAATATTTTTGTTCAATTGATAAAACAGCTGCACACAAGTCTGACACTTCAAAAAAATAGGTCTATACATTTTTCAACTCTCTCTCTCTCCCCCCACTCTCTGTCACACACAAATGCAAACACTCCCCTCCTTGCTTGAGGCCTTGCTCTCAGCTCTGGACTAAATGATATCATCGGTTGCCACGGATACAAGGACACAGCGTGTAGAGAAAAAGGGAGGGTGAGGCAAAGGCAGAGGCATACACATAGCCTGAAAGAGAAAGGAAGAGGCTAGGATATTGGGTATCAAGAAAATAAAGGAACCTTTTTGGAAAAAGTAGCAAAGATAGCGAAGGTAGCAGAGGCACTAAGGGAGGGTCATGAAGAGGAAAGGCAACGGAAAAGAAAGCCAGGCTTGTCAAAGGATATTAGCCTGTCCTTCCTCTCCTTCTCTCTTTCTCACTTCACATTTCATTGTCTTTCTTTGTCTAGAATAGTGTCAATGTGCATAAAAGGCATGTGTTGTAGGAAATGAAAAAACAAGCAGAGAGTGTCAGAGACGACAGGAATACCTGGGGAAGGGAGGAGAGATTCTGAACTTGATTAGCAACAATAAATCCTTTCTGTCTCATACATCTGTGCACCAACTGACTGGGGTATTTCCTCACTCTATCTACTGTGTGTCCCTGTGTGTGTTTACCAGCCAGCGGGAGAGAGCATGTCTATTTAAAGGGATCTGAGCCTGCACAGGTCTGCTGCCTTGCTATCCCTGACTGACAGCATCATTGAATTTGGACCAGAAAGCCTGCCCCCCTATTTTTCTCTCAACATTCATTTTAAGGTAACATTACTTCCATAAATGTTCTTGAACATATACTCATACACAGTCAATAGTATGTAATTGTGTGTCTTTAATTTTCCTCATGTGGCAAAATTGTCAAGGAGGGTTCAGCAGTCAAATGGGGGTTTCTGCAGAGACATGAATGAATGCATGGCTATTCGTCTGTGCTGACAGAAAGATGACCAGGGTTTCCTTGGTGACAAGAGGGAAGGTTGAATGTTGCAGAAGTATTACCACAGTTTTTGGCAGCTAGCATTTAAACACAATTTATTCTTAATTGCTGCATGTGTGCTTGCACTGCACATTCTTTTCTTAAGGCCACCTTATTGTAAAGCAAGGACTTTTGCCCAACAGCAACTTAACCCTTTTGCACATGACATCATTTGGTTTCAGAGCTCAATTCCAGATGTCTTGAATGAACCCTGCACAGATGGATTTAATAGTGAAAGCACAGAGCCATTGTTAGGCAGAGTCAAATTCATACTGCTGTTGATTGGCAGCTCCCCCTACAACACTGTTAAAAAAGAGTGAATTCCACTGTGCAACAGGGAGGGTCTAAAACAGATGGTCTCCCTGATGTTGTTATAATCTTCCTTGTGTAGCACGCTTAGGGTTAAACGTAGGAATAGCCATTTTTCTTGTCAGATAAACAAAGCAATTGCAACACAGTGTTTAAATATGTCAAGCTATCTAAACACTGCATTATTGTACTAACAAATACAGATAGTGAGGTCATTTTAGCACTAGTAGAGAAGTGTTGAAGATCAGCTTGTGAGATGCTGACCCTCCAAAGCTGCATTTCAATAAAAAAGGACATAATGTACAGCAGCAGTGGATGTTACCACACAAGTTGCATAGCTTTGTGTAGCAACTGCTGCATGTTAGGAAATCCTATATTTACAGTGTAACATTGTAAGTGCACAAGAGCCCTTTGTGTCCTCTTTGTACTGTAATGATAAAATTGAATTGCTGTTGACTGTAAAAAGCCTGAAGTCACAGCAGAAAGCACTGTCTGGCTTCAGTTGCTCAACTCAAAGGGGGAAATGCACTTTTGAAGAAGTTGTTCACTTAGCTCATTCATTGCTCACAGTGAGGTTATTATAGCACAGCTGCATCTGTTTTACCGCAAACAAACCTCTATGTGGAATGATCTTATACAAACTATACTAATAAGGAAGTGGTAAATTATTGCATTATGTGTTTTTATACTATTCTAAACAGCTGTGAGAATGTAATTGATCTGTATGAACAACTTGATATGTCAACCGCCATCTGCTTTGATGTAAAGACCTGCCTTCTTCAACATGCAAAGTTGATCTTTGCAAGCTCAATTCAGCACAATGTACTCAGTGTTAAAATGCTGGCAGTGGCAATAAAAAGATCATTAAGTGATATGTTCTGGAAGAGTCAGTACAGCTACCTGAACAGGTTTTGTAGTTTACACAGAAAACAAACAAAGGGAGGAAGTATAAATTAGCAGATGTTAAGATCTAAATAGTAGGACCCCTTTAAAAGATAGATGCTGTTGATTTAACTTAAAATCAACACCAGTTATCTGGGAAAAAGGACTCAGGACGAACAGAACTAACAGCAACACTACCTGCTGTGACCCCCCCCCTCCCCTTTCTTTGTTCTTATAGTTGGGTTGCCGTGGTCTTTCGTCTTAGTGCCATGTTTCTGTCACTGGATGGCCACTGGCTGTGGTGGCTGCTGGGAAGTAGTGATTAGAGAGAGGCTGAATGCACAGTGCGGCCCTGGCTGACTGATGATATGTCCACTGAACAGATACAGTGCAGCAGAAAATGCAGCATGAGAACATTATATCTGCCACAGATACACAAAATGACAGTTTGATCATGTAGTTAATCAGGGACCACTAAACTTAAAAAGCTTTTTTGATATTAAGCCAGATTCGTTTTCTAGTCGTATATTAAATGTATCCCTTGTACTCTCAGGTGTGAAGTGGAGGGCCTCCCCAATACAGACCAAGACTGGTAATTAGAAATGATTTTTTTTGTTTCTGTAATTTGTGTTTGACTATTTAAAATCAGGATGATAAGTAGGACACACAGAACTATAGTAAAACATTAATAAATCACAGTTGTGCACTTGTGTTAATATATAGATTTTCTTTGGGTCAGCAGTTACTGCAAACGTCAAACATTGTAGATGGATGTAAAATGTCATCAGCTCTTATAATAAATCATTTATATAATCACATATGTTGACATTATTTTGGTTGTAAGTGGCTTCTGCAATTCCACAATATGCTTTATTTCTACACACTATAATCCATGGGTTATCATTTATTCATTTGCTCATATATTTATTCACTATATCCACTCCATATGTATGAAATCTCTCTGTTTCAGGCTGCATGTATCATCCAGCAGAGCTGTACTCAGGCCGCAACACATGGGACTCCTATCCAGCTGGAGGACCTAACAGAGGAAAGTGGGCTCCGGTAAACAGTCGCCCCTGGAGCCACACACAAAGGTCAGCAACACTGGCATTAGTTTTATGTAATCTTGAGACTGTTTACTGCTCATATAGTCCAGGAAAATGAATATCAAGTCCATGTTTTCAGTAGTCAGCACTAAAGAAACCTCTCATTAAACCACAGTAAATTTTAGTGGAATTAAAGGGCATTTTTGTATGTAACAGTTAAGACAGCAGACACAATAAACATTTCTCACACCCAAAGGGCTTGAAGTAGTGGCAAACACATTCCTGAAGAGAATTTAAAGGCAGTGGGAGTGGATAGTGAAAGAACTTGAGACTTGAACTCCACTAACTAGGGTCATTCTAGCAGGTGGGACAGCAGCCATTGTTGTCTGGGTTGATTAAAGATAAGTACCACTTTATAGGCTGACTGATTAACTGCAACTGAAATGAGCATATTCATGACAAGCTCTTACTTCAGCTGCAGCTGTGAAGTTGAATCCATCTGCAGTTTAAACAAGCCAGTCTCTGGTGAATGAAGAAGTTGATTGTGGCTGTAATGAATATGATTGTGACTGGAGCTATGTGTGTCTGGTTGTAGTTTTTGGCAATAGTAACCGTTATGATGCTGATATTTAAAAAAAAAAAAAAAAAAAAAAAAAGGAGTGACATAGAAAAAATGTTTGTATCAGAATATAATATAGTCCAAATCAGAATTAGAGCCACATTTACTCTTTGATGGCCAAAATTATATGCTTTGTTAGAAGACTTGACTGCTAAGTATGCACATATGTGAACACTATCAAATAAAACATGAAATACAGAAGTGTAGTAGTGGGTTGTAGAAATTGAATATTAATGTCATAACATGTCCATAAACCTCAGAAAAATGCAGATTATAGATTACAGTTTACAAAAAAAGTTAAATACTGTATCACTCCTCTTAAAACCAAATGAAAATTGTGCAAAAAAAAAAAGGGGGGGGGAGTGACTTCAACATCTAATTAAATCATGAATCTTTTATTAGTATTGAAAATGAGCATATTGATGAAACTAGAACATGGCATTAGTTGTGAGAGTACAGTGCAAAAATGTGTGGCTTTTGATAGGGAGAAGATGGGGGTTAATAAGAAGTATGTGACTATTTGGAGGGGGGGCTGGCACATAGTGGTTGCTAACCACCTTGGGTAAATGTTTAGTAACCCGGTGGTTCTTGTGTGGAGGCTCCTGTACCTTTCGCCAGCCTACTTGGGAGAAAACAGACTAAGGGAACTGCAGGAGGGATTTGTGGTAATGCGGGTGGCTCTGCATATACAGCATTGTAATTAAGCAGTAAAGTTGGAAAATAGAAAAGGATGCCAATGATCTAGGTGTTTTTGTTTGTTTGATTTTTTTTTTAAGTAAATAAGGTCACTTACTCTTAAAGATGTAGTTAAGGGGTCATGCAGGTGCAAAATGTAAGCCTCAAGTTCTTTCCTCATTAATGTCTTAGTGGTTTATTAGGCTGTTAAGCAAAAATATTGTTTAATTAAAATCTCTATTTTGGGTGTCAGCAATTCATTTTCTTTGACCAAGACATTTTGGTCCTTGCTGCTTTAGTTGTTAGGCTGAAAACAAATATGAGATACTGAATATGTTCACCATTGTAACAGTGGTGCAATTCATTTAGAGTAAACATACTGAAATAAAAACTGATTTCTGGTTAATTCAGGAAGGATAAGAAAATGTGGCTTTAAAATTACATTACACATCTCTCAGCTCTTTCACCCTCTTGAGGCAGTAAGTTTTGGATGTTTTTGTTGATAACAGTTGCAACATTCTCTGTACTTCAGATGCCAAGGGGGGCGCAACCAGTCACATCACCCACCATCGAGTCGTCTTTATGACAGGTGAGTAAAATATCCTGACACTGCACCATGTCATCGTTTTTTCTGATCGTTATCTCCATGGTGACACTTGTTGCTCTGTTCTGTCTTTTTTCATTGCACAGGGAAGAGAGGCCAGTCAGCCATGTCCAGGACAAGGGTCTCTCGAAGGGGCACAGACAGTCTGTACGTCTCTGGGATGGTAAAGAGCAGCCATTTGAAGCCCAGAGCTGGCATCACAACTCCACACGCTCATTCCAAAATCGAGCTGGCAGCAGCAGTGGTTATCTAACAGGACCAGGAGATCGCTACACAAACTGGGACAACAATGTCAGCAACTCTGTGGTGAGACCTGCAAATCTGGTCCAAGAAAAAGCATGTTTTTATTGAAACAGGGTATTCAAAGTGCATCATCATTAAATGTTAATGATTGTCCTTCTCTTTGTTTTTAATCATGACTGTTAGCATGGAGGTCCTCGGGCTCATCGCAGCAGAGAACTCCAGTCCCTACCGGAGAGATGGGCCCCGTCCGACTGTCGAAGGAGCTTCCCAGGTAGAATGATAGACAACAGACCAGGGCCCTGGAAACGACCAGCCCCCTACCAGCGGAGAGACCAGCTGCACCAGCACAGTCCACCTCTACAACACCCTTTATCCCCTAGAGAAGAGTGTCCAGTGAAGAGGAGAAGGGACTCTGATCAGGTAGCATTACAACTTCAAATTTTTTTTAGCCTTTTATCCACTGACGATTCTGTGGTGAGCATTCCAAAAACATGATTTATTTTAAAATATTCATTAAAAAATCAACAGCTTGCTCAGTACGAAAAAATTCAAAATATGCTGATAGAATAGACCTTGTTCTTTCCATAGACATCTGAGCATGCCTGTGGAATGGGGGGCAAAACACAGAGCAGAGTGAGATGACTCGCTGTCAAAATAGACAGTTTGGGCTTTTTTGTTTTTGTTTTTTTTTACTGTGTTTATGCCAAGTTTGGTCTGTGTAACTGCTTTTTGGAGTTCAACCAGGTGCTAAAAAGCAGCTGGACTGATTTGGGGGAAAAACAGCCTCAAAACAGCAACTACTGAACCAAAATTAAAATACCTGTTGATGTTCAGTGTGTTCCAGTTCACAGTTCATGTTCAGCATCCTAAATCTCTTATTGGTGTACATTCTGAGTGCCTTATTTAGTAAAAATCTGTGAAACTTCAATTCCTCTCTTTGTCTTGTTCTGATAATCCACCCTTTTTTGACACCAAAAACACACAATAAAACAAATCCACTGAACAAAAGGAACACAAGCACATACTCACAGCAGCTTTTATGACATTGACACAGACACAAATTCACACCAGCACATTTACCTGAAATAATGTCACAGGGTAAAAGAGTTAAACTGATTCTGCACATTCATATCTGTACTGTGTAATTCCATTTAGTTCTATGAGCAAATGTATTCATCTATTTGCTTTCAGTCATCTCACCCTGGATCCAGACATTTACCTTTACTTGCCCATCCTCCATCACCTCCTCGCCACCACCGTACCAACCAAGATGACTGGAAGCCTCTTAATGACAGGGCAGGTCCTTGCCAACACTCTGACTACAGGACCTCATCAACACAGCAACAGGTATGAACATGTTCTTACTCATATCTGTTCTACTAAACAGATATTACTCCTAAACCTCAAAATTTTCCTTAATGCTTTAAAACTTTTCAGGAAACCTCTAAACTTCGTGCTGGAGGACACAGCTTCTCTAATAGCAACCCTGCAGCTCTGAACCAGAACTGTGGCAGCAGACCACCCCATCATGGAAGCAGAGGGAAGGTTGACCGGAAGATCCCCTCTTCACCAGCAGATCACACCCGTGTGCCTTACAGCCACCAAAACCATCATTACCACCATCAGCGGCACACTGGCCACCCCAGGGCCCTTCAGCACAACCCCTCGTCACACTCTCCAGATGAAAAAGACTCCCGTAGTCATCACCACAAACAAAGCACAGTAAGAGACAAGATATTTACACATCTGCAATGTGCTTATTTATTAAATAAGTAGAACCTGTTGTTAACTTTTACCTGTTGCTAACTTTTAAAGACCTAAAACTATTATCAACATTCATTATCAAAAACCAATTTCCTGTATTAAATGTACTGATCATGTAGATGTTATAAAAACTCAGTGTAAATTCAGAGTCTTTTTTTTTTTAATATCAGAGCAAATAAAACATCAGTGTTATACAAAATATTGATGTTCCACGTTCACTATGAAGCCTCTGAATGTCCAAATGAGTCATATCTGAGGCTGCTGAAAAGCTAAGAAATTGTATGTTACATGAATTATAAAAGTGTATTGACAGGATTAGTTGTTCAAAAGTTATTTTAATCAGTAGATGCTTGTGGCTGATCAGATCTTTGAGTGTTTTAATCAAATAAATTAAGAGATTAGGAATGAAAATCCCCATTTTTTTGTGAATTTACAAGAACTGAATTTGCTTTTACAACATTTTCTGTGCATGTGGAAATTATTCCATGTAATTTGTAACTGTTATTCATGGACTAAAGTCTTGACAAACATTTTGCTAACTCTACAGGAACCTCAGCGCAATCATCAAAGAGGAAATCCAGCTCCATCCAAGACCTCTGCTGCAGTTTCTCCTCCCTATTCATCCCTCCACTACAGTCCTCAAGATGGTACTTCCACTGCCAGCAGTCCATCTGTCCCTTCTAGTCCCCCTTCACATAGCAGTAAAAAAGATTCACCAGTCATTTACCTGAGCAGTCCAGGCCAAAATGGACACCAGAAACTCCAGGGAAGTCCCAATCATACCCCAAGATCTAGTCCGACATCTAGCACAGCTCTTGCCTCTTATGCAGGCCCCAAATGCAGGTTTTCAGATGTCAAATACAGAAAAACCTCTCAGCCTCTCTCCTCTCAACAATCGACCCACAGATCAAGAGAAAACAAGCCTGAGAAGGAGCTGGAAGAACATAGAAAAACTGAGTGCAAGCAAAAAGAAAAGCCTGTTAAAAAGGAGAGAAAGAGTGAAGTACAAAAGACCAACAGAAAAGGTGATGAAAGAAAAAGGAGGAAGAAAAAAGATGAAAAAATAGTGGGTGAGAGAAAAAAGAAAAGGGATAAAGGATTAAAGAAGGAATGTAAGAAGGAATGTAAGTTACATTCAAACAGTAAAGTCACAGAAAAGGAAGTGGTTGGTTCTGTCTCTAGACTCTGTTCTTCAGGAGAGGCCAAAATGAATAAATCAGAGACAGTAAATCTGACGCCGGAGAATCACACCCAGCCTCCAACCAGCCTACCAAAACATAAGCACAGGGAGAGAAGAGACCGGGCTGAGAAGACACCACGCAGAACCTCCGTAAATGCTCAAAGTGCTTCAGAGATTCACCCTTCATCTGGTAAAACTAGATACACCTCACCAAAGCCGTCCTCTAAAACTGATGATCACAAAATCCTCAAAAAGAATGGCAGCCCAGCAAAACTCCATGTCAAGAAAAAAGTAAAGCCGCCTTTACCCTCAAACAGCAACACCAACAAAACCAGTGGGAAGCCCCCTGTTTTTTCATCTCCGTCAGAGGACGAGCCAAAGGCGAATTCTGATGAAACACTCCCTTCACTTTTGTATAAAGCCTTAGCACCACTAAGTACAGCGTGCTCACTTAGCTTAAAGGTACCTGTACGTGGCAAAGGAAGTGGGCACGGAGGGGTTCTCAGCGCCCCAGATCTACAGCCCGTGGCAGTGATGGGGAGTTTGAGAGATGCCGGGGACAATCCTGCAAACAGCCCACCTGTCCTCAGCTGGCAGGGCTCTCCAGTGTCAGTTGAAGATGAGGATGAGCTTGAGAAGGGAGTGATAAGTAGACCAGTCCTGCAGCCTAGCCCTACCCAGTGCTTTTCTCCTTCTCCCGGAGACAGTGAAATCGTCGATGAAATCATTAAAGAACCCTGTGAGGAAAGACTGGTGGATTTATGCAGCACAAGCGTGTCTGATCATCCCTGTCCAGCTACAGCTGATGAGGAAGAAAAGGAAGAAGAAGAGGAAGCAGACAGCCGGAGCGACACATCAGTTTTGCCCACTCATGAGATTCAACATCATAAAACAGGCATGGACGACGTCTTCAAGAGCTTGGCCACCTTTCTCGGAGGCCAAAGAATCACATGCCGGGGGGGACCATTTGGCAGACCTCCTGCTATCGACACAAAGGGGGTCAAATACTCCTCGTCTCTCGCACTGGAACCAGAGATCCACTGTGTTGACCATCAGGATCCCTCTCCCCAAACGCATCCCACTCCACCCCTCACACCCAGTACCCCGTTATCAACTCATACTACCTCAGACACTGTTTTGAAATCTCCAAATTTCACAGATCTGAGTCAGCCTTTCACTGACACCTTGATGCAGAAAGAGAAGGAAAAAGGCATAAAATTGGAACAAGAGGTTAAAGACATACAGACTACTGACTCTGAGAGAATAGAGTCCTCTCTTTTGGATGAATCTCTGAGCGCTGAGCTGAGATTGACCACCACACATACAGCCGCACTGAAAAGCCTCCTTTCTGTCCCCACCAAAACCGAGATTGCAAACAGTGAAGAGTTAGGATGCCCTGGCACAGAAAGAAAAAGGAAATGTAATGTTGAGGATGGAAAACAAGAAGAAGAAGTCAAGGCTAAGAGAAAGAAAGAAGAAGCAGAAAGCAAAGTTGTCTGCCATAAAAACAAAGCAAATGAAATGAGGGATTTGGAAGAAAAACATGAATGTAAAACCTCTGTTTCATTCTCAGTGCCAGTCATCTGTAGAAACTTGCTCAAAGAAAGTATGAAGGGCCAGATTCCTCAGGAAAATCAAACTTCACATGGGAAAGATACCCAGGCCGAAAAGGTACCCGCTGGTAGCGCTGAAGTAAAAGTAGAAACAGTGAAGAAGGAACACGAAAGTGAGTCCGAGACTAAGAAATCCCCGGCAGCTGGAAACAAGACCTCGAATTCAAGGTCATCTATAACAATCAACACATCTAAATTATGTGTATCTCCACCAGCAAGTAAAACCCCCTGCTCATTACCTCCAATGGACCCTCTGAAACTGAAAGCACTGTCCATGGGCCTGTCTAAGGAGCTGAAGATCCTCTTGATTAAAGTGGAGAGTGATGGACGACAAACATTCAACATATCAGAAGTGCAGGAGCAAAGAATCCCTCTGTCCGTGATCAACATTCAAAACACGTCCACTGAAGTCATCAGAGCCTGCAAGTACGTACTGTTAAAAAAAAAAAAAAAAAAAAAACAGCTGATGGCAGGATTTCAGAGGAAATGATAAATCTTTGCATTTCATGATGAGTCAGGTCTTTTATTTCTGTTTTTATGTCTTTTTTTTTTTTTAGGGGAACTCGGGTGAAAGGGAAATTCAAGGAGTCTTACCTGCTCCCTGCATTCTCTGTCAAACCTAATATTGGAATGAAGACCCCCATCCCTCGGGAAAAACTTAACCCTCCAACACCAAGTATTTATGTGAGTCCACACAAGAACCATAAACAACCTCAGTCTACCATGTGCTATTCAGTTTTATAACTAGTCAATTTACTTCAAGATTTCCCACCTACTTTTGAAGACAAATCTTTAACTTGTTTCCTTTTGGAAAAATGGTTTTCTTTCTATTGTTTGGTTCCTACAGTTAGAGAGCAAGAGAGATGCCTTCTCTCCCGTTCTACTTCAGTTCTGCACTGATCCCAAGAATGCTGTTACTGTCATCAGAGGCCTTGCCGGCTCCCTCCGCCTTAGTAAGTTTGTACATTCATTTACAATAATTATCCCCTCTTAGTTATCTTAATTAGACAACCTAGCTCTTTTTATTCATTCTTAAGTACGTGTTTGGTTTGTAATGAAACTGCAAAGTTCTTATTGGCTTTGTTGTTTTGTGATAAATGCCACTGAGAAACATAAAAGGAAAGGGAAAAAACTCATATACTGTGTAACATGTATATAAGTATTCATCTGGTCACAATTTTTCTCCCCACAGGCCTTTTTCATATTGCATTTATTTTTTGTTTGTAGATAAGCTCACATTTTATTTCTGTTCTCGATTCAATTCCTTCATAGTTTGTTATACTATTTGAGTTCAGGTAAATTAAGGCATCACAATTGGGATAAAAACTCCAATGACTGGAGGGATGTGATTAAAATAATTATAAAGAATTTGTAGTGATTATGATTTTACTGGATGATCTCATAGGACTTTAATTATGTGCTAATTATTTGTGTTGTATTCTTTTTCCCCTGTGTCAGATCTTGGTCTGTTCTCCACCAAATCCCTGGTGGAGGCCAATGCAGACCATGCAGTGGAAGTGAGGACTCAGGTTCAACAGCCTGCTGATGAGAACTGGGATCCCAGCGGCTCCACGCAGACATGGCCCTGTGAAAGCAGCCGTTCACACACCACCATTGCCAAATATGCTCAATACCAAGCCTCCAGCTTCCAGGAGAGCCTGCAGGTAGACATTTTCCCATATGGCACACATATTCACACTGAACACTGAACTAATGCTAGTCTCTCAGTGTTGATTTACGGCGCTATTTTTCCAAATGCTTTATCTAACAGTAAATTGCTTGTCAGCTCTTGGCCAAACCGTCAGCTAAGCTCATGTAGATGTGTTATAGGATGAGAAGGAGAGTGAGAATGAAGAGGAAGGAGAGCAAGACAAGGCCTCAGAAACATCAGCCACCACAAAAGCTGGTCCAACCAAAGCCAACTCAGCACCTGTCTCCAGTAAAGGCCATCCTCCTCATGCCACCAGCTCCCTCAGGTTAGCCAGAGCTTCAATGCATGTATGAATTATTTACTGCTCTGTCTCTTATAGTAACAATACTGACTTGAGACTTCATTGTTTCTCTCAGCTCAGACCAGAAACAAGTAGGAAAGGTAATTAAATTCGGGACCAACATTGACCTCTCTGACCCTAAAAGGTGGGATTTTACTTCAATACTTACCTGTAATAATGAGCTTCTGCCTTGTCAAATAGAATTCACTGAAGCTGTTGCGTTTTCTATCAGATGGAAACCCCAACTGCAGGAACTGCTGAAGCTGCCAGCTTTTATGCGAGTGGAGTCCAGCAACAACATGCTCAGTCACGTTGGCCACACCATCCTGGGCATGAACACCGTCCAGCTCTACATGAAGGTGCCAGGCAGCCGAACACCAGGTCAGTGTTTGCCCAAAAGCACAACTAGACCCAGGGGGGTTTGACATTTTGAATTAATCCAGTTTATTTTTCACATCAGGTCATCAAGAAAACAACAATTTCTGTTCAGTTAACATCAACATTGGGCCTGGTGACTGTGAGTGGTTTGCTGTCCATGAAAATTACTGGGAGGACATCAACAAATTCTGTGAGAAGTGAGTGTGAATGTCTCTAATTTGAAATAACCCTGTTAGCTCTTTTAACTCCTCAGTTACATTATTTATGCAACTTGATTCCCTTCAGGCATGGCGTGGACTACCTGACAGGGTCTTGGTGGCCTGTCCTCGAAGACCTCTATAGCTCCAATATTCCTGTTTACCGCTTCATACAGAGGCCGGGTGACCTGGTGTGGATTAATGCAGGGACTGTACACTGGGTTCAGGCGGTGGGCTGGTGCAACAACATTGCCTGGAATGTGGGACCGCTCAACTGTAAGTTACTGAAAAAGCCAAGCATTGTTTTTCATCATCTGAGATTATTACTATAATATGATTGTTAACTTGCTGCCCATATGTTCCTACAGTCTCTTTTTTCGTTTTCTGTGCATTTTTTTTCTCTCCTAGCATACCAATACCAACTGGCTCTAGAGCGCTTTGAGTGGAACGAGGTGAAGAAGGTTAAGTCAATTGTCCCCATGATCCATGTTTCCTGGAATGTGGCTCGTACCATCAAAATCACCGACCGGGATACATTCAAGTTGATTAAGTAAGATGCTGGTTTACCAGTAGTGAGAATCGGTGTGTGTTTTTGCATATTTATATCTATGATTGTCCCCTTTTTTCAGACACTGCCTGATGCAGTCCATCAAGCACATCCAGATTCTCAGAGACCAGCTGGTGGCTGCAGGGAAGAAGATCTGTTACCAGAGTCGTGTGAAGGACGAGCCGGCTTATTACTGCAATGAGTGTGATGTGAGCTGTCTGTCTGGACTAGTTCTGATGTGAATTTGGTACTTGTTTACCTGGATGCATTACATGCATGTTCTGAACCATCTGTACAAATTGTGTGCTCGTGCAGGTGGAGGTGTTTGACCTGCTGTTTGTGACCAGTGAAAACAGCAGTAAGAAGACCTATGTGGTGCACTGCGAGGACTGTGCCCGAGCTAAGAACCCGTCTCTGGCAGGAGTGGTGGTGCTGGAACAGTATCGGATAGAGGAGCTCATGAGAACTTACGACAGCTTCACACTGGTCAGTCTGATTTGAGAGAATGTCTTGTGCTTTGCGGTCGTTCATACAGGACCAGAGTGAGATCTAGTCAGAAACCCTTTTCTGTCCAGTCATTCAGTCTATCCCACCCCAATTAATAACAAGCTTTAGAACTGAGGCCGCAGTCATTCAGTCAGCCTCTGTTGGACTCTACGGTAGAGATCCACAAATCACCTCTCGCGTCTCCTGAGCCTCCTCCTGCATTAGCTAAATGGTTTTATTTGCTCATAATGTATACATTCATCCAAATTATGTGAATGTCAGGGTTTGCTCAGGGGTTTGTGATCTCAGTGGCCATCTGTGTCGTACATGTTCAGATTGTTTCAGTGCATTACTCAAGCAGAGTCACCACCGCACACTAATGTGTGCCATTCTGTAAGAACTGGTTAAACCTCACATAAGTGTACCGCCTGAAGTAATACTTAAAATGTTATGTCACTTATCCCTTGTGTGTATTCCTTGGGGTCAGTTTGACTCCATTCTGGTGCGTTGGTCTATGGGATGTAGATGTGGAAGAGTTAAACATCAATGTGAACGTTCCCTAGGTTTGAACTGGTAATCACACTATAAATGTTCAAAATAACATGAGAAATGAATCACAAATCACACTTCAGGTATTGCATTTAGTTCAGTGGTTGGAAGTTTTTCCACTTTAAGAAGTAAATACTTGTTTTTTTGTAATGAAAATGTTCCAAGGCAACTCTCTTAGGCAACTTCAGTCTCAATATCAATTTAAAAGTCAATATTAATAATGTTTTTTGAATTTACTTTTTTGTTTGTTTGTTTTAAAGCATAGCACAAATTCAAACAGTAATAGAACAAACAGTGGGGGCGAGAATCTGACATTCAATTAACATTTAGTCCACACACACATCATTATGCTCATACACTGTATACCCACATTAACCCAGAAGGACCCAGTGTGACATTTGTGTCACTTCCAAAATGAATGTTTCTCTATATTTAACCATCCTTAAGTGCTTTATCACCATTTATTATAAGGTTGTCTTCTGTATATTGGGTTTTTCTTTCAGTGAAAATCAGTTATTTTTCAACATTTCATTTACTAATCCTGTACATATTCATAAAAGCTCAGAGAAAGGAAGAATAACGTTTGGGTCTTTAAGGGTTAATTTTCCTCTTTGCTGTAAAGTTTAAGGATATGCTTCCCAAAGCAGCACGTTGTTATTCTACAAAATCAGGCCTTACAGTTGAAACACAGGTGAGCCATTTTAACCAGTTTTCAGCAACGATATCAATTTGACATCTCAGTTTAAATGGGATTCTCTCCATTATGTATATACTGTAAACATCAGCCCAGTCATTTATAGTCTCTTTTCAGCCATTTTGTGGTCCGAGCCTTCTTGCTTGCTACTAGTAGTGGTTTCAATAAACATTCATCTCTCTTTCCCCACTGAAACACTTCTAAATTGTTGAGGTACGTGGTTTAAAGTCAAAACGGATTTTAAAACCGTGTACCGCGACGATTTAGAATCGCTTTAGGATCGAGGATTAATGTGAAGAGGTTTATTTTTGTTTATATTCATCTGCTTTACTAACTCATTGTCTTTTCTCACTTGCAGGCGCCATCATTTTCAAAGTGAGAACTCCTCCCTGGTGTCTTTCAGCCATAACCAAAACTCTAATGGCAGCACAACTGTTGTCCTCAAGGCAATCTATTCCTGCAAACGGTTTCTAAATCAGCCAATCACGTTTACTCGGTATTGTTTACATCACACAAATAAGATATGGATACTCAGCCAATCCAACAATAGCTCACTGTCTTCCCCAACTGCTGATTGGACTTTGTGTTTTGAAATAGAATGACTAGACTGGTATATTCTCATGAAAAACATTTCACAAAAAGAAAAAAAAAAGTGAACTTTGCTAGCACTGAAAATCAGGTTATATGTTTTCAACGGACACTGCTGTGATTCAAAAGCGTCAAGTAGCTGGTTTTTGTGTATTAATTCAGGTACTTTTATGCAAATTCAGTAGAACTTTTTTACACCAATCTAGTTATTCTATATGTCCATGAATTTGCTGTGATTCTATGGTACCAGCAGGGGAATCGCTTCACAGGAGAAGTAGCTGATTGTCACATTTGGCATTGTATTGGTTCCTGTTTTTGTTTGGTATTCAGGTAAAACTCTGACATTTGTAATTCCTGTCTGTATACTCTTTGAGGTGCTATTCCAATCTTATTTATTCTGCTTAGATACTTAAAAAGTTTAACCAGCCTAGAAGTACACCACATTGGCCTTGTGAACTGTATTTAGAGGAGAGGTAATTAGAGGATCAAACATGCACGAATAAGGTTTTATGTAACTGTAAAAACAAATCAAAAAAATTTAACAGTTTCTCTAAAATACGGGTTTGCTAGAGGACTAATATGGTTTCATTCTTAGTTGGAAATTCAGTATATAAATGGAAAACTAGATTTTTTCTTAAAACGAGCTAAAATGTGGTTGGTGTAGTTTCTATAATACACCCAGAAAAAAAAGTGTCAGTTTTTATTTTTGGAATGGGAATATGTTCCCAATTTTATACCTCTTTTGTTGCTATGTTCTTGTTTCTAGATGACAGAGAAAATAAATAACTGTAAATTGTGAATTAATTTATAGGATACACACTGGTGTGCATAGAGAGGTTACAGAAGGGGGAGTCTTCGGTTACTGGGTTGATGCGGTGCTCATTTAGGTCTGATTAAGTAATAATGTCCAAGGAGACAAACAATCATATAATGCCATAGAGAGCAAACAAATGAGCAGACTGCAGGGCACCTGAGTGTCTAATAGTTTTCTCCCAAAGTCAGTTCTGTGCACTGCCCCGAGTTTTAACATATTTATACATATTTTACTTCAGTGCATAACTCAAAACATCACAAATGAAGCCCAGTCAACTTTTTTTCTCAATTCTGAAAGCAGCTTTTTTAAAGATATTCAAACCCAGAAGCCAACATTTTTATCTTTTTTTTTTTTTTATTTCAGTGTGTTGATTTTCTGTGATCTGAACAGATTGACGTAAAGGAGTACAGTGAACACATTCGTCTACTGTTGCTTTGCATTTTTTTTCATGTAATGTTTTTATCTATACTTTGAATTCTGCATTTTTTACCTCTTATGTAGCACACAGTGCAAGGGCAGCAAACATTACACTGATTCCAACTACACTCAGAAGATGTAATTATTCCACATTTATAGGTTCATGTGTGTATAACTGTTCGAATGAAACTCCTAAATCCAGATTCAGATCTTCCCCCTGCCACCACTACTCGGTGCACACCATGTAATGTACATAATGTATTTGTTTCAGGTTTACTAGAGGAACCTATGTAGTTTTGTTCTCAATCAAAAGTCTAATTTATACATGGTCAAATTAGTACACCTCAGTCATTTGCTTTTCTTGTTGCTATGATATAATACACCCTAAAATATCCTGTTTCACTCGAGTTTAAATTACCGGAATGGGAATTTCTTCCCACTTTTATACCTCTTTTTGTTGTCAATTCCTGTTTTTTGGATTACAGAGAAAATGAGAAATTGTAAATTGTGACATTATTTATACTGTACATGGTTGTTTTCTTATATATTTATTGCATATCAAAGGTACTTCACTTGATAATGGGGCTACAAGGTATTTTAAAAATGTGCTCTGGTCATAAAGTGTGGATAGGGGAAGTGCAATCAGGGGGTGGTTTAATTTTCATGGTGCTAGACCCCTCCTTGCCTCAGTGCCCCTCATTAAACAGCATATAATGATGTAAAGAAATAAGTGATACAACTCAAACCAACCGGTTGGTGCTTAGAACCATTTCAATACAGTTTACTAGTTACAGAAATGGAATGATGTCTTTGTACTGTATCAAACAGATGAGATGATTTTTCAACTTTTTTTCCATTGTATGATATTCATAAAGTTGTGAGGCATTAGTGGTTTTATGATGAACATTAGCAGTAGTTGTAATTCTTGACACTTTTGCAGAGACTTTTAGGGATGTGACTTGTAATGGCGTCAAGGTTTTGTTTCTTTTCGTGTCTCGTCCTCATTAGTATTATTTGACTGATGTAATAATGCTCTTTTTCCTCTTTACTTGTTTGATTCATGCTGCACTTATTGTTTCAAAAAGAACTCACATAGAAGAAAACCTGAGCCAGACCTGTCTTAAATCCCTCTGTGATTTTTCTGTGACATATTGTACTGTTGTTCAAGAAAATAAAATGTTTTGATAAATTATGCCGCTATAAGTCTTCGCCTTTTCATTGTTTTTCTCTACCGTCCTTTTCGATCCAAAATCTGTTAAATGTGTTCACTCTGATTCCCACATGAGCGGTTTCATCATAAAACTTGCTCTGCAGTATTATTAATGTTTAGCACACTGTTTCTTAAATGATCTCCCAGTTTCTTCAGCTGGAGCGAATGTTGGCAGCATTTTTAGAAACTGTTCCTTTAAACATGTTAGTAATGAAATATGTAATGTGTGACGCTTTTGGCAGGAAATTGAATGTATTACTAGCAGAATGATGAGGCCAGCTAAATATAGAGTACTTGGAAAAAACTACACCTGTAGTGGGGCTTTTGGCTCAAACATTGAATATGCACATTTATGATTCTCAAGACACGTTCAAAGGTTTATTGTTAAATTCAGGAAAGGGAGACAAAAACCAAAAAACAAGCTTAGAAGAAATATAGTTGTAAGTTAAATCTAATGTTAGACACAAATTAAACTCAGAAAAGAACTGTAGGAATAAACACCAAAACACCCTCCTATCCATAAATCTGTCATGAACTGATGCTGAACCCTGTCATGGCAACCAACAGAGGTGGCAAAACTACTCCCATTCTGTACTTAAGTAGAAGTACAGTTACTTTGGTGAAAAAATACTCATAAAAGTAGAAGTACTGATTCA
>JAQQZY010000007.1:14194811-14213134 GCA_030068375.1 Ostorhinchus rueppellii | reverse complement strand
GAATCACCGTCTGGATCCAGGAACTTTTTAAAGGATTCTTTATCATTGTGAGATAGGGCATGGTGGCACAGAGTTGATTTAGGTCATTCACCGCCATCTAGTGGAGGAAAGTACAAGTACTAATACAACCTTAAAAAAGTACTAACACTACCTTTAAAAAAGTACAAACACTACCTTAAAAAATACAAACACTGCCTTAAAAAAAGTTAAAAAAAAAAAACTACCTTAAAAAAAAGTACAAAAACTACCTTAAAGAAAAAAAGTACAAATACTACCTCAAAAAAGTACAAACACTACCTTAAAAAACTACAAACACTACCTTAAAAAATACAAATGCTGCCTTAAAAAAAAGTTTAAAAAACTACCTTTAAAAAAAGTACAAAAACTACCTTAAAAAAATACAAACACTACCTTAAAAAAGTACAAACACTACCTTAAAGAAAAAAAAGTACAAATACTACCTTAAAAAAGTACAAACACTACCTTAAAGAAAAAAAGTACAAATACTACCTTAAAAAAATACAAGCACTACCTTAAAAAAGTAAAAACACTACCTTAAAAAAAGTACAAACACTACCTATCTACTTTTTTTTTTGTATTTTATTGTGCTTTTAATTTGAGATTGTTGTTCTTCCCTTTATAAGTCAGTTTGCAAAAAAAAAAAAAAAAAAAGCGTCTGTCAAATGCATAAATGTAAATGTATATTCAAAAGCCCTGAAATGCATTTGAGTAGTTTATGATTTCTTGGAGAACTGGTTTCAAAATAGAGCTGGCGCAATTGTTTTGAATCCTGAAGCGTACCTTGTTATCAGTATTTGAAATAGAGAAAGTGGTCAGCGAGGGTGTAAAGTGTTAGGGATTGAGCAGCACACCCTGACTCTTCTAATCTATCCAAATAAACACTCTTCCTCCCTCCCCCTGGTTCCACACCAGGCTTGAGGGTTATCAGAGAAACCCTCCACTGCTCCCCTGCTCAGACTACAGCCAGCATTTGCATTAGCAGCACACAGGATACACACTCACACACACACACACACACACATACACACACACACACATACACACTTGTAACTACTCACACACTCCGTCATATCTCAAAGTGGAGTCAGAGTAAGGAAACAGAATGTCAGGGAAGGAAGCGCTGAAGCCAGTAGGAAAGCAGTATTTGCCTGAAGTCTGCAAAGCCCTCCTGTGACTCACTCTCCCAGGTCTGAGGTAGAGGTCTACATCCACACAGAGAGCAACTATCTGAGGGTCTTTCTGAAAACAGAGCAGAACATAGCAAGGACAAGATTCCAGATTCTGCTCAGGAGCTTACCCAGCTTAACCCTCACTTGTCTGCCACCTTCAAGATCTGGACTTTGAAACAGAAGACGTTATCCAGTAGAAGGGAATTCTTGACATTCCCTTTGTCTCTGAGCACTCAGCGCTCCTCAGGTCTTTCACAGTCCCATCATCTGCTGCCACCACCACCACACAGGAGGACGGATCAGCACACAAAGTGAGTAAAAACACAAGTTATCATTTTAACGCCTACAATGTAAAGTCTAACTTCTCAAAACGGCACTTACTTAAAGACACCGCATGTATGTTCCTGCTGTTATTCTGGAAACTGAATTTGATTAATGAGCTTGAGTAAGACCAGTCTGATGGGAAAAGTAGCCACTGTACTGATACTGTCAGTGCTAACGTTGGAATAACTTTGTTCTCAGACACATTCCACTTTTTATTCCTATTTATACACATCAGTAATCACCTTTAACCAGGTGCAATGACTACACACTGAGTCCCAGCTACACTTTATCTATCAAAAATAAATCACATTGTCACAATCATGTCATGGTAAAGGAGAAATATTTTATTCCAACTTTATGAGCAACAATGTAAATAGCTGATATTCACTCTAAAACCCAAAGCCTTACAGTATAAATAAGAGTAAACTTTAGAGAAGATATTAATAGTCAGAAGCAGTAGTTTTATTCATGCACTCTGAAGAGACCAAACGATTAAACCAAAGACACACACTGAAGATTTTTACAGACTTTTATCCATCGTTTGCGGTTCCATAGTGGACTGTGTCTACGTATGAATTGGTTTTTATGTTGGTTTTTAATTAAAGAGCATCCCAGTTAAATATCTGATTACAGGACTGTACTGTAATTTCCTCCTAATGTGAATAAGAAATAAATAAAGAATAAAAAGAGTGAAAGACATACCAGATGAAAATGATGTGTTTGCTCGTGTCACATTACAGTAGATATGAACTCATCCAGCATCAGAGAAAACCAGCAGGGCTTTCCTGAGTCTGTTCTCTCATTATATTATTATAAGATATTGTATGGGAATGTTGAGCTGGAATAAAATAATTATAAAATGTGCTATGGATGGGGTTCTCTGGTGTCTTTCATCGCTATTAAGTACAAAACGTGTTGTGTGACGTTTTGTCTATCAATGACATAAGTGATTACGGGAATTTTTTCAGAATTTTCCATCTGTTTCTCGCTCATTGTTCTGGCTGGTGACTATCCTGGCGTTTGGAGGTGGGGTCAGTGGAGCCCATTTCCTTCCACTTAGAGCTGTGCAGTTATCTGTGGCAACTTTCCACACCTTTCACCACACTATTTAAGGAAAACCATTACTCGATACAGTAGATTAAGCTTTCAATGTTTAGTGTAATAGAGCTCATTGTCCTTTCTCAACAATATTTTGCCCTCTGATAAAAGGAAATAAACATCATATGCATGTGGAACACAAACTCACTCCTGGAATTTCACTGTTTATGTGTTTTCTTTCACCTTCAGTAAGATGAGTCTGTCACGGACCGGCACCCTGGAGAAGACGATATCTGAGCATGGTCACTCGGAGCATGGATCCCCTTCCAGAGCGGGGTCAGGGGTCGTGGTGCCGCCTCCTTACTCTCTAGGAGGGAGTGAAGCCGCCGACAACCCTCTGGAGTTGAGGGGCTCTCTGGACTGCTGGGCATGCTCAGTGTTGGTCACTGCTCAAAATGTGGTTATAGCACTGATCAATTCCATCCTGGCCAGTGTTATCTTCGGCGTCATCCTCACCCCTGCTCTTGCCATGATCATATTTGGCTTCCTCTGCCACTCCACAGTGAGTCCCTGAGTAGAATCATACTCTTACACGTAGAGGTCCAGCTGCCCAGACATAGATTAAACCCACAGACTAAGACTAAACGCAAGAACTTCAGTGGAGCTCTCCATCCATATCTGGGAAACTGTCTGTTACTGTTATAAGTGTATAACTGATATAGTAGAAATAATTCTACATCAGCTATAATGTGTGAAATGATGTAATGCCTGTGCAGCTGAATGTCAATTAAACAGCTGCTGTGGAATGTTAAACTACACAAAGAGAAAGACAAATATTTTTGCTAACATTTGACACTGTTTTCAAAGATCTTATTGGATTTTCCTGGAGCTTTGTCTTAATATTTTGCAGCTGTGACAGCACTGGCCTGCATCCTTTGTGCAGGCCATTGTAGGACAAGAGTTTACACTGAAAAGATAGCAAAAACATCTGAGCAATTTAGCAAATTATACTGAATTTTGTCACTTTTTGGTTGATTTTTGTGATTTGATGATTTATTTTAAACTAGAATCAGAGGCCAGTATTGACTCACCCCCTTCTCTCTCTCTCTCTCTCTCTCTCTCTCTCTCTCTCTTTCTCTCCCTCTCTCTCTCCAGGTACAGCCTCATGGAACATCTCTGTATTGTTCAGACATTCTGGAAGATGCCGGCTGTGTGGCTCTGCTGGTCGTGGGCTTTCTGCTGCTCACCCCTCTGCTGGTTCTGGCACTTGCTGCCTATTGCCGTTTGGCCCGACACCTCCAGTTGGGCCTGTGTTTCATTCCCTACAGCCGGGCGGTGTATAAGAACCTGCCTGCCTCTCGCCGAAGGGGTGGAGGCTGCTGCAGCCATCAGGGACCCTCAGAACGGGAGGGGAAAGGCAGTGTCTGGGTGTAGAAGATCAGATGTTTGTGATACTCCTGACGACTCACTTTTTTTAAAACTGCATTCCACGCATTGTATCGTATTTCTTTTCATTGTAAAAATCATATTTTCATTTTAGAAACCTTATGTTATCTTTTATAGTGATTATTGTCATACTTTTTGTATACAAGTCAGATGTATTTTGTTTATTTTTTTGTTTTTTTACAATAAAGTGTATCTCACATTGAAGCCTGTACTTCATGTTTTGAGCCAGAGGAACCGGAATGAGCTATAAAATTACGTGATTATTTTTCAGAAATGTGTGGATTGAACTAAATTCTGCTACCAAACCAAGTTGCCAACCATTTCTAACACTGTTTAACACACAGATGAATGTATTGTTTTTACCTCTCTGTTACCATTACTCTGAATTGTTAATTGTAAGTACCGAGATATATAAACGTGTCAATGATCTGAGTTCAGAAGAAGAAGAAGAAGAAGAAGAAGAAGAAGAAGAAGAAGAAGAAGAAGAAGAAGAAGAAGAAGAAGAAAGGAAAACCAGATTATACAACTGGTTTATAAAATCCATTTTTACTTTTGTCTACCTCTTGTGGTGACTTTCAGGAACTGCAGCAGCACAGTTTTTCTCGAAACAAATCATGTGGTTCAAAGGATAAATATGTTTACAATAAAATCCTTTTGCAAATGTAATATTCTGCATTCTAATGTTAAGTCTACATATAGTAAAAGCAGACAGGCAGTGGCTCACCTTGGTGCTTGATATTAGTTATAACACTGGTTCTATGTCCTATAAAATCCAGGTAAATCAAACTAATTGTCAGCTAGTGTCAACATTTGCACTCGTATATAATTCAGCAGTACATTCCTGAACCTTCTATTAACAGATGCAATGTCAACTTTTATTCTAATGTGGCTGTCGTTACCTCATATAACCACTAGATGGTACCAAAGACACATCAGTGTTTGAGTGTGACAGCTGCAGCTCCACATTTGCAGATAAAAACACAGTCAGACCATTTGAAACAGATATAAAATCCTTTATTGATAACTTACAAATATAAGGTTTAGGAGGTGCTTGAATATTCACTTAATGTGATGGGTAAAGTTGGTCTTTTATGTTAATATTGTGCTTTTAATAGAGTTCACATCGATATGTTGTGTTGTGTGTGTTTCCCGGCTTCATGTGCATGATGTGTGAGGTTAGCAGGGTTGGTTGTTGATGTTCACTAATAATTTGTGATGCTGGGCTTTGTATGGAGCTGTGAATGCACCAGGTGCCAGAGTGCCACGTCCTTCTTCATCCACCTGACCCATGATGATGTAGTTGACACCTGTCAGACAGAGATTAAACGATCAGAATGTTACGCTTCATAACCTCAGAACACAAAAAGATGTGAGGTGGAATCTAAGACAGTGGTACCTTTGCGGAGCAGCGGGCACTTCTTGCACTGTGACACCAGCTTCACTGACATGGTCTCTCCCACTTGTGTGATGATTAGGCGGCCGGCTTTGTAGGTTTTAATGAGGGACACGCCAACGTTGACAACTCCACGGGGCCCAGGGGTCATGGAGGTCACCTTTCCAGTTAACACTACAAAAAAGACGGCTCAATCAGACCTCAACATTTGATTGGTTGGACTAAAAACAGAGCCAGCCCAAGCCTCCATTAGGCCCTAAGCAAAATTTGATGTTGGGGTCCTCTAGTTGTTTTGGGTTTTTTTTGCATTTTTTCTCCTCTTTCTTTTTTCAGCCCCAGAACAGAGAAGGGTACGTGTTTTTTTGTGACATTGTTTGGATTGGAAGTACTCACTAGTTGGATGTGTAGTTCGTACTATACGGCGGGAGGCACACGTTATTGTGCAGCAGAGTTTTCACAAATTAAAGACAGTCAGAATCACTAGGCCTACATCAACAACATGTTTTTGTACTATACTATAATTTTGATCATATATAAATCGTCACTCATGCTTGCAAAAAATAAAAAAAACATATGTATTTTGTTCTTAATTGCTCTTGGGGGCCCCCATGTGGCCGACGGGCCCTAAGCAGGCGCCTAGTTTGCCTATGCCTTGGGCCGGCTCGGACTAAAAATGTTGCTTTTGTTTATCTGTCTTACCAAATTCACTGGCACAGAAACTTGTCTTGATTGTTCCATCTCTTCTACAAGCTTTAGCACACAGTGGATTCTGAGGAACTGAAAACACAATTTACACACATCAGACCTTCAATATGAGCAACATGATGCAAACATATAAATGAATATTATGTCTCACCTGGTCTCCTTCCATTTGGCCTTGTGACAGGAGCCAGCCTATCCTGGCCCGTGGTGCCTGATCCACGGCCTCTTGTGGGCTTGACTGGTTTTGGTCTCTTAGTGGGCTCAGGTGGAGGAGGTGGCACATATCTGGTTGTGGGGACAGGCGGTGGTGCAGCGGTGGCTATAACTTTAGGCACAACAGGTTGGACTGCAGGTTTTGAGGGGATGGATCTGGTGCCAGCCCCTGAGTCTACACCTGGGATCTGGGACCCACGTGGGATGCTGGTGTAGTAGGCCAGGAACCCATCAGACGTCACACTCAGGTCAGATATGAACTGGACCAGTAGCTCATTGCCGTTGGTGATTATGGGCCTAAGGAACCACCACAAGACAATAGAGTTAGACTGAGAGCATTTTAAAGACCTCCAGAGAGAAATAAAAACCTCATGTGCGACTGTGTGACTTACTGTGGAGCTTCATCACCGCAGTATTTCCCAATCAGACGTGAATCATCTTTCTCCCCGCCATTGAAGAACGCCACATAGTCAAACCGACAGTACATGTCAGACTCCAAGGCGAATTTGTCAAAGTTGACCTGAATCACCTGGTACGCAAAGACAAACAGACATTTCCATTAAAACAAACAAAGAGCTTCTTTATTCTCCTCCCTGGGCATGAATACAGCTCGCAAAATAACAAGCCTACATGCAGAGACAGGGAGAGTGCCACCGACCATATCAGGCTCCACAGTAATAAGCCAGGAGCAGCTGGTTCCTGGTGGGTATTTGTTGTCAGGCCAGTTGGGTGTCTTGATCTCTCCCTGGGACTTTGTGATCTTCCCCCCACAGGACTCCTGATCTGAAACACAGACATGCTCAGTGAGGACGATTAATGAAAATAACAGCTGACAGACTGTTAAGAGTAAAAAGTATTGCATGTTTTTGTACAATAACTTGGACTTTCACGCCATTTTTCCCCCCTAGGTGTGTTCAAGCCTTTGCTGATTCTGCTGGGAGGGATCTTAACTCCCATCAAATTCTTTCTAACACCTGGATAATCACCATATGTACAACTTTAAGGAAGCATGTGTTTCTCCTATATTTAATTATACACCAGGGATATCAGGATTTTGTCATTTTTGTCATACCTGGACCGGTGTGACTGCAATTATCTCTTTATTGCTTTATTAAAAACGAGGCCAAAGATATTTAATTTAAGAGTTTGAAAGTGCAATGTTAATACTAGAATATATTAGATTAGATTAGATTTATTGTCATTGCACATATTTCAGAGCAACAAAATTACATTATTATTATTATTATTAGCATATCATCACCTTCTTAAAATAATCACCTAAGTCTTTTTTTTTTCATCTGTCATCAAAGACTCATTTTTTTTGTGAGTTTCTTGAAAAACCTAAAAGAAACCCAAAAAACATAGACATGTATTTTAGGAAGGTGAAGATATGTTATTGCTAACTTTTCAAGCCAGTTTATCCAGAAGTTGAACATTAAATAACAAAGGACAGTATATCTTTCCCTTGTTATTATGTTTTGGCTGATTCTGGTTTATCCAGCAGGGAAACACATTTTGGCAGTTATATGAGCTGAAGGAAGTGTGTCTGGAGTTTTTTTTATACCTGAAATATTTAAGTCATCAGATGAATATTTGTTTTTTGTTTTTTTTTGCACTTTATTAGATGTTGTAAAAAACAAATTTGTCACCAAGAGCAAATTAAAAGCACATACCCTCTACGTATGGCTTGGTGCCACTAAAATAGGCCACAAACCCTCTGCCCTGCGTCCCTTCGTCCGACGCCATCTCCAGCATCATGGTATTTGTGGTAGAAATAAGACTGCCAGGCCGGAAAGTTCCACAAAAGCGACCCAGCTTCTGCGCCAAGTTGGAATGGCCGTTATAAACATCCAGATAGTCATAGCGACATTGTGAATCAGCTTCCAGGTCAAAAATGCGGAAGGAAAGCGTGACTACATTCCCCTCTGGGACCTGCAAACCACAGAGGTCACATGAGTCAAACAGGGACAGACTAAAGGAGTCAACATTTGGATATGTGGTGGGGGGAGTGACTCACTGTGATGCGCCAGGTGCATCTGCTGTTGGGTTTGTAGAAGCTGGGAAACCCCTCACTCCCAACAAAACCTGAGTCTGCAACCAGGTCTCCTCCACAGTTAAACACAGGTCTGCGACTGTAGTGAGAGAGTGGTGAATATGAGCTGGGACTGCTGTGGGCTGTTCCAGAGGATAAGAAGAAGACTAGAAGAAGCATCTCTGAGTCGATTTCTTTTGCAGATGGTAAAACAGACAATTAGCTACTCAGCTGGAACTGATTTAGGATAAAAAGACAGATGCTTTACAAAATATATGAAGTCTGATGGTTATTTACTGTTAAGTTGAGGATTCTGAAGCAAAAAAACTGGGGCATAAAATTGAATTCTCAAAAACAAATAAGAGATTAACTTGTTGCTACTAATTTTCCAAAGGATCTGACAGCACATTTCATAGCTGCCAGGCCTTATTGTGTCATGGCATGCAGAGAGTGCTTTTCTTTCCAAACAAGCATTTTCAGAGAATGTTCAACGTCAGAACTTATTTCACAAGCAGTTCGGATGAGATGGGATGAGGTTCATGTTGACCCAAAAGAATCCGCCTATTATGATAAAGTTTTTTTTATTTTATTTTGTTGCTGTTTTAGAGCCTGTTTAGTTATGTAGAGTGTCAAAATAACTTGTTTATAGAAACAGGAAAAATAGCGTTTGCCAAAAATCCATGCTTAAGAGATGATAAACAAAACATTTGTTCTTCATCATCCTTTCTGTGGAGGGAAAAACATTGTTGGATGGATGAATGAAGCCACAAAACAGGGCGACCAAACTAGGAAAGGAATGTCCAGACAGCATAACCCCAGCAAAGTCAGACGCCTGTTCATCAGAGCCAAAATGTCCAGAGTCGGAGCCAAGTAACTCTGATTCGACCCCACACGTAGAAGCAAAAGTATTAACATCTGCACAGCTCAGCCACTGCAGACTCAGCCTCAAAAAACCATCAAGGCAAACCCTGAGCCCAATCAAACAGCACAGTGGAAAGAATTTACTTACAGGGACAGGAAAGAATTTAGACCGTGTTTTTTTTTCTCTGACGTTGCAAAAAAATAGTTTTTTAACCCAATTTTCTGATTTCCAAAGCTTTCACTAATGCTGGTCTCCTAAGCTACAATAACAGATGATTGATTGCCATTCATCTCACAACTCCATGACAGCTTTTAAAACTTCTTCAAACTTACTTGGTGTTTTCTGTCTGCTGAGCCCACGTCCATCCTACATGTAGACACAAAAACAAGCAGAAACCCCAAATGCAGTCGACGTGCATCATGATGCAGCGTGCACACAAGGCTACAGACTATTGGAGAGAGGGGAAATGGTAGCAGGAGGCAAGAGGTGAAGGACTGCGGGGAGGAGGCTTCTCGCAGAGGATGGGCGGAGAGAGCGAACGACTGGGGAGGTTTTGGAGAGGGGGAGAGAGAGAGTTTGAGAATGGATAAAGACATGGGGAGGGATGCTGAAAGTGCAACAACGGTGAGAAAGAGCCATGAGGGGGATGACGTGAGCGAAAGGCTTTAATTAGAGCCAGATGTTTTCTCCATAATAATGCTGGTTTCAATACAGCACACATGGTACCCAGGAAAAAGGAGAAGGGGTGAGTCAGGAGTAGTTGTGGCTGATTTACAGAGAGTTGTGTCTTTAAACAGCAGTGTGAAGTTGTTTTACATTTAGCTGCAGCTTAAAGGTAAAAGGATCATAAACTCTTAACAGGATAGTCATGGGCTCCTCATGCCTTCCATCCATTCAAGTCTGGCTGATTATTACGCAGGTTACACAGGTGAAGGAAGAGCCTGAGGTGTTATTCGTTCAAGCCCTCAACAAGTCCGGCCGTAAATCTTCACATTCCACAGCAGGCCAGATGTGACACCTGTAATCTGTAGGATAGCTGTCGTAATGAAATGATCTGAAGCCAAAAACAAACCGCCAAAGACCTCCAGAAACTATGATCAAACTAATAACTAATGTCCTTTCACCGTTTCTCCCTTTGTCCCATGGGCTCCTTTGGCTCCGTGACATCTAATCTGAGTGAGCCCCAGAATGTCTATTTGCCCCCAGCTGCGAATCCCCTAAAAGGAAGAATAACAAATAGAGGGGGGGAGTATTCTTTCTTCTTTTTGGCATTTGCTGAAGAGCCAACTCTCTGGCCTAGATTATTGAGGCCTATGGAGGGGACAGTGTTTCTGTAACACTAGAAACACTGCCACTCTTCTGGACCTCAGACGAGCAACACCTTGATCAAAGTCTGGAATGAGCAGGATGGACAGCCTACAAAAGCACAAAGCAGAGTTTCCACCGTCTCAGCTTACATGTGTGTGATGACTTCAGCTCTGACACTTAATTTTACGGCCTGTTTTAAATTGTTTTGGTGCCACAGGTAAGGATATGAGAGCTTTGACAGAAGGGAGCATTCCACTGTCCTGCTGTGCTGCGTTTGTGTTACACCAAAGTGCAGATAAGAGGCAGGAGGAACAGGAATGCAGAGACGCGCAGCATCTGCTGGGGGTGAAAGACCGTGTACGACTGTGCAGCCACAGTGTGGGAGTAACACTGACCTTTTTACTCAGCGGGAATCCAAGCCAAGGGTGTAGGTTTCTGCAATAACTCCTTACGAATCCATCAAGTTGAACGTACATTCCTCTTGTTGAGTCAAAAGGGAGCAGCGGGGGAGGATGTGACTGATGAAAGTCACTGAGAAAAGAGGGGAGGACAGAAAAGAGGAAAATAACCTTAAACTGATCTGACAGTGGGACAGTTGAACAAGGTGAAAAGGTGTTTTTAAATGCGCCCTGTAGTCAGACCATGTTCGTACCTTCAAGCTCCAGCACACGATTAGATTATCACTACACATTCCTTTAGTAAATGGACCCCCTGCTACAGTACGTTCAAGTTAATATCAAACATTTACAATAACACAATTGAATATGGCTCGTGCAAACACTATAAAGGGAGTCAAAGGAGGTGAATGAAAAACAGAGAGAAAATGAATGCCTGCAGTGAAATGAATCCGTCTGTGAAGGTAACAGACCGAATCTGATGTTTTCATAACAATTGTAAATCCATCTGTCCTCTGTAATTGTGGTTTCTCTGCAGTCTAAAAGAAAGATCTGTCTTCCAATCATGCAGTGGAGCACATTTAGCCAAATTACACATTACCTCAGGAATAAACAGAAACACATGCACAAAGATAAGGATTTCACTTCAAACAGCTGTAATGTGCTTTTAATCACCGTGCTCCTACAAGGCATTACAGATGAAACCAGGTACTAGAAAACTCCAAACAGTGAGTATGTAGAGGAATGTTGACGTAAATTCATATCTGCCCGACACACATTAAATATGACGGATAGTTCAATATTCATCTGATGTTAGAGATTTTAAGGAGTGAGAAAAAAGTTGAAAACGCCTCATAGCGTTCAGTAGATATCTTGGAATAACAAAAGCATATACGCTGCAGATTTATATTTCTAAAACACACACACACACACACACACACAATTGCATCAAGCAGAGAAAATACCAGAAAACTATAACATTTTTGTGGCAATTGCCCAAGAGACATTTCATAATTTTTCAGCGAGATAGCATTTTAAGAAGTCAGCACTTTAACCCTTTAATGCATGAATTATGAGAAACTTAGTCAAGATTATTTTAAATTCCTCTTTAGGCATGAAAAAACAATGTGAAAATTTTTAATGAGCCTATTTTTTATGGTGTCACAAAAATATCCACTCAGCTGGATATTATGTTTATTTTTTGAAACAAAGTACACATATATTCAAAACGCAATATCAGAAAGAAACTATGAAATAATAATAATTAAAAAAAAACATTTTAATGTAGTTAATCTAATGGGTTTTTTTTTTTTTCATTTTTTTAACATACTCTAATACTAGTAATTACTCCGTTCACAGAGATAATATGGAAAAAGAAAAAGTTTTGTTTAAGAAAACTGTTAATTACAGTCTAATAGCAATGAACTACTGAAGCTTTACACTCAAACATGTTACTGTAGATCAGGTTTATGAAGAACAGCAAAGTGACAGTAATGGTAGGAATTACAGCCTATGGTATAATACACAAGCATCCACTGTGTTGGCTGATATGGAACTAAAACAACAAAGCCCATGAATATACAATAGAACAGCTGTAGAACAGATGTCCACTGTAGTGACCAGTGTGCATGAAAGGGTTAATACTACACGCAGAAAGATGGCATAAGCTGAATAACATCATAGTGTATGAGCTGCATCTGATACTCATCCAAATAATCTGTGCAGTAAATCTTACTCATATGCATAACCTGTACACGTCTGCACATATAACTGTGTGTGTAGATATGTGTGTATAGGTGTATCTCCCCAATCCAACCTTCAGCATACGCACAGCTGTAAATTAAGAAGGGTTATTTATTTATTATTTTATTTAATTAATTAATTAATTAATTTATTTATTTTTGCTCTTGTGTGCTTTGTTTATGCTTGGAATTTACCCCTGTTGAACTAATAAAGGACTATCTTATCTTATATTTAATGAAATTGCTTCTTGAATGACGTGACGCTCACTACTCACTGCAGTTGTATTACATAACAGTAAGATTTATTTCAGTACAATTCGACTTCTTCACTCTTCTTCAGTTTTAACCTCTGACAGGCATATAGAATGGACATCATGTCATCTATAACCGTCTTAGTCTTTAAACCGTGATATTTTCCTGTTAGTAGGTTGATCGTGTGGCTGTATTAGTGTCCATGATACCATGGTGACATCTGGTGGAGGAATGTGGAACTACATGCTTGGGTGTAGAGCTGTGGGTATACAGTAGTGCCTTCAATTCTCTGCAGTTGTTAACCCTTTCATGGATGAATTATAACAGCCTTAATCAAGATTTATTTATTTTTTTTCCTGAGTGTTTTCATTCTTTTTCAGGCATAAAAAAAAACAATGAGATTGATTTTTTTTTTTTTATGAACCTATTTTTCAAGGAGTGGCAAAAATGTCCACTCAGCTGAACACCATGCATTTAATTTAAGAAGCAAAGAAACACGTATTTAGTGATAAAATGTGTGAAAACTATTAAATAATTTTCTGAATATTACTAATCTGATGTTTTGTCACATTTTAACATACTCCAGTACTAGTTATTACACACTTTATGGAGATAATATGCAAAAAAACCAAAAACATGTTGTTTAAAAAACTGTTAATTACAGTCTAAAACCAATAATAAGCAATTGATTTACACTCAAACATGTCACTGCAGATCAGGTTTATCAAGAACAGCAAAGTTACAGTAATGGTATGAATGTCAGTGTATTGTGGGATGATGCATGTGTCCACTGTGTTGGTTAATATGGAGCTAAAACACTAAAATCCATGAATATACAAGAGAACAGCAGTAGAATAGCTGTCCACTGTAGTGACCATTATGCATGAAAGGGTTAACACAGAATAAATTTTACTTGAAATTAATTGTCATGTTGTCATAGGGGTGTAGACATGTTTATTTTGCATATTGAGCATATTGATCAGTTCAGTTGTGAGTGAAAAGAGGAATGAAAAATAAATATAGTAAGGATAAGGTACCACAGTGACAGGCAAATAAAGTCACTGATAAAAAAAAAAAATCTAACTTTCATGTTAAATCCATGTTTGACTGTACACGTTTTGTTTCAGTCTAAATAAAATAAGATAAGGAAGAAGTTCTTGTTAAGGGTCTAGTATTAACCCATGAAGACCCAGTGCTAATTTCGTGACTGTTCCAACTAAATTTCTCCTCTTTTTTAAGTGATTTATCACCATGTATATTATGTATATTATCCTCTGTATTTTGCATTTTTCACCATAAACTATGTATTTTCTTTTATTTAATTCACTGATCATGGAAATGTTCATAAAATATTACAGAAACAGAAAAAAGTGATCTTTCCACCAAAGATATCAACAACTGAATGTAAAAACAAGTATGTCCATCCACTGTCATTGATCCAACTGCGTGAGTTTTACCGGTGAAACAATATTGTAGAAGATGAAAGTGTTTCTATGTTCACTACAGAACCTCTGAACGTCCAAATGGGTCATATCTGAATTTAACAAAAAGCTGAGAAACTACATTTTACCTCAGTTATTTACAAGTATTGATAGGATGAGTGGATCAACAGGTATTACATGTTTAAAGTTTAGTTCAGTAGATGGTTTGGGTCATTATGGGTTAAAGTCATCTGTAGTGACGCCTACTGGTGGTTTGTAGAACTGCATCTACAGCTGATGGAGCGTTTCTCTTTGTGCATGTAATGTGATGTGTGATGAGCAAAGCTTTTCATCACTTTGCATCACAGCGGAGTTATGCATTTGTATGATACTGGACCCAAGATCAAAAGATTTAATCTTTAAAATTTAGCAGACTTAGTCATAATCACTGTCTAAATCAGGGCTGTCAAACTCATTTTAGTTCAGGGGCCACATTCAACCAAATTTGATCTGAACTGGGCTGGACTAGTAAAATAATAACATGATAATATATATGTAATTCTAACTCCAAACTTTTCTCTGTGTTTTAGAGTGGAAAAAGTAAAATTATGTTATGAAAAGGTTTAAATCTACAAACTATGCTTTAAAACAAGGTGAATAATATGGACAAAGTGAAAAATAAGTGTAATTTTAACAATATTCTGATTCAGTTTATCATTTACACATGTACATTATAACTTATAGATCACAGTGGATCTACAAATATACAAAACATTCAATAATAGATAATAATATTGTTAAAATTGCACTTCTCTTAAGATATTTCAGGTTTATATTTCCTCAGATTATTCATGTTTTGCAAAATTATACTTTGTTTTGGTGTAAATACATGAAAATGTTTACAGAGTTGTGAGTATTTATTGAATATTATGGTAGTATTTTACTGGTTTGACCTACTTGAAAGTGAATTGGTCTGAATAAGGCCCCTGAACTAAAATGATTGTTAACATCTTAGTTTAATTTTTGTATTTCATAAAGTCATCACAAGGGCCAGACTGGACCCTCTGGCGGGCTGGATTTGGCCCCCGGGCCGCATGTTTGACACCCCTGGTCTAAATAAAGTCCTTGCATCCACCACTGTAAGAATAAAAGAACCCTGGTGTCTAATTTGAACTCATATTTACAGTCGGAGCTGCATTAGAGGTACAGTACAGTGTTTCTGTTCAATCTCCACCATTACACAATATTAGAGGGTCGTCCAGCGACTGAAGGGTTGGAGGTTCGAATCCCGGCTCCGACTGTGTTGAAGTGTCCTTGGGAAAGACACTGAACCCTAAAATAGTTCCCATAGGGTCTGGCATGGTAGCAGCCGCCTACTGGTGTATGAAACATTAAAAGATCGAAACATGAAACATTTCGACCCCATACTTCTTAATTTCACGGCCAACTCTGCCAATAACATTGGAAATCCTGGACCATCTACTAAAAGCATCCATGAATTCAAAAGGTTTAAATGTGTGTGAAAGGGTGAATGTGAGGCTTTGGGTACCAGTCAATTTACCATTACACACTCAAGTGTAAGCCCTTACACATGTACTGTATAGAACAATATTAAACTGGTGGTAACATTAGTGACAGATGGTATTTTATCGAGATGTGATGGACTTTAAAGTTTTGCTATCGTGACCTGCAATGCATCATGGATTAGAAGTTTGCATGTCAAACAGAGGGGATTAAGTACACAGATTATTTTGTTGTTTTTGTGCCCATATATCCATAAATGTAGCTTCAGATCTTTGTTTTGACTAAATAATGTTTCATATTTGTCAGATATTATGTCACTGTCGCACACCCACAAACACACACAAAGCCCACACAAAAGTACAAGACTGAGAAGAGACTGTTTTTCCAATATACATATATTTCATGATGTTCATCAATATAATAAGACATTGATAGATTTACACTACAATTATTTTATGTACTTCGGTTTTTCATTCAGTTTCCTCTCCTTTAAGTTGAGTCAACCTTGTGGAGTTTCTAATCCCATACCAAATGACAGCACAATAAATCTATCAATAAATAAAAGCAAACAAAAAGAACAAAAGAAAAGAAAACTGAGCACATTGCCCATGATCCTCCAGTCCCGTCCCTCCTGTAAGGCCAGATGAACAGGGGCAATATGGGCCTCCATCCCAGAAACCCCAGTCCCAAAGAGAAATGAAAATCTTTCCTTAAAAATAAACAGATTTAAACAAAAAAATATATCTTGTAGATACAAACGGCAATCTGATGTAAACCGCAGAATCATTCTAAGCATTCTGGACAATTTAAGGTAAAAATACTTTTTTCCATGAACTTCCCATTTTCTTTACCTTTACCCATCAGTGCTTACACATAAACATTTCTGTGACATCTGGAGTTATTACTAAATTGATGCAAAAGAAAAAAAAAACCCACAACATTTGGTTCAAATAAAACATGTTAACATATATTACGAAGAATATTGTATAATTATCATCATCCAGTGAACATTCAGAGACTCAAAGGGTTCCCTCCCGTGGCTGCATTCAGCCCATTTGGGGGTAAAAATAAAAATATGGGGAGTATGAACCCCACTTTGTATCATTTATAATTCTTTGTATAAGTTTTAGATTGATTATCGATTTCACCCACTGATAGTCCGTTTTGTTCTGGCTTATTCACTCCAAGTCTTAATTACAAGTTCTTAAGTTGTAACTGAAACATGGAATAGGTTCTGAAAATATCCATTCACCCCCAAATGACTTGAACATAGCTTTAACTCGAGACCCCTGAACGATTCTTAAGGTTGACATAAGACAATATTCTCTACCAATTCATGTTCCCATCCCACCAAATTAACAAATCACAACAGAAAAAGTGCCACGGTGGTAAAATATATACGCACTTCTTTTCATACAGACAATAAAGCAACAGAAAAAAAAAAAAAAAAGAGCACTCACTTCATTTTCACCATTGTGACCAATTGGCTGAGCACTCACAGGACAACAGTTGGATTTATGGAGAACACAGAAGTCCTACCCCAATCAGTAGTGTTATGTCACTTCAGTCCACTGTGTGGTTAACTCCTGCAGGATGGCTAAAAGGACGAGATTTGGAACCCTAGGATTATTTTATATTGCCATTAAACCCAATTATACAGTTTGATAATATTTGTCCTATATTTTGGTTAATTGCTAATACCTTAAATCTGAGGATATAGGACCCCCTAACCCCCAAAACGCCCCCATATTACAACACCAAACAAAGCAGATTTTTTTAAGCGTTTTTCTTAGTTTACGTCTATTATCTAGTTTATACGTCTTTTGATTTGAAAACTTGGCAGCTCTATGGAGACAGGAAAAGAAGAGTTGTGCTATTTATTAGTTATAGGATCATGTGTCTACAAAGTCATTGCAGATTAAAGAAGTTCTCAGGACCTGTTGGGGTGGGGTGGGGGGGTGTTTTTGACTCTTGAAGTATGTTTTGGTTTAACTTGCATATGTTAGAATGGCACACTCACAAACAGTGTGTAAGAGTTTAAAGGTCCTGTTCCTGGAGACAGACGGGGTAAGGGTATGATATTTTACACAGACTAGGATTGTTTGGACAACCTGTTTCTACTCGCTTGTTTTTGATGGCAATTGGCAGCTTAAGCATTAAAATCTGGTCTTTGGTAATCTTCTGCAGTTTACTTTTGAAGAGGAAACTCGTGGGAGCAGGTTGTAGGATTAGGGTTTGTTACACTTGGGGATCTTCCTAAGAGAACTGACCGGCAGATCTGTAACCTCTCTGCTTGTGTAATTCAGTGGTCAAGGAAACAACGTGCCCGCACTCTGAGATTTAAGCGACCTAATCTGTTGGGATAAACTGGGGATATTCCCAAGACAGAGCTATTCTAACACACGCATAAACACACACACACACACACACACACACACACACACACACACACACACACACACACACACACACACACACACA
>JAQQZY010000007.1:14161353-14171971 GCA_030068375.1 Ostorhinchus rueppellii | reverse complement strand
CCCAACGCCCCCCCCCCCCCCCCCCCCAGTCTCTCTGTCTCTCTCTCTGTCTCTCTCTCTGTCTCTCTCTCTCTCTCTCTCTCTCCTTTTCTCCTCCTTTACCCTCTCTCTTTTACCCCAACTGGTCGTGGCAGACAGCCATCCTCCAGGAGTCAGGGCCCGCTCCAGGTTTCTACCTGTTAAAAGGAAGTTTTTCCTCACCACTGTCACCAGCTACAAGTGTTTACTCCTGAAGTATTCAGTTGGGTTTCTGCAAATTGGCTTCAGTCTAGTTTCTACCGGCTCCATATGTAAAATGTCATGAGATAACTTTTGTTATGATTTGTTGATGTATATATATATATATATATATATATATATATATATATATATATGTAGTTGAATGTATGTTTATATTAGGTCTATGTTTAAGTGCGTTTGGGTTTATGTTAAAATTGTACGTCGTGAACAAAGAAAAACTGAAGCAAAATTGCTTGTATGTGCTCACATACTTGGACAATAAAGCTGATTCTGATTGAATACACAAAGGAAATTGTGTTAATACACATTAGAACTTAAAATGACAAAAACTTTAGTCTCATATATACGTATACTGTACACTATAGAAGAAACCCAGTTTATAATCGATTACTATTTGACACCGCAGCTGGACTTTGGACTGATAAAATATTTGCTGACTGAAATTCATTTCAGATACTTTATTGATGCTCTTCCTAGTTTCTAATCTGTCTTCCTCCACAAGTGCTCAGTGGTGGGTACATTTAAAGACCACTTCAGGCACAGGACTTGTCTTATCCCTGCCACAGAAGCATACTGTACGACTCAGCACCACTTAAATCCAATAAATATATACAGAATTACCTTGTCTGTGGATCATTCCCCCGTGCAATATTCTGGCCACAGTGCATTTTTGTTTGTCGTTCAGTTTCAGAGTGACCCCCTGCAGACAAAGACAGAATTAGAAGGAAATAACCAATATGAATCAGCAAGTTAAGCGCTTGTGTGAGTGTGTGTGTGTGTGCATGTGTGTAACTGCAGAAACATACCATCGGCTCTGAGGGATTTTTTTGAAATGCTACTTCTTTCATCCTGGTCAGCTCAGTACCATTCATATGTCTGGCACTGCCATTGGTGTAAACATCAGCCCCCTTGTTTTCATAGGTTTGCATATCTGCCTGTTAAAAAAAAAAAAAAAGAAACAATAAGGTATATTACTAGATCATATACCTAAGGAAAATGTAGAAACTGGTAATAATGAATTAAACAGATACAAATAATTACTATCAGTTCACTTTTTCAGCGCAGCTCATCTTTTAATTTGGTTTTCCAATAGCAGCACTAAAAGCTTTTCACTGATGCCAACAGCTATGTTAAATTTGCAGTTTCAACATATGTTTAAGGTTAAAAATTAACCCAGTGTTGTAACACCTGATTAACCACGTTCAGTGATGTGGTCGACCAGGTTAATGTGGTCATGGATACCACCAGTGTCATCATCAAAGAACAGCATAAATGTGAGGAAACTAGTTCTTGGACAATCTTCCAGAAAGTCGTACTGTTGATTTTGCAGGAGTTTGGGACACTAGTCAACAAGCAAATAAGAGGCTTAAGGCAGATTTTGATGATTTGTCTGTTGTGGGTTCAGCCAAAATGATCCAAAATAAGTGTTTAAAGTACAAAATCCCTATTCCCATGAAATATCTGTGCTCCTGCTGTACTGTCAACAAAGCTGACCTTAGCATTGCAGTCTGTAGAACAACTCAAAGAGCAGAACGTGTCAAGAAGGTCATTGATAACTACATAAAGAACACCAGTCACGCAGTGCAACTGTCCAAGATAAGATATCCTTAAATTGACATTCTGTCCAGGAGTGCTCTTGTGTAAGACAGAACAATAAATGCGTAATAACAAAATGTTCATAAATTAGTCACTACACTGACTTCAGAGAAACGATTCCCTGCATCAGCACAAAGTTTGTGTGAAAATGACACATCAGCACTGCCTCAGCCAAAAAAAAGAATGTTTTCCAGCATCAGCACTACAATGAACTAATAAATGTCATTTATACCTTATATGACAGTGAATATCAATGAAATGCAAATAGACATTTAGACTCAAAACTCACTTCCTATAAGAGTTTTAACCCATGTCTTCTTTACTGAAAATGACTGTATGAGGGTTTTTTTTGTACATATCATTTTAACTTACCTGACTTATGAAGAGTCTTACAAACTAACATATTTTAGCCTTTATACAGTACATGGTTTGTTAACAAATGTTGAAAAGAGGGGTCATGAAAGCCAGCCACTTGGTTTTTCTTTGCAACATGACACTTATTTACCAGGCTGTGAGGCTGCACCAGAGGGACTATTTGACAAGGTCTCCCATGGTAAACAGATGATATTACACCTTGTTAGAAAAGGAGTCTGTTCAGCAATCCAACAATCTGACTACAGAAGAGAAAACAGCATCATACGATCTACTCTGACACACACAGATATTTATCTGTGACCCCCAGAGGAAAAAAAACAAAAACAAAACACCTTTGAGTCTGAGGGTCTTTCAGGGACAACCAGGAATTGATTTTATGGATGCTGAAACTGTGGTAGAAATTATGCAAAAACAATCAGGCTATTAGAGGAGGCAATGATCATATGCAGATATTAGATACAGGCTGTATACACAATCATTAGTTTGTTTTCTGTCAAGAGATCTAAAGTTTTTCACCTTGAGCTGCAAAACCTTCATTAATTAATAAATTCATTCATTCATTCATTTTGACTTATCAACAGAATACATGCAAGTTCAAAATTTCAAATGAATTCATTTAGACTCAAAAAGGAGTGGGAAGAAGAAAACTTATTTAATCCCACCCTCATGAACATTGGATTCAGTCAGAATGACAGTGACAAAGGTTAAATGAAAAGGCCAGATATTAATTAGATTATAGCATCTAAATAGATTATCAATAGAATGATCTGTTTTCCACAGAACTACTGAGGTCATCTGTAGAATGCATCAACACAACAGCTCTCCCACCACTCAGTGCCAGAAACATTTGCATGATAAGATTTAAGGCTTTTTGTAATTCAACATATCTCTTCATCATTTTTACAATAGATTATAACACTCTGTTCCTTAAGATATCAAGGTGCAACATGATTAAAGGTAAGGCGAGCCAAAAGGTCTGTATTTTTAAGGTTTACGTCTTGCTTGTCACTTTGTTCTAATCAAATTTCCTGGCTGCTGTGAGAAAGCCACCCATGTGTCTATCAGTGGGAGGCAGGAAACTCTTTCAACTCGAAGGGAAGTTTTGGGTGTGGGGAAGCAGCGGGATAAACAAACAGCTTGCCTAAAAAGCAAAACATATCCAGGAAAGAGTTGATTGTTTCCTTTTCTGGAGATAGGCACTCACTGCCCAATGAAGTCAATCAACAGGATACGCTGACTGTATGTAAAAGAACAACCTGTGGATAAGACAACACACGTAACATAACATGATGTGCTGTGATTACGTTCAAATACACAACAACATGCTTCTTCTCTGTGAGATAAATGTGATTGACCTTTCAGGCCAAGGCACGTTAATTATTAATCCTGTCTTTGCAGGGATTTGGGTGGGTGCACTGCCACATGGAAACAAAAGTTATTGATCTCTGAAACACAACACAAGAGGAAGAATCAATATTTTGCCTTTATTGGACTCAATCTTAACAAGGGAAAAGAGAAAACAGAAACATTGTTAGGCAATCACAAACCACTTAGAACACAAACTGTAAATCAGATTAAATAGATGATCCAGGGGCTGCGAGAAGGGCTAATGACAGTAGCTATGTGCCTGAAGAGAAACCCAGAGTCTGTATTTCGTGCTAGGCTTAAAAACCCTGAAGCCATACTTGCCTGAACCTGCCTTGCGTGCAAAATTTGGGTTAGTATGAAGGAAAAGACTTAAACAAGTAAAGAGATATGGGTGAAATATGAAAAAAGCTGCACAGAGGAATGAACGCATATGGGTTTGTTTTGCCAGAGTTCATCAAAATCTTAAATTATAACTGAGCTGGAACATACAGAGTCAAACTACCACTGCCTGTAATCACTTATGATAACAAATGCATAAGGTACAGTTAATTACCCATAAGTGCCCATAGACTAAAATGTGCATGCACATGAAAACACATGGGCATCCACAGTGCGATAACGAAGCACGTGATCCCCCACTTAAGATCCACTGAACAGGAGAACACTCTGGCAAGATTCCTGCTGGAGGCTACGAAACTGCAAAAATGCTGAGGTCAGGAGTGGAGTTTCCTCCCTTCACTGTTTCCCCCAGTGGCTCGGTGCTGACTTATCACATTAAAAGAAGAGCAGTACAAAGAGTTCTTCCACTATTACTGAGCAGAGAAAAGATTGTTGAATAAGAGGCTGTTGAGCTTCTTTGTGGTCACACTGTTCTGTCCCAGTTTCAAGACATATTTCCTAACACACTGTGTGAAATCCTGGAGCAACAAGTGGCAGATCAGTACAAAAAACAACAACATGCAGTAAACAACCTGACCATCCTCAGCTGACTGTTGACTAAGCCCACTGAGGCCCTGCATTCTGCAAGAGTCAAACTGCATTACACTGTTTACAGGTTGTGCTTCTTTTAACTCTTTTTCTATCTAGTACTGTTGACATGATAACATTATAGGTGTGTGCAGTGTCAGCTGTCTTCTGACCACAGCCTCATACACAGATCTCATGCTTTGAGTCTTGTTTCCCTAAATGTCCAAATATTGCAGAAGTGAATCTGCCAGTGCAGTGTCTTCAGGTTTCCAAAGGCTGACTGTGCAATGCAGTACCATTCACAGTAGTTACAAGCCCTGATTTACAAATAGAACTCAATGTCCTCGTCTTACATTTACAAAACAACACATTTAATCGCTGCACAGCTATTTTTAGAAGTCTTGTAGAAGAATAAACAACAGTCATGTGCCCCCTCTCTACTTCCCGGAAGCAAATATATAGGCTACACCAAAATATAAGGGGGGAAAGAAGGTATAAGTGTACTGTACCTTTTCAGACTTTGGTTTGTTTTGAAGAAGCTGCTCCAGGTACAGATCGGAGAGGGCTGTCCGGACGCTGTTGACAGGCTCCAGTATGACAGCGGGTTCGTTTTTATTGGATTTTAACGTCATCTTTGCCTGTTAGCTTAAAAAAAAAAAAAAAACCCTGTGAGCCCGATGTGCCCCCGCTCAAAGTCCACAAGAGGCAGGACAAAAAAAAACTGCTGCGAGGGAGAAAACTGCTGATAAGAGGTCCTGAGGATGTGATAAATCACCTTAAGATAAAAGTCCAAGGTTCTGATCAGCAGCAGGTGAGATACATATGATATCTACTGCGCAGACACCGCTGACAAAGCAAGTAAACACATCACGGACTGCTGCTCCGAGAGGCAGGCTTATGACGCCTTCAGGAGCTGCCTATAAGCTCGGAAATCCTAATACGCAAGTGGCTCCCATGGATTCTACCGTTTCTACAAGGAAAGTGAAGGAGTGTTGCGTTAACAGATGCGGCTTTGCTTTCTGTGGTTTATATTATTGCATCCACTCTATGATAATACCCTGGCTATCACATTACTCAACTAAAATAACGCTGCATGAAATATGCTTCTGTAGCAAATGTATTTATTTATTTGACAGGAACAGTTCTTTGCACTTTCTGCCATTTCTCATCATCTGTCATGTAAATGTGTTCTCTGTGTTTTCTGTTGCCTACATGAATGTTTATTGTGTTGAATATTTTTTATTCTTAAATCTATCTATCTATCTATCTATCTATCTATCTATCTATCTATCTATCTATCTATCTATCTATCTATCTATCTGTCTGTCTTAATAGATGTTAATTTAAAATACACTATACTGAACTGGTGGTAACAGTGAGTACCCCTATCTGTTATCTAATGTATACATGCTTATGTTGTTTTCACATCTACTATTAAACATTATATTTTTTACTGCATACCTGTATATATCTGCAATAGACTGTGTATAACATCAACCTTCTCATTCTGGTTAATATTGTTCACGCATCTTTCAAGCTATTCTTGGACTCTTAATCAAATATCCCACATTTCTGGGTTCTTTGAAAGCAGCATTACCGCAGCGCCTTCAGCAGGACTGAGCAGCTGGGCTTCAACAAGGAAGCCGAAACAAACCTCCACTAGCAAAAACATTAAAGCAATCTCTATGTTAGAATTGAAAATGGAGATGTATATACGTACAGGGATTTCAGACAGACACCCTTTGTTTGTGATCCACGTCACAAAAGGTTGTTTTATTTAGATCGTACAGTCTGTGACTCAGAAATATGACTCGGGGCCCCTGAGACAGATGTTGATGATCAAAACCCCCAAAGTCAACAGTGATATGACATAAACATAGAACTGAAAAAAAATAGAAAAAAATATTTAGTATATGTGCATGTATTGAAACATAACAGAAAAAAAAACACTTTGATAAGGCTCCAATTACAGACTGTACTAACAGGAATAAAATGATATAAAAAAAAACATTAGGCTACTATTTCAACAAATATTCTCTGTGTAGAATCCCACTTAGTTGCAATTACATAATAAATAGTCCGTAACTGTAACACATAATAACATGATCAACTCTGGATGCTGTGTCATGTTTTCCACACGAGAACTGCATTCAGCTGCATTTTCTCCAGACGACCCCAGGGGGAGCAGTATATAAAGGGTGTGTTCGTGGTTTGCTCCTCTCCACTAACATAACATGTGCTTATGGTGGAGCCTGTTGTAAGGTAGTTGAAAGCTCACTCATGTGTCACTTGTTACACAAATCTCTCACAGTACAATGTACTTAAACAGCTCCTGTGTCTCCTCTGATGAACAGGCCTTTGTCTGCAGAAGATGCAGAGACATACTGGTACATTATTCTCTCAGTCATCTCCTCCCTCTGTTCTGGTCGTGTTGCATCATTAAATATCCTTTTGGACACACTTATTCCCAACATTGTAGAAATAACATGGGAAAATATATGCACAAAATAGAATTCTTTAGACAAAGACAAATAACGATAAAGGTAAAAAAAAAACAAAAAACAAAAACATACTCTATAGGTCAGTGGTTCTTAAACTTTTTACAGTGGAGTACCTCCTGAATTAATTTTTTTTTAGCCAAGTACCCCCTACTCTTGCTTAAGCATTTTTTGGTAGAAACAAATTCTGTAAAATTTGTTCTTGTGCCAAAGGTGTTTGTCTATATTTTCAAAACTTTATAAGCAAACATATATTTAACGGTAATATATATGTATAAAAAAATAACACATTTTTAAAGTAAATTTTCTGTGCAAAATATAAACTGAGAAGTGCCCTCTTTAATTGATAAGAAAATAAATAAATAAAAATAAAATAAAGTCATTCATTAATCAACCTTTCATTACCAAAAATAATTACTTTGCTACTTAAATAAACTCATTTTGAGTAATATAAAATAGAAATGTTCTTAAAATGTTACCAAGGCTTAAACAAGATGACTGCCAATAAAACTATGATATGAATGTATTTATTGTGTTTTATATTTCTGCATTAATTCTCTCTCTCTCTTTTTCTTTTTTTTTCTTTTTTTTTTTTTTTTTTGTATTCGGTAAATGATGGCTTATTTAATTTATTTTTACCCAAAAATTTTAAGTACCCCCTGAGCTTCTCTCAAGTATCCCTGGTATCACTTTGAGAACCCCTGCTCTAAAGGCTAATCATAGCTTCCTCATAAGATTTCTCTCACCTCTGTAAATCACACATATTTTTTTTTATAGAAAATGTTGCTACACTTCTACTCTTTTAACGGACAAACAAAATAACTTGGAGGGAACAGAAGATGCACTATGTCATAAACAAAGAGACTGTGTATGGTTTGAACACTTTTTTCAGTGGCTGTAACTGTCATTACAGCTTTAATTTTAAGCTGCCTTTTTTTTTTTTTTTTTACATGGTACTTATATTTGTCAACAGCAACAACGGCACCAATTCTGCAAGATGCTCCTACACTACTGCAGGGCTAGGAACAAACAGAGGTCACATCATATGAAATGGCTTAAAATGAGAATTATTTCAGTAAAAGAACAACCACAACCAGCTTTAAAAAAATCATATTGCAATTGTAGTATATGAGGCACAGATTTGTTATTCCCTATATAAACAGCCATGTCCCCTTATGCCTGCAGAATGTGATTCATAGGCAGCATATTTATTTATAATTTCATGTTGTAACACATTTACAGTAAGTGTAATTTCAGTAATATGTCGGTGAACTGTTCAGTCCTACAGTATAAAGCCACTTTTACACAGAGATGCTGGAAAAAAGGTAAGTTTGAGATTCCACCTTTTTGCTACCACTGACTTATTTCCACAGCCAAGCCAAAGAAGTAACAGAGACAGGCTGCACCTGTTCCAGAAGAAAAGGGGCGGTGACGCAGCGGTGACGTATATCTTGCGCGTCGGAAATATCCGGTGCAAACAGCGGTGTTCCACATGGTGTCCGTGGATATATCTGATGGTGTCCTCCCCAGAGTCAGCCCGTCTTTCACCGTTCCACAAATGTTATCATGGACAGAGTCCTCCACCCGAAGTGACAACAGCTCGTAGATCTTGGCATGTCCACAGTTCGACATCTTTTTGGTCATGTTGATATGTTTGTTTACTTACACAGCCTGCACTCATTTGGAAATCCCCACGGCGTTGGGGTCGCACACACAATACGTCACAACGAGTTTTTTTCTCTCAACTTTATTAATCAAAATCTGGGAATACATTACAAAGAATTCCAAACTGCTTTATTTTTCCAGACTCAGCATCAACATCAAACTTATGCTGAACATTATTTATAAAGAACATTGTACATAAAATAATAATACTAATAATAATAAAAATGAAATAAAACCCAAAAATGAAGTCAGAGGTCTAATCAGGTATCAGCACAAATTAAAATTTTCTCAAATAATGCAGAACGAGAGGTGTTCCTTTTACATAGCGTTCCAGAATCCTGATTCCACCTTTATCACTTCTCTGTTAGAACCTTCAGAGATGTTACAAAGCCACAATAAAGGTGGGACCAAATGATCCCACCATTTCATTTACACAGCTATCGTTTCAGAAAAAAGGTGAAATATTCCCTTGACAGAAGCGATGTGTGAAAGGGGCTTATCTGTGTAAAAAAACACAATTTATTAAACATGCAAACTTGAAAATCCTAGAGTGCTGACTCTCAAGAGATATGAAATACAAAATTATGAATACTATATTAAATATGTTTATCATAAATCATGCGTTCATGTGTCTCTGTAAGGGTTTACTCTGTACAGTGATCAAAATAAAGAAAGTAGTGGTTAGTTCATTGGAGGAGGAGGCTTCCAACACTTTACAGCCACCTTCAATTCTGTCAGTCATTGTTTGGTTGCTGTATTAGCATAGCAGTTTAAAATAATCTGAGCAAAAGATTCATCATATTTTGCTTGGAAATTAGTTTCACCCAATGCAAAACATACATTTTAGCTGCAAAACCAGACCTGCTGTGGCTAATGACTGGGATAAGTTATAAAGAGCATGTACATACTAAATTTGTCTTTTATTTTCATACCTTCCACCCTGTCTCTGACCTGATTCATTTATAGACATTTATACTGTATTGTTTATTGTGACTCAGTGAAGCACCCACTACCAAGTGTGGTCTTCAGCACTAAAATTCTTACTAAATTACAAATAAAAACACCACATTGTGTATACAGATACACTATGTGTGTAAGTCCTGAATTCAAAATGTTACTCATCTAAAAATGCAGAGAATTTTCAGTAAAATTCCAGCAACATTAGAAGTTACTGTTAAATCTATCTATCTGTAGATCTTTATTGTTTTTTCCTGAATCTACAGTATACATGTTCTCGTATTTCAAAGATTTTATATGGACAAAATAAGGTAAGTTTCAGAAGTCAAACTATAGTGTGTTTACGTATGTAATCAGAATCAGAGCATTTCTTTATTGCCAGGTAGGGTAAAGAGAGTAATTTGTCTTGGTGACAGATGCAAACACAGTGGCAATTAGGGCTGCCACGATTAGTCGATTAATCACGATTATGTCAACTATTAAAATCATCGACAGCTAATTTAATAGTCGATGCGTCGTTTTTACTAAAAGGTGACGTGTGAACATTGCAGACCGCTGATTGGTCAGACCGTTTTCTCCGTGACCCGCGGTTTTACAAACACAGATATAGAAGTGGACAGTAAATACAGCGGTACATGAGTCCACATGATGACAGAACTAAACTACACCATGGTCGGTCGAACAGATTCAGTCTTTAGTGGCCGACGTAAAAATTCAGACGAGACAACACGTAACGAGTGAGTTTTCAGCAACTCTGAGCAGACAACATGGAAATAAATGCGCTGCATCCGAATACCGAGGTGAGCCGAGCCACCTAGTGCAGGGGTGGCCAACCCTGGTCCTCAAGAGCCACAATCCTGCATGTTTTAGATGTGCCCCTCTTCCAACACACCTGATTCACATGATAAACCTGTCATCAAACTCTGCAGAAGCCTGATAACGACCATCAGGTG
>JAQQZY010000007.1:14118575-14139534 GCA_030068375.1 Ostorhinchus rueppellii | reverse complement strand
GTGTGTGTGTGTGAGAGAGAGAGAGAGAGAGAGAGAGAGAGAGAGAGAGAGAGAGAGAGAGAGAGAGAGAGAGAGAGGGTGTAGCTGTGTATGATTTTATGATTTGCAGAAAGCTCAAGGCAACAGAGAAAAGAGCGCCACACTCAGGCATCAGAAGACTTCACTACCTTCCTTTGCAGCGCTCATAAAAAATCATGTAGTATTTATATGTACATATTTACTGTATATATAAACACATATATACACACTGCATGTCTATGTGTATATGGGGGGTGTATGCTGTGTTATATTAAAGGCTTGTCCTATATGTGCTCATATTTCATTGTTTCTTTGGTATCAGTTATCAGACTATCAGCTCAGAATTTCATAACTGATAAATAAACATATATATAGATATTGTTCACATATATTGAATGACTTTCCATATCGTTCCTACTGCTCCCAGTTTAGCCACTTATAAAAATACTAATATCAAATCAAATTATATGCAAGAATTAAAACACAAACAGCAGTGAAACACCTCCCAGTGAAAAAAAGGATCTATGTGCTTTACATTTTATTCTTGGCAATAAAAGCCAAATGCAGTGACACTGAACTATCATCTTACATTGGCATCAAATGCAAGAATGAAACGCTACTTTCACAAAGATTGACACAATTGAGCAAATAAACCTAAAAAAGTGGGACGCAGGCAGTCAGAGACAACATCTCCTGATACTCCTGTCATCTCTGTCTTTTCTTTTTTTTTTTTTTTTACAAAGGTGATCAATCAGGAATTGACAAAAGGATGAAATCCAGAGGCTGCCAGATAGTTCATCTATAGGTTTTATAAAATACCAGTAAAAGGGAGCATGTGCAGTTGACTCTTATTGGCACGGAGGAACATTATGGTCTCAGAAGACCCTTTATGGTCCTGCTTCCCCTTTGTCTAATGGTATTTCCGATCATCTAAAATCTGTCCTTCACTGAATGTCTCCATATCTGGGAAAATGTCAAAACAAATGAAGAAAAGTATACATTTTATGGGTTTATTTTCAACGTCTAACTGCTAGATATCATTTGGCATGAAGAAGACATTTCCAGGTTGCATGTATTTTTTTAAAGTGTGTCTTCTGCTTTGTGGACCTGTACAATAATGAGGAGATTTGCTGTATTTTACAAGATCATTTACACTGATTGTTAATCATAGGATTCTCTTAACGTTGGCCGCACTCATCACATAGCTGTAAAATCTCTTTTGACATTAATACTGCGTGCACACCTAGCTGATTCATCATACAGTACCCAGTGTTCGCTCACACATATATATAACTAGAATCTCACCTTTAACTGCCTCGCCAATGCATCCTTTTTGCCATACACTGGGATTTCTAAATGATGCCCCTGGGGGTGGGTTTAGTGGCTCAGCGATGGTCACATTGCATAAAAGAGATGTGTCTTAATATTTTATTAGACACATTATGTTTCCACTCTTCTTCGTCTCTTCACTCTTTTCTCAACCCCCGAACAAGAACCCCATGAACATCCCAGAAATGGAAGAAAGACAGACACACTCAACAACAGCAGGAACAAGACCCAGCATTTGTGTCAAAGATGTAGGTTTATAAAAAAAAAATAAAATAAAAATAAATCTTTATGGTTGTTCTGAACTGCAACTAGATTGGAGTGGAAAACACATTCATTGCACTAAAATCATTTTCAATCTAAATCAGTGGCTTTACTGATATTCATAATTTTATTCCAGCGTTGTTAAATCCAGACTGTTGTTTTTTTAAGCGTTGTATGGAATGAGGCTTCTTTTAAGTATTACATGGCCATGGCTGATGCTAACCTGTAACATTACATTTCGCTGCACAAGCATTACTGCCTTAATCATATTCAGTCATGATTACAGGTTGATTTTAATGCCACACTGAAGTTAGACTCAGTAAAGACAGCTTATTAAAAACATGTCCCTGCAAATGTAAAAGGAAGTATTTTAAGTTAAGTAGCACAAAGCCTCCACTGCTTTTTGGCCACTTTCCTTTTTCGTTTTTTTCTTTTTCCAGAGGAGCAACCATCAATTTCTGACCCATGTTAATGCACCCTTTCAATATTTGATGTTTTTATATGGAGTGCTGACAATAGAACACGGAAATGGAGGGTACATTTTGCCGAGCTACTTCACTGGCTCTGTATCCATCTTCTTAACAGAGCAATGCACTCCAAAGCAGAAAGACCATATCCACAGAAAGGAAGATGAAAATACAGGCAAACTTGCAGAGAGGTGCACATTAAAATGTTTATCTTCCATTTCCATTTCCAACAGAAATATTTCATATAATATTGATAAAATATGTATTTGTTTATACTGCAGTTATAATGGTGATTTGTATTTATTTGTAATGAATAATATATAAGTGTATTGCATGTTGGACATATTATTTATGTACCTCAGCTCTTCTCAAGGTGAACTCACTTAGCGGCATAATCAACTGTCGGAGTGGCTGGTAGAGGCGACTGAGAGTAAATTAAAAGAAATCAATTAGGAGAGACAAACTTGTGCATTAAATCTGCCTTGTATCTGTAGGAGGACGCGCCAAGAGGGGATCATTACACAGGTCATACTCTTGCAGTTAGAGGAGGCTAAGCATGATGAAATGCAAACTACGCTGATGAACAGTGTACAACAGCCCGCACTTATGACTGGATACAATCTACAGCAGCAAACAGATTCAAAGATGGAACTTTTAGGTAAACGGACTAACTTTTGTCTTTATATAAATGTAACACGTAAGATTTCTTAAATTAACTTTTAACCCATAAAGAGCCAATGCTACATTTGTGTCAGTTCCTAAATGAAAATTTCTCTATATCTATCTTTCTTAAGTGATTTAACACCATTTATTTAAAATATTATCCTCTGTATTTTGTGTTTTGTCAGTATAAATTAGGTATTTTCCTGTATTTAATTCACTGGTCATATAGATGTTCAGTAAAGCTCAGATTAAAGTTGAGGTTTATTACATCAAAAATAGAGAAAACTGAAGAAAAAGTGACTTTTTCAGTCAAATATATCAATAGATGAACCATAAAGCAAGCATGTCCATCCACTGTCACTGATCCAACTCCATGGGTTTTACTGGTGAATCAATGTTGTAGAAGATGACAGTGTTTCCACGGTAACTACGGAGCCTCTGAACATCCAAATGGGTCATATCTGATGACTATGAAAAGATGAATAACTGTATTTCACATCAATTATTTAAATGTATGGATAGGATCAGTGGATCAACAGGGAGTTTAGATCAGTAGGTGGTTTAGGTCAGAGGTGGATGTTTGGGTCTTTATGGGTTAAAGACTCCGAATTTATTTTAAAATCTATAACCCTTCCGTAACAATTCAACTCTATTTATTATGATATCTGCTGTTTGCAATTTTCTGTGAAAATCAGGTATTTTCCTGGTTTTAATTCACTGATCGAGTAGAAGTTCAGAGTAAATGCAAAGGTTATTACATCAAAACAAAGAAAACAGAAGAAAAGTGGTAGTGTCGGCAAAATATACCATTAACTGTACATAAAAACTACTCTCACTACATGGGTTTATTGGTGAATCAATGTCCTAGAACATGATGGTGTTTCCATGTTCACCACAGAGTCTCTGAACGTCCACATGGATCACGTCTGATGCTGCTGAAAAGCTGAGAAGCTGCTTTTTACTTGAATTATTTAAATGTATTGATAGGATTAGTGGTCCATAAGTTATTAAAACCTTTATACTGGTGGATGCTTGTGGTCGCCAGCTGTTAAGACCCTATAGTATGAAGGATTAACTGTTGGAATACACACTATCACAGTTCAGAGACATGGATCCAAATACTTTTCACGAGGAGATGAGGATATGGTGTGAATAAATGTAACTTAACAGCACTGCTGCCAATAAAAGTGGAATAATTACCTTTGTTTGTGGATTTCTTTGTTAGCAACATAACTCAAAAACTTATGGATTTATTTTGATGAAATTTTCAGGATATGTCCGCTCTGGGTCAAGGAAGAGATAATTACATTTTGGAGGCGATTCGGATCACTGTCTGGATCCAGGAATTTTTTTTAAAGGATTCATTATCATTGCAAGATAGGGCATGGCAGCACAGATTTGCATATGAGGTCATTCAGCGCCATCTAGTGGAAGAAAGTACAAACACTACCTTGGCGGAGGTCTGCGCTCTCCGAGTGCTTTTATAGTTTAGTTTTGAGACACATTCCACTTTTTATTCCTGTTTCTAGTCACAAATTAGACCTGGTGCAGTGATTACATACACCTTATCTATGAAGAAACTAATGTCATGAGAAGCAGGAAAATATTTTATTCCCACTTTATGAGCAACAGCAGAACTGCAGCTATTGGTCAATGATTGTGAGGTGTATAATCCTAAAGCAAAAAATAGAAAATGATACCCAAAATGTTAATCCCAGTGAAGCTCCTTGGATGGAACCAAAAACAAACCCATATGTAGCGTTGAATTTAACGATACATCGGAGCTCACTCTCAGTTCTTCTTTAGAATAGTATGATCAGATTTCATTTCATTTCGACCTGTCAGAGTGTCTGCGGGCTGAAGGTACATTAGCTTTGATGCGGCTCCATTATCTCTGTTGCTCACATCACGGCTACGTATGAATTATATTTAACACAACTGCATAACCACAACTTTTTTATGACCTTCTTCTTTGTAAGTGGATTGATTCTGTCCAAGTACGAAGGTGCCCTGGTTAACTGTTTTTAATTCCCTTTGAATCAATATTTGACCCTTGGCCTCGAATCAGTTTTGCTAATATGTGTAAATTCTGGTTTTAACAGGGGTCTGCTCAAGAGGGGTAATTGAAGTCACAAATCAATCGTTTGCCTGTGAAAACCATTATAATACTATTAGATTTGGCATGGGGAACACTTCTAAAAAGACAGAAACAAAGTCTAAAAACACTTGTAAATGTAAAGAAAGTGTATGTAATGTGGTCATTGAAATAAATCAATATTCTATGACCCTTAAACACCTTTATTTCACTATGACAGTATCATTAGTAATTGAAAAAACCTAAGAAAGGTCTGTTTGTGATTAATGATGACAAAGGAGTTTATAGTTTAGCCAGTTTGACAGCTTTAAATCTGTTTATCTTGTTATTAGTAGCTCACACCACGATGGAATGATTATATCTAATATGCAATATATATAGATATATATAATCTAGAACCTGTGCATGCTACATTTGTACACTACCTTTAATGCTGATACCATATACTGTGTACACTGCGAATTTAAACAATAATTCTGCCCCCTCTTAACTGTGCTGCTGCATGCCTTTTCTTGCCCCTATGTATAATTTATTGTAAAGCAGCTATGTCTCAAAAAAGAACTGTTATGGAGCAGAAAAAAGGAACTGGGAAAAACAAGAGTGTGGTTGGTTAGAGCTATGATATTTTATGCATACAGGAAAAAAGGTTTATTATTGTGCACGTGACTGTATTTAATACCTCAAGCCTCTTATGAAAACTTTCCTTAAGATTTCATACTGTATTAGACACAGCTTCACTAAATGAATGATTGATTCAAGTTTCCGTATCTGTACAGTGAGTATAAACGCACTAAGACTCTCTTACAATAAATGAAATTAAGCAAGAAAACAGATGAATTAAAGAAAATATGTTGCATGAGTATGTGTCTTTTTGTCATTAGTTGCCATTTTTTAATAAGTCTATTTAATTCTACTGATGTGAAAATGTGCTGAACCTGTTTGGTTAAAAAAATATAGATAAAAATGTTGGTACATTATTGTAAATCAGGATTTCTAGAGAAAAATACATGGCTGCCTCTCATATTCACATCATGAGCAGCCATTAGAAAAATCATTTTGAAGACTTCATGTAATAACAGCATTAAATAATGCATTGCTATATCTCTTTCTTGTGTCATCTCCCAATTGTGCTGTACTGGTGATATGTACAGTGCGCTGTGCAGAGATACTCTGTCACATGGGCGTTCCTTTTTTACATAGAGAAACTTTTAGGCGATGCATAAAACGGTGCGAGTGTCATTTGTATGCATGTGCACCGTTTACCCATGAAGCCTTGGGAGGTGATCCCGATGACAGTGATGTATTAGTGTCTGGGGCTGTCACAGCTCTAAAATCATTAATGATACCTGGAACTAATGAGTATTTAAAGCCATCAGCACACAATTAATTATCCGGCGTGTGTGTATGTGTGGTGATTTTAAAGGCCTGGTCAGTTTTTTATCTGATAGGACAAAAAAAAAAAGAAAGTCATGAAACACTGACACTGTATTTACATATATGACTGAGTTTAACATGTACTCTAGGCTCATCCATCCTTTTTCCAGATTAGAGATTCTGTGCAGGGACTCGGCAGGCTGCAGCCAATCCCAGCATGCTTTGGCTGTAAGGCTTGGACATCTTGCCAGTCTGTGACAGGGCTAACACACATGCAGACAGACACATTCACACCTGCAGGCAATTTAGAGTCTCCTGTTGACCAGTCCTGCGTGTCCGTGGGATATGGACTGTGGGAGGAAACTGGAGCATCAAGAGGGAACCCACATAGAAAGGCCTCCGCCATCTACATGTACAGTATTAAAAATGAGTTTTTTAGCGCTTGCCAACTGATAAACCAGTACTGTAGATGTGTTTTATGATTTGGTGGTTTGTATAATTAAAGATCTTTCAGCTGTGATAGTAGGTTCATATCCTGTGATGTGAATTACGTTGGTGGGGTGACTCTATATTTGCATTTGAAGCACAAATTGTACTTATAATGACATTGTTGTTTCACAAAGGTGGCATCCAAAAAGTGATCTTTAGACCTACCCAAAGCTCCACTGCTGTGAAAGTAGGGAATCTGTTATTTCCGGATGCATAATATTTCAAATGTCGCACGAGATCATTACCGTTCACATTCAGAGGCTGTTCTCCACCTTTATCACCTAAACACTCGCTGCAGTTCAAGAGCACTGAGCATCCAGAAAAAAAATATCCAAATGTGCTTCCATTTATAGACTCATGTCCTCAACCAAAGGACAAAAAGTCTCAGCAAACAGTTGCAATTGCATCTGTTCTTTTGACAAAACTAATTAATCATCTGACCATTTTTAGGTGCACAGCTCAAACTATGCTTTATTTTTACTGCCCCAGACAAATCACAAAGCATCATTGTTCTATCTGCATTACTACTATAAATCTGCCGTTGCCAAACTTATGGTTGAGACCAGAAATGGGTTGCAAAGCTGTTTTTATTGGCCTGCTGATTATGAGTAAAACACAGAAAAATAATAGAATATATGATTTTATTTTCCAAATAACTATAGTGGAAAAGTTCTGTGTTAAAGGGTTTATTAATGTTGACCTGTGTGACATGCAGAGGAGTGTCAACATTAAGACATGAGTGAATATAACGTAAAACAAGATGTAAAAGATAGAAAATGTAAAAGTCGTGACAAGAGGAAAATGATGTAAAGAATGCAAAAAGATGCAAAATGGAAAAAGGAACAGGATGTAAAAGACAGAGCCAGATGAAAAGGATATAAAAGAAGAAACAAAATGTAAAATAACATTTAAAAAAAAAAAAGCCCTAGAAGTTCTAGGAAGGTGAAAATGGCATCAAGGTGGAAAATGCAAGAACTACTAAGAATACATGTAAAAGCCATAACACGATGAAAATGAGGTAAAAAGATATATACAGTAGAAGAGATATGGGGTGAAAATGTGGAAAAAATCGATAAAAGATGCAACAAAATGCAAAAAGAAATAACAGATGCAAAAAGATGTAAATAAAGTAAAAGAATTATACCAGAAAATACCAGCAAAAGTTGTGGAAAATGTAAAAGTTGGAAATGTTGAAAAGGCAAAAGAAGCAACAAGACAAAAAACGTAACAGACGTAGCAAAAAATGAAAATGTAGTAAAGCTACAAGAAGCAACAAAATGCAAGAAATAGGATGAAAATGATGGGAAAAAATAGGGAAGATGAGGAAAATGAGAGCGAAAGATGCAAATAATATAAAAGCAGTGATGAGAAAAATGATTTAAAAGAAGGAACAAGTCACAAAAGATTAAAAAAAGACTGTCAGACACATTGTTTTCATGGTGGAAGTAAAATTACAGACCTTATGGTAAAAAATTCTGTGTGCTTTTGCAAATTTGGTCCCAAGGAGATGTAAAGTTATTCATTTATTTTGCATCTTGAGCTGAAAGTTTGGGAAGCACTGCTCTGAAACATTTTTAATTTGATATTTGCCATCAAACTTGTTTCAAAATTGAAAGAGGGGCAAATATTACACTTGTCAGCAGGAGTCACTTTGCGTCTTTATTCAGGAAATAGGGTATGAAAGGAGGTATATTCTCATAAACGCGCAATGTTTTGTAATCAAATTAAAAGAAGACACTCTTGAGTTCTGTTAAATTTTGTTCTTGGACTGTCATATCCAACAGTCCTTATCAAAAGCAAGACACCAACGAAGAGGTGAGAGCTCTGACAACAACCTGGAATAGCAATGGTAAATACCTGATTAATTCAGCAACACTGAATAATATTTACCTTTTGGGGACTAATACGTCAAAATAAATTAATAAAAGTCAAATAAACCCATATAGTATATTAGTCCTCAAAGGGCAAATGAAAAGACTTGCTTGCTTTCTTTACTGTATAAGCCTTTATTTGTAAAAAGTCTGTTGTTTGAATGATAACCCTTTTTATACCACATACTTGAACACCTTGTATTTGTAAAAAACACATTTTGTTCAAACACCTAAAAAAGCTGATTGACACTATAACATTAATTTGCACTGACAAAAAAAAATACAACTTCATACTACACAAATGTTGATTCCATGAGTACTGATACCCCAAATGAAATCAAACACCTTATTAAACAACTGAATCAAATAAGCGCCCAATGTGAACAAAACAATTACAGTACAAAAACCAAATGCATTTTTCTTCCAGTGCCAGTATATCAGATGAATTACATTTCCTTCTTATGATAAAACAACAACAACAGTAAGAATAACAATCCAGAACAAATGCAACAAATACAATAAATCAGAAATGAACACATAAATGAATAAAATCAGTTACTAATTCATATTTCAAAATAAATGGGCTGTTGGTTTAGTGGGTTTCTTTCTTTTTTTTGTTGCCAATTTGTTTGTTTTTTTACAAAGTGTTGGTGGAAAACCTTTCTTACCTACTGGTTAAACATGACACAGTCTCCCTGGTCGGGAATTTCAGAGAGGGAGGCATACTGATGTGTAACTGGGAATCAGCACAGCTTCTTCATCATACAGTAATCGACAACAGACCATAACCAGAGGCAACTTATTAAAGAGAAAATACAGGGTACACCCACTCATTGTGCAATCACATGGCTTACGTTCAGATGCTACTGGTGAGCATCCTTTACATCCTTTGTAGTTGAAGGGCGACTGATGTTAATGCTTATGCTGAACCTGATAAAACTACAGCATGCACTTTGTGCATCTATTCCAAATTGCGTGATTTACAGTAAGTACATTTTATAGAAGTACATAGTCATGATTCACATGAATCACATGATGTACGTTCTACATTTTTCCTCCAGTTTTACGAACAGTTTGTTTCACAAGATTTATAGAGCTGGCTGTAAAACAAGTGCAATTGGAGCATGTAAACACTGGATCTTTCTTTTCCTGGCTGTGGAGATGATTCTGATGGTGTGAGTAAAAAACATATGAAAATAAACCTTTTAAAACTTAGGTCATGCAAAACAAAACCTACAAGGTATACAAAATAATGAATGTACCAACAAAAGGTCTTCAAACAGTGAGGAGTCTGTCAGTATCTTTCTGGTGTTCGGTAGATGAAATATACATGTGTGGTTCGAGCCCACCTTTATCTTTTAAGTTTTTCTCTGACAGGGAACGGTGTAATCCCAGACGAAACGCCAAAACATAAAGTCCTCTACTTGCTTGAAAAATGCAGCAGACAACAAAAGTTTGAACCCCCTACGATCCCACAAACATCTGAATCATGCTACATACGAGGCTTGAACTTGTACAGAACCAGGAGACATTTGTGGGATGTTTTTGGGACTGAGACCTAATGACAGAACTCCTGCTGTCCTCCTGAATGTACTGCTGCATCAGGAAATGCTAATCATATTAACATTTTCTGTCAAGAACAAGGAGAGGTCATTTTTTTATGTCGACCCAGGGAATGATTTTCTGTCAATACCCCCCCCCGCTCTGCTGAAAATATTTACTTCCCAGAGCTAGCCTGCACAAACTACACTTCTATTGTTGGCGAGGGAGCAGCTGCACTTGAGCAATTGGTTGCTCAGTTACCTTGATCATGTGTGTTCAAGGACACACATGACATTTTTTTTTTTTTTTTTTTGTAGAGGAACAGGAAAACACTTCTCACTCACCCTTTTAAGGCTATCCTGCTCCTCTTGCCTGTTATAGGCCAGCTAGGAGATTATGCCCTTAATTTCATCATGTAAAATGATAGCTGAGGTAAACGTGTCAGGTAATGTGCTGTAACTCTCAGGTGGAAAAGCCCACTTAGATGTATATAAATCATATTAGAAGAATTTCCTTCAGGACGACACCATTTGCTGAAAGTGAACCAAGGCATACTGTAATATACAGGCAAAACTTAACATTAGCCCCGTCCTCAAGGGGACACATGCTCACACATCGACAGAGCCACCAGAAAACTCCCTCACTATGAGCAGACTTTGCGTTGATTTTTCCATTATTTTGTTCACACCATGTATTTCTTGTGTTTCATTTTTTAGGTTTCGTTTGCAGAAGTATGCCAATGCTAGAGAAGCTGTCCATGCCATTAGCAGTGAGGCTAGCTGGTATTACGAACTGCCATGTTTTTGTACATGCATTAAGAACTATTAAGTGAAAGATATCATATTTACAGTACAATTCACATGTAATTACACATATACACTAGAGGCAAGAAAATTCACATTGAAATCAGTTCAACACTTTTTTTCCTCTACTCCTTGAACATATGTGTCAAAAGAAACATATTTTCTCTCTTGTATAAGCAAATATCCTAAAGTAAAGCATAGAACAGAAGATCCTCACAGCTTTTGGGATGAATGTGCTGATTTCATGTCCAGAAAGCAGATAATACATGTTCTGAGTGAAATGAGTGGTGAATATATTTACTGCGAGCATGCAAGGGCTGCTAGTGTTTTTTTCTTCTTCCTTTTTTTTCCATTTGTATGTGTTTGGAGTTCATTTAAGATATGCATCTAAGATCTCAAAAATAAGAAAATACCTGAAAAGGCATATTTGTAGTAATTTCTGCGAATAAACCAACCTGAATTAGAAGTTCATATTTGTGTACGTTTACATTGCAAAAATGTAAGTGCATTTCACTGAACCACAGAGTAGGTGATTAGGCTTCCTTCTAGACGGACATATTCCACTGTTTTAGTTGAAATAACACTTTTGGTCACCTTTAAGTCCCATATTAGTATAAATATGTGCTCGACATGCACTGGAACAGATAGTATCCTCTGGTACCTTAGTCGAATAAAGATCCATCATATTGCCTTTGAACAGTTTGACAAGCTGTTAGTGTGCAGATCAGGATGAAAGGATGTAACTCCCACTGCCCAACCTCTAAAAAAGCACAAACTTCACTTATTCACTAACTTTTACCACCTTTCCTGATATTTATGTGATCAATGTCGGCTGAAATATAGATGTAAAAAGCACATTGGTAATCCCCACCTCACCTCACTGAAAAAACACAAAAGTGCATGAATGTCCCAATTGAGACGCTACAAATACTGTTATTAGATCCATGGAGAAATCTACTGCAGGAACGCAATCAAGATCATTGCATAACCGACTAACAGCTCCTCCAATGGAAGCCGTAAAGTAGGTATCACAGAGTCTATAATGACTATAATACTGACTAGTCTGGCATCTGCTAGTTGGATAAACCACATGTAAATCTTTGTTCCATATGGAAATGTGTATTTGGCACATTATACCTCACATATACATTTCTATATCGTACCTTAATCCAGCCTTAGTGCAAATTATTTTTCACCTTAGAGAAAATTATAAATATTTTCCAACATATTTCTCACAATACTGTATTAGCCACAATTTTGACCCATTGTCACTTCTCTCATAAACAGCAGCAAATTTGTTCTCTTCACAATTATTACCAAGTCATTTTTTGTTTTGGTTTTTTTTTGTGTGTTTTTTTTGTTTTTGTTGAGACTACAAGACAAAACAGATTGTTCGGCTTCAGATAGAAACATCAAACTTCAAGCTTCAACGTAAAGCTTGGGCCACATCACTGTACGAACTTCACTACGAGTTGCGGAGACAAATTTCTGATCAGTATTCCTTGTTGAATACTTCTCACGCGTACACACCCCGCTCTCAAGAAGGGAGCGGATATTTCTGAAGACGAATTGATACTCCTGCTTTCCCATCTTCATCTCATTACTCTGCAGTCCGTCCGTCTTTTGTCTTTTCCCCCTGTGTGTTTTCGTACATGACATTTTTACTCTTGTCTGTTTCTCAGGGACCACGCTGTACCTATATTGTAATGACCAAATTATTTTTCTGCTACAGGATCTAATAATTTGTTTGGTCATGTTGGGTTTGCTCAGAGCCCGTTCGTTGCTCCCAGTGGAGGTTGTTTGTGCCTGAAGTGAAAATGACAATGAAGGTGATGATTCTGACACTCAGGGATGAAGACATCTGTACTTCAGCTGCTCGAAGAAAAGCATGTAAGGCTTCTCAGTCCGCTGTGCTCCAGTTTGTCTAATGCTCTGATGCTTTAACTTTGGTGAGCACACAACACAAACTAATTTATCCCTCAACCTATAAATACATATCACTATTCAGTTTGCTTCCTATAACAGGTCTGAAAAAAAATCTACATCCTACAGTCTCAGATAAATCCTTTTTTCTTTGCTAATGAACCTGAGCCCTGTAAATACAGTTTGAGTATACGTGTGCGCGTGTGCGTGTGTTGTGGGAGACAAAAACAATAGTGCATATGGATTATAGGCCTTTTGGTCATTTCATGGCTATTTATCTCAGGTTCCCCAAGAATCACTGAATTATACTCCTGGTTACACTGATATTTCTAATCATCCAGAGCATTTGTGGGATGGGACCGATAAATCGAAACCTTGAATCGTTCTCTCCTTTCTACCCGGGCTCCCTGTTTCTTTCCAGATTAAATATAACCTTACTGACTGCGATGCCAACACAGAAAAAACGCTTAACAGTAACAATAACAGAAAGAAATACGGTGTGACAACTGGTCAAACTGTGGGCTGATATGTTGACTCTTTTAAATACACATGTTCTCACATCTTCACTGTGGAATAACTTCAAACAAATCACAAAAGCACCCCCCATTTCCTTTAGCAAACAGAAAGCAGGATAAGACGTCAATGAATTCTGCATCTAAAGAGCATGTGAATCAATCAATAGGAGGAAAAGAACAGTACAAGTATACTTTCATGAGAATACTGAATGATAAAATGTACAGAATATGTTTTTTTTCAAACAATCAAAATGAGTAATGCATACCTTTGACTCTTTTTTTTTTTTTTATCTAATAATGCCCTAGCTCTAGAACATGTTCTGACACTCTCTGAAATCACAGTATTTTTCAAGACAAAATCATATCTACAATATTCAGCATTTGTTTTCAACCATAATGAAAAAACCCCCCGAGGACATGTTTCTAAAAATAACATGAGAAGAGAAAGGAATACAAGTTTGCGTTGACTCTGGGCAGGAATGCAGTGGTCAAACATCCCATCCATACGGCCTTCTAATGGAGACCATTAGGCCAGAGCTGATGTCTGATTTAGAGAACGATATCACTTCAAAAAACCCAAGGAACAACACATAATCCAAACAAGGTTGCTGTACATAGTAGAACCGGAGATTTCCGTGCATGTTATCCATGGGTAATGGGAAGGGTGGGGGTTGGGTGGGGTGGGGTGGGGGGTGTCAAGGATCTCACTCAGCTGATGCCTGAACAGACAAGCCACCACTGATTTCATGAGCTGCAGTAGAGGATTTTTGATTACAATAAGTATCAATAAAAAGTCAATGGGACTCTGAGACATCTTTTCTCTCTCAGGAGCTTTCACTTTCTCTTTTTTCTTTTTTTTTTTTAGCAAAAATATCATGCAGTCTTTAGTTCCAAAAATCCCAGGTGGGATCTCGTGTTTGTTTGTTTCAGGAGGAAAAAGAAACTCAAAGCCTTGAAATTCTTCTCTCACAATTATTCTTAAACATTCAAGTCATCCTATTAATACTTTGTACAGCAGAAAGGTCCTTCAGATTTCACATGTGTATATATAAATATAATATATAGAAATATGCATATACATATGTTCAACTTGTATATGTGTATACATATTTTGGAACTGTATCAAAGCCAATTTAATGTGCTCTCAAAATATGGCCCATGATTCCTAGTGGGATGCACATCAATTCACATAGTACAACCAGTAGATTAGGTTGAAAAATCCAAAGGTGATAGGGAAAATGACCCGGGACCACTTGTCAATGGTGCTAACATCTGACAGGTTTGGGATTTTCAACTTGAGCTTGGAGGAGCGTCGTCGTAGCCGACAGTTGGCCCTGCTCCGCATGGCGCTCCGGTCCAGCGAATGGTGGCTGAAACCGTCTCGGGGCGCCATGGGCTTCCTGAATTGGACCCCGGAGCTGTTGAAGGACATGACCGAATTCTGAGAGTCACTGACGTTACTCCCCAGATCAGAAGGCATCACTTCGTTGTTCATCTCCAGCGTAGTGAGGAGGATGTTTCCATAAGCATCCACCTGCGTTGAGAACAGAAGGACAGTGAATGTCAGTGAGGGCTGTGACGTCGACCAGGAACCCCCAGATTCTCTCTAATTCCTCACTAATATTAATGTTAAACCCACCTCCCCCCACCAAGCTTTAAAGCAAAATGCAGGGATGATACTGTGGAAATGGGATGTACCTTCTTGCATGCAACAGAAGTATTAACAAAGAGTTTAAACAGACATCTATTAGTGATACAAACAAAGTGAACAGTCTTTACTATCTGACTTTATTGTGAGGGCTGGCCTACATATGATTTCTAAATACATGTACCCCAACTTTTCTTTGTTCCTCGAGATACAGATTTCTTCGCTGTGTAAATGACCTGAAGGTGTTGGTTTGAAACGGCACGGAAATGGAGTCCTTGCAATGTGAAAGAAAAAATGAAGAGAACATTAAAACGCCTATAAAATACTTGCAAATAAGCACATTTTCTATCATTTTCACAGTACATAAGACAGAGTTAACAGGAACAACTTTGACTAAGCATAGCATTTAGTACTTCACACACAAAAAACAGGGGGCTTCATTCAGTCCGACAATTTCAGCCAGTGACGAAATGGAAATTCCTTTTTGTTCTGCGTTTTGCGGCTTTGTCCAAATCTAAAATGCACGTTGAAACTTAAAGTACCTGAGTGAGACTGAATGAAGTCTATACTGGAGCATCAACATAGACAACAACCTAAATAAGAAATGAAAATGTTTACACCGCTGTTGAGCTAGATGAACCGCTATCTCAATGAAAAAGGCTACGCTCAATAAAAAGCAGTCAGTGCTTGAGGGAAAAGCAATGGATGATGGTTGGTGAATGCGTTTTGGGCTGTGGTGGCGTCAGTAAGCTTCAGGAGGATTACTTCAGGAACTATATGTGCCTTCGGTAAAAATGACTATGGCTACGAATCTTATGTGCAGAGCATAGCTGTTTTGTACTTGAACTCTGACTGACACAGAAAAGAGAGACGGCAGAAGAAGATGCAAACCTGTTCCCTCAGGCGCTTCTCTTCGTATCTTGTGCGCTCGTTGTTGGCTTTGTTCAGCCTCTCATTGATTTTCTTCTGTTGCGCAGGACCCCGGCCAAAGAACACGTAATTTACAAAGGCATATTCAAGCAGGGCCAGGAACACAAACACAAAACAGCCCATGAGGTAGACGTCGATGGCTTTCACATACGGAATCTTTGGGAGAGTCTCCCTAAGGTGGGTGTTAATTGTTGTCATGGTAAGCACCGTAGTCACACCTGAGAAGAGCAGAACAGACAGACAAAGGGTTTACTGTCAGAGGGATGAAGTCCAAAGGAAAACGCCTCTAAATTAGATGTTGGTAACCTGTTAACATCCACTCCACAAAGCCAATATAGATGAGCTAGACCAGCCAGGGTGTGACCCGCATGAGCCGGGACAGTTTGGAAAATGGATGAGTGACGACATGAAAGGCAACATCTTCTAGTTTACCATGTGACACAGACATAAACAACATCATTTTTAACCCTTAGGTCCTCCTGCGTACATTTTTGCACATTTTTCTCCTTTTCTTTTTTTTCATTTGTTGATCATTTTGGCTGTGTTGCAATTTGCCAGAAATGTTATATTTTTGAAGCCCAGTGTCTTTGACTGTGTTTTACTTTCCCATGATGCACCCTCTGATGACCCTTTGGTACAAAAATGCACACACAAAAAAAGACAACTATAAAATTGTCTTAGATCAATATAGATTTTTTGTTTCACAAATCTCTTTAACAACTTCCCCCCAGCTCAAAACTACCAAACTTTCAACAATTTTCAGGATTTTAACCCTTTAAATGCCAGTTTAATTACTTTAAAATGTCAAATATCACTAAATAAAATGGCGACATTAGTGAAAGTATGATTATAAGGAGTAATGGCAGTGAGATTAAAAAACGTGGATATAATAAGTCAGTGGGACATTATTGTCCACGAGGGTCAGGAGAAGCAGGATCTGTCACTACAGAAAAAATACTCATGCAATCAAATCAATTTTGTTGCTAATCTTTGACATATTCAAGGCTCTAATAACCACCAATGTGGTTCCATCCATCCATCTACTATTCATTATATGGAAAATATTCAATATTTTGTGATTTTTTTTGGTAATAAGTCACTCAAAATTCAAATAATTAAACTGTCGTTTATTGGGTTAAAATCCTGAAAACTGTTGAATGTTTGCTAGTTTTGAGCAGGACAGAGGTTGTTTAAGAGATCTATTTTAAAGAAGCAAAAAAACATTGACTTACAATGATTTTACAGTAGTTTTCGTGTGCACGTACATTTTTGTGCTCACGGGTGACCAGAGTGTAGCAAATTTGATGAGGACATAAGGGTTAATGTTATCAAATGATTTCACAAACGGAGTCAGTGTGGGTCAGTATTTTGCCAGGTGGTAGTTTCCCATTCGGAAAATGAATGAATGTTGTCACTTGTGATCTGGTGGAGGCTAAGAATTTATTCACGTCAGAATAAAGGTGCATTTTCAAACATACTGACGTAAACATTTAGAAAGAGTTTGTACTAAATGTGCACTCTCAGCTGATGTTCCATCTTATATGTTTCTTTAAGGTCTATTTTAATCAGGTTTCTTTAAGCTTTTAGCATACAGTGAAAAATTGCAGTTTTTGCTGTACATCTCATTTTAGTCAATGCAAAAACATTTTCATGGCAGCAACATTATATTTTACATTCTAATTTAAATGGATTTTTCCTTAATCTGAGCCTAAAATCAATAACTGGTCTTCCTCGGTAGTCTAATAAGTCTGATAGCCCCTAAACTACCTTCTGGAATAACTGTATTTTTACCTTCTGGTAGTTTACGGGCAGGTAGTAAATCCTGAAGAATGTCTTTCATCATGTTTTATCATAAGAAATGCTGAGTTAAAACAGATCTGTGTCTCTGTTTGGTTATTTTAAACAGGAGGTCTGCAACCTGGGCTCCAGAGCCACATGTGACCCTTTAGCGCAGGGGTGTCAAACTCATTTTAGTTCAGGGGCCACATTCAGCTAAATTTGTTCTGCAGTGGGCTGGCCCAATAAAATAATAACACGATAATAAATAAATAATGTCAACTCTAAAGTTTTCTTATGTTGTACTGTGAAAAAAGTAAAATTGTATGATGAAAATGTTTACATCTATAAACTATCCTTCAAAAACAATGTGAATAACATGAACAAACTGGGAAAAAAGTGTAATTTTAACAATATTTTGCTTTAGTTTATCATTTCTACATGTATATTTATAACTTACAGATCACAGTGCATCTACAGATATGCAAAATATTTAGTAACAGGTAGAATATTATTAAAAAACAATTCACTTTTCTCAAGACATTTCAGGTTGTTCAGATTTTTTGTTTTAGTGTAAATACATGAAAATATTTACAAAGAAAAAAAAATTAGAGTTGAGTATTTATAGGTTATTATGAGATTGAATTGGTCTGAATGTGGAACCTGAACTAAATGATTAATATCTCAATGTGATTTTTGCATTTCACAAATTCATCCCAGGGGCCAGACTGAACCCTTGGGGGGGGCAGATTTGGCCCCCGGGCCACATGTTTGACATCTGGGCTTTAGCGTCTCCTGTGATTCCCTTTATCTTTGTCCAAAAAATGAATCAAACTGAATAAATTTTTTTTTTTTTTAACATGAAATATGTGTCGTGTGCAATATTGTATAGATGTTGAAATGTGTTGATGTAACATGGTCCTTCAGCTGTTTTGACCAACAGACTGTCCAGTCAGTCCAACTTCAGACTGTACTTCTGTCATCTTTTTGCACTGTTTGCCTGTATGTTTCTGCATGTATCATCTGAGTGTATTATTATTGTCGTTATGATGGTAAAGCAAAAGACACTGACAGTTCACTTCAGTTCTAAAGACAATTACATAATTTCACCTCACAAACATTAATATGTAACACAGTGACAAAAACACAGGGCCACAGTTGAGTTTGGCACTAATTTTGCCAAACTTTCTTTTTTGTAGCTTTATTATTTCACAAATGCACCAAACATTAGATTTATTCATAACTGAAAGGCAAAGGTAACCATGAGTAGACAACAATAAAGGAATCAAAATGTAGTAAATTGTAGAGAGATTAAATATATGTCTGGGGCTCCCAACAGATTTCAGGTAAAAATAGATCTTTAGTGAATATAAATGGTAAATGTTGCTGACCCCAGGTTTAAAATCATCACAGCCGTTAAGTCATGTGACTTGGCTTACTGCTTAAGGCATTTTAATGGAGACAGTGTGATGCTGAACAAAGCTGCTCTGGCTGTTTCTTACCCAGGGCCACCCGAGCTGCAGAAGCATCATAATTGATCCAGAAGGAGACCCAGGAGAGGATGGTGATCAAGATGGAGGGCATATACGTCTGCAGGATGAAATATCCAATGTTCCTCTTAATCCTGAAACTCAGCGAAAGCCTTGGATATGAACCTGTAAGGAGGAGGGATGGAATGATAGTTTGGAAAAGAGCAGGGCAAAGTGAAAACACATCAGTAAAAAAGGAGAGAAGGGGGGAAATGTTGGCACAACTTAAGAGTTCCAAAGTCTGCACTTTGACAACGCGCAGGGTAGTCATTTCTCCATTTGTTCAGATGGAGCACTTAATTTCCCCAAAGCGATGGATTCCTTTCCAGGGACAAGTTCGATTCCAATTAAACATGGCAGAAAGTCGCAAACACGGCAGATTTTTCTGCAACCCCCTATCTCAGCAGGCAGCTCCAGCATCCCTCTGAGAATTGTCACAGAGAGCTGCTCGGCTTTTCTTTAGCACTTTCTCTGTCCTCTAAACATTACCAAAAGGGCATTTTAAAGGTGCATAATTGGAATGCATGCCTTTACACTGAAGGAGGGAAAAAAATGTGTGCTATTGTAAGGTGTTAAGTCATGCTGTTGTATAGTGTATGGTGAGAATATAGGTGAGTTAAGAGACTATTCTGTAATTAAAACTACAATATAAACCTGATGCAAAAGGCAATACACATCAAGACAGGATATACTGGCTTAATTGAAAACTATACAAATTGCTCCAAATATAGTTAATGCCCCTCTATATATTCTATCTGGAGTTTTATGTTCTAGTTTGTCAGCAAAGAAAAAAGGCCTATGATGGTTTTAATCTAAAGTACTGTTTGCTATGGGGAACACACAGTGACAAATGATCTCATCAATTCCAAGATCCTGTAAATCTTATAATGAATCAATACTTTAGCATACATACTTCATCAAGCCTGAGACAAATGCATTAGATCAGCCAGGAACACCCCACTTTAGCGGTGGCAAGATTAAAAAAAAATGTTATGGATTTCACTCAACTCAAACATGATCTTTACAGGAAAATGGTTCTTTCATTTTCCTCTAAGGACAGTGAAGAGTTAGCAAAGTCAAACAGAATTAGAGTATATTCACAAAATAATTCCTTGTTATGAATATGCACATTTTATTCTTTCCTATGACTGTATGTGTATCTCTAAATTAATCAGTTTATTAACTCTTTTCGGCTTATGCCAACACAATGCATTAGGTAAAATAAAGAACTATCACATACTGTGTGTCTTTAGTGTATTTAACTGCATGTTGAATAAACAATCTACTTTCTAAAATGTAAGTTATAATGTTCCTCTTAAGATCAGATTCATTTATCCGCATGTGTCTACCTATTCAAATGTGTGAAGAAAAAGTCAGTCTGTTAGCCCTGTGGGGCCGATGATCACACTGGTGTGATCAGATCACGCGGTGTCTTTAAAGCACAGTAACAAAAAAACTCTGTCACATGGAGCGCTGCTGTCAACTATACTTGAAAGTGCGGATTTGAAACTCTCTCTCAGTTTTCATTTGGTGCCGATAGACCACGGAAAACCAGAGATATGACTGTTTTAATTTGACAGTAGAAACTATGTTTATCTGAGCATAAATGCACGCTTATACTGGTGGGATGGGACAGCAGGTGATCAAATCAGCTGATATTACTCTACACGAATTTGGTGATTTTTATGTATTTTTTGGCCCAATATCTTAATGAAGTAGGTTATAG
>JAQQZY010000007.1:14106978-14118475 GCA_030068375.1 Ostorhinchus rueppellii | reverse complement strand
GAAACCGGAGTACCCGGAGAAAACCCACGCAGACACGGGGAGAACACGCAAACTCCACACAGAAAGGTCCCAAGGATTGCCCGGGAATCGAACCTGGGTCCTTCTTGTTGTGAGGCACGAGTGCTAACCACTGCACCACCGTGTCGCCCTAAGTATATTATTATTTTCTATAAATGAAAATAATCACATATTTTGAGATGCACATATTGTAGATCCTTTATTGTTATTAAATAACAGTGCCTTACTGTAGTGAATTGTATCAAATGCTTCGAAACACTGAACCATTTCAACTCAATTGCTTCAGATTGCTTCAGTGGTTCAAAAAGCTTCGGTTTCTCCATCACCACTTATAGGTAGTGAAATAATAACATTCTTAAATCTGATCTTTGTCATCTTAAAACTAGAATCACTTGTGTACTCGCAATGGGCTTTCCTTATTATTTCGTTATTTGTAAGATAATCAATTTTTACCTATTTCCTGGTGTCTTCTTTGACTTCTGGCTTCGTGCCCCTCCATTCAAATCTCTGGCGTTCTCTCGTGCTGCATTCACTGTCATCGCCTTTTGGACATTGGAGCTTCGGGCTCGCTGGGACTTTTCTATGGATTCATTGCCACCAACTGGGGTAGCAGCAGGGTGGCAAGTGTTTGTGTTAGGGTGGCATTTTCCATCCCATGCCACCCCGGTAGATCCGCCCATGTTTAGTCTGAACCATGGATCACCAAGGACAGTTAACATGTCAACATAAGAATCCCTTTATAACATCAGGGTGCCATGAGCTTTACTTTTAAACTCACCAGTGGAGAAGAAACCCTGCAATCTCAGCATCCAATGTGATTCTTTTACTTTGTCTACAGGAGAAAACAATAGCATTTTTTGTTCAACTTAGTTCATTTTTAATCACCTCCTTAATTTCTAATTGGTTTTCACCTTCGCTCAACATATTCTGAAGTTTTGGTCAAAGAGCCCTTGGCATTAGATAAACAGGAAGACAACTCCAAGGCAAACAGAAACCTGGAAAATTGTAGGATCTTTTGAAGTTATCCTGACCAATAGGAACCTGCCAACTGGTCATGAAGGTCTGCAGAGGGTGTCAACATATAGCATGGCCAGCAGATGGTGATAATACAGGTCAAAGGACGTAGAAATGAAACTGCCTTGGGCAGTGCGTTTGCTGGTGGCCCTTCAAAGAGAACTTTGACCTACATTTTCATGGTTTATAGTCTGTGTCACAGACAGGCAGCGAACCCAATTGCAGACAAAACTCCGGTATCTCAGTTTTACACAGTTTATTGTATCTCAATACAATGAGAATGGAGGACAGAAGGATTAATACTATGAGTCCAATAAAGCCTCTAACAGAGCCGTACACTCCGTACGGGAATCCAGAAAAGGTGAGTCCTCTCTCCAGGGGCATAGACAGGTTCGTGGTCGTGGGCAGTCCGAGGTCAGGGGCAGGAGGCTGGAGTCATGGTTGAGGTTGGGAAGGCAAGTCGTTAGCCGGGGCTGGTACTCTCATCGGTGGTCAGACAAAGGTGGATCAGAACCTGGTGGTGGCAGGCTGGGGACGTGGTCAGACAGGCTTAGGTCAACAAGGAGGGTGGCAGGCAGGGGTCAAACAGATCAGATCAGGAACACAAGGAAACTCAGGAGAACGCGCAACAGCAGGGAAGACCTTGACTATCTGGCAACTGGAGACAGACTGAGAGAGGTTTAAATAGTGTCACACCTGATGAGCCACAACTCAACCCATCAGGTGTGCTGCATCATTAATCAGGGAGTGGAGGGAAAAGATCTGGGTGAAAGGTGAAACTGAGAAAGGGAGAGAGAGACTGAGAGACAGAGAAAAGAACAAGAGGGAAAAATAGAATAAAGAAAACAGAGATATGACAGTCTGATCCAAGTTATTTATCTGTATCTGAAAAATTGAGGGAGTAATGGTCAAAAATTGGGAATTGTGAAAATCAGTCTGCTGGTCTTGGCCAAGTCTCCTCCCTGATGGCAGCAGACGAAAGAAGCTGTGAGCCGTGTGGGGGGGAATCACCTGCGGTATGGACGGCTTTGGTTGGTGCTGTAAATATCCTGATGGGAGAGGAGAGAGGCACCATATCACACACCTGGTCTGAATGCTCTCAGTGGTGCCTCTATCCAAAGGGCACATGATAGACCTTCTGACTCTTCTCAGTTTGTGGACGAAGTATAGATGTTCTCTTCTCAGCGCTCTTCGAGGTCGATCGCACTTTTTCTCTCTCCCTTATGTATATCCACTGCTTTGCTGCTGTCTCGTCTGCCCTGACTTGAGCTCCTCTTTGCAACCCAGAGGAACGGGAAAAATGGATTTGGTCAGATGGTCCCTAAATGCAATTGATCTGATGTTTTCAGCAAGAAAGCAGCGAACCGGAGAGGCTGCGTGCCCGACAGGGACCTACCCAGTTGGATATGCACTGGATTCCTGGCAGAAATAGCAGGTGGTGTGTCTTTCAACATTGGCTATTGAAGACGCAGAGGACGTCTGGATTTTTGGTACTCTTTTTCTCACTGATTGGAGCTGGTGATTTCCTGAGGTACTGCAAAATTAAGAAGTACCTTGCTGCTCTTCAGGTGTGCGTGGAGCTGCTGGGGGGGAAAATCAACTATCTGGCCAGGCTGATCAACACTCAGACCCTCATGCAGATGGAGCAGAACCGTAAAATGGACTCAGTTCCTGAACGCTGCAAGAAAACAGATTCCAACTTGGAGAATGTTGGAGCCCAGCAGGATCGCGCCAATTTTAGATAAAATTCAATGGTCACCTGTTTTTTGACCCTAAAAAAGGGGAACTGGGTGGGGTAAGGACAGCTTCTCAATCTCTCCAGCTTGGAATGTAAACACGAGCTTCACCGCTTTCTCTTCACTGACCTCAGCTGACACAGGATGGTTGTGTCAGCACACACGCACACATCTGCACACACGAACTGTTCAAGGCCTGATATGAACATACACTAACACTCTTTCAAGACCTCGTTGCCCCCCCCATATCACAGACTCTTCGGACATAGAGAAGGAGTTTTCCTCCTCCTCATAACAACTGAAGGTCGCTCCCCTTTGCCTTCCCTGATCATCACGTGCTAGTCAGTCTTGTGTGTAACTGTGTTTGTCCTTTGGGCTTTTTACCAGAGGCTTTTTTTTTCACAAGTTCCAATCTGTAGACTATGACTACTGGCTGAAATGTGTCTTTTTTTCTCACCTCAAACCCTGTTGTTTTTCCCTTTCCAATCTGCGAAACGTGGTGCTTTTATGGAGCGAATCAGCAGTGCAACTGTATCTGTATCCCTGTATGTCTTGTGTGCTTAATGTAATCTTGGTCAGTTGTATCTGAAATTCCTGAATTTCCCTGTAAGGGATCAATAAAATAAATATCTATCTGTCTGTCTGTCTGTCTGTCTGTCTATTAATGATCTCTTCATATAGATGAAGTTGTGCTGAAAAAAAAGATACCAAGCATGGGGATGTTAAACCTTTTTGTATGTGGTATATAGAGACAAAAATCAAAAGTATTAAAACAGCCAAAATAGGCTCAGGACTTAAAGGGTTAATATAATGTTAGGATATTTCTTCTTAGATAAAGATCTATTAAGTAAAAGTATAAAACACAAAGACTCAAGAACACTAATAAACAAAGTGACAGTTTAAGTATTATACATGTGTCCAGTCACTAACAGGTTCGACACACTATGTTTTTAATTAAAACAGTGCAGATATTTTTAACAGAAACTCTGATTCACAACTTCGCTGTCTTCTTTCAGTTAAAGAAGTGTGAGCATCCACATCCAATATCTGACATCCCTTTGTTTTTATTGCCTATAATATGCTGTCCCGAAAAGGAAATTGTCTTTCTGCATGACCCAAATATAATCCCATTCCCCATAGTCACAGTGACGTATTTACTGTTGGCCCCTCTCACAGTGGTGACACAGAAGCAGAGGTATGTCTAGACCATGTGCGAATACTTCAGAAATAGACACAAATGGCTTTAAATACAGTAGGTTTGGGGTATTTTCTGTCGTGACGGTCTTACCTGTAGTAAACCTGACCTCCTTGGACACCAGGCGGATGTCCACAATGGAGAACTGAGGTAACTCTAACTTATCAACTCCTGTCACAGCGCTGTCCCCTCCTTGCCAGAAAAATACGATGTCATCTGTGGTATATCCATCTGCGTCACCAAGGAGAAGAGAAAGGAGTGTAACTATAGCAGTAAACTGAGAGGAAAAAAGCATTAAATTGAGCAATTAAAGTTGGTAGCAGGAGTAGGGGTTACACTTGCTTCTATCGACTAAACAATACATTAAATTTATTCCAAACTCAGCAACTCAGCAGGCAACTACGTATTTACGCTTACGATCTTTATGTCGACAAATACCCTTTACTCCACCCTAAAATGGGTTAACAGATAAAATATTATCTTATTTGCTCCACATAAAAACTGCATCAGTGCATTCGATGTCTGTTACTGTTATACTTACATGTAGCTTTTGTCATGAACATCCTACTTTGTTACAATTTAGGCTTAATAAAGGAAAAGCTAACTGAAAACCATCTTGACCTCTCTTCAAAACTACTTTCCTCAGTGGAAAAAGCTGCATTTTTGATTAAATGAAAAAAAAAAAAAAGCTTGTTGAAGGAAATATTCCGTTAAGTTCATATCAAAATAAATGACGGGTATAAGCAACATCTACCTAGCATTACATTAAAGTGCCGAGGGGAAAATGAAGACTGAAGTTCTTGTTCTGATTTGGTAAGAAAGACGAACTGCAAATTTATGCAACATGCAAAAATGTGCAAGGCTGCACTTTCATTTGCACATTTAATTAAACTCCATTTATCCTTACAACTGGTCAAATTCATTCCTTCAAGTTTCAAGGAAAAGATGCATCCTGTAGTTTTGCAGGAATATTCCTTTATGAACAGTAGTGGGGAAAAAACCCCAATTGGAATAAAATCTTGCTGCCAGAGATGTAAATCTGTCCACTCTATCAGCGCAAAATTCCGCTCCACTGTCCACACTCCTGCAGGGCTAGATCACTGCATGGTTACCACATGCATGAATGTTCATTAACACATGTCACTTGGTATGGCGCTCCTGCACATTCTTAACTGGCAGCACAACTGAAAGTGGCCACAGCAGTAGATTTATGTCGGTGGGCTAGTATGCATTCACTGCACAGCAATTTTTCAGTCAGAGACGTGTTACTACATTTCACATTCTCCTACACCACTTCCAGAGCTGGGCGGCTTTAAACTCACTGAGGGACTGGGATTCATTACCATTAAATCTCTCTCCGAGGTTATAGGGTAAGGAAATGTGACATTGTCCATGAAATTGAAACAACTGCCTGCCTAATCAATCAAACTGATGGTTAATGTGCACTATTCCCACAAGCACAAGGCGTTCCTTGAGCATAAATAGCAAATATTCCTGCAAATATACTTTTTAATTCATAGCATATCCATATTTCACTGCTTGCTTATGTCCCCGAGGGTAAACACTCTGCAGTTTTATCCTGAGCCACAAAAACCACAAATATCTGGTGTATTGAGTAACAGTGATGATTGATGGAGCGGTCAATGAAAATGATCACACAAATACAATTTTTAATTACACCACTAGCATATTTTTCTCTAGGAGAACGATTTATCTAAATTAAAGCATTTGAAAAAAGTGCTGAAATATTACTGGCTGTGGAAATGATACTGTTTGGTAGAATGTTAAGTCTGCATTATTCTTCTTCTCTCTGATTTCTAAAGTGTATGCAGACAGACAACACATGAAGCGTGTAATACACACATGTTACTCATACAAGTGTATTAGAATTTTATGATAAAGTATGGTAAGGTATGTTTTCTGATGCTGCGACTGCTGTATAGGATTTTAGAGCTATGACTCAGCATTAGAGTAAATATTCACAGTGTTGTCAACAGAGGATCAGTATTTCACCTCAGTCTGGAAAAATATTGCATCATAATGTGTAAATTAACACTATGCCCATATTAGTCACTACAATATCTAACTATCGCACCCTTTTGTAACTGGCCATGGACAGCCAACACTGTAAAAGCCTGCATAGACCTTTATCCGTGCATGACACCCACGTCAGTCACAGGTTAAAAAAAGTGAGGTCCCTGATAATAACGTTATCAATTTGTCCTTGACATTCAACCATCGAGGGACGCTCCCTCCCAACTGTCAGCTGGGAATAGCAATCAATGCCCATCACCAAACAATATGACTTCTTATTTATTCCTTAAGGTAGTCATCAAGTCTAGAAGTACAATGTCTGATAAATGACACTCCAGTGTCTTCTGGAAAGGTTACACTGTCATGAGTTTAAGCTAGTGACATCTAGCATCATGTTCTGTTGATCCTACTGAACCCATAAAGACCCAAACGTCCACCCACGACCATAAACACTCACTCATCTAAACTGTTGATCCACTAATCCCATCAGTCCGTGTAAATAATTGGTGTAAAATGCGGTTTATCATCTTTTCATGGTCATCAGATACAGTATGACCCATTTGGATATTCAGAGGTTCTGTAGTTACCATGGAAACACCATCATCTTCTACAACATTGATTCTTCAGTAAAACCCATGGAGTTGGATCAATGACAGTGGATGGACACACTTATTTTATGCTCAGTTTATGACATAGTTTGCAAAAAAAATCTATCTTTTCCTTCAGTTTTCTTTGTTTTGGAAATAATAACCTTCAACTTTAATTTGAACTTTAATAAACTTCTACATGATCAGTCAATTTAATAAAGGAAAATAGTTGATTTTCACTTAAAAATGCAAAATACAGAGGATCATATTAGAGTAAATGGTGATAAATTAGTTAAGAAAGGTTAAAAAATTTTAAAATTTTGAGAAGTGCCACAAAAATAACCCTGGGTTATTATGGATTAATCATAAAACAGTCAAATTGTTCTGTGCTTCACTCACAGCTTTCAATTTCCAGGGTGCAGTTCTGTTCATCCAGAGGGTATCGCCTTAAGTCCATCATGCAAGCAGCCGTAGTTGTTATTCTACAAGAAATAAAGAGAAAGGTGGGACAGTTAGAAATATGTAAAGGTATAAATAAGAAAATGGAAGGACACAGATGATTTTATGTGATTTTGACGAACCCCCAAAGACTTAAACCAGGGGTGTCAAACTCATTTTAGTTCAGGGGCCACATTTAGTCAAATTTGATCTAACGTGGGCCGGACCAGTGAAATACTAACATAATAATATATAAATAATGTCAACTCCAAACTTTCCTCTACGTCAGGGGTCCTCAAATACAAATCTTGAAGGTCCACAATTGTTTTTTTTTTCATACAAGCATTGGTCCATTTATTAATGTCGGTCAAGTTCAAGGCAGGTCGAAGGTGGAAAAGGAGGTTTTCTTTTGTCAAAACAAAAATACATCGCACATTCTGTTTAAATAAAAATAAATTAGCAAAACATTTTCTTGACTTAAAAATACACAAAAAAATGTGCAAGTACAGCGTTTACCCATGTACACTAAATAATTGACAAGATGTCATTAAGGTGCAAACAACTATTGACAGTACATTTTGTAACTGTAAAACACAACAGCACGCTCTCTCAGCTAATCAGCGCATCGTCGTCATAGAGATGACCCCCCATAATATCCTGTCACCCAGGGAACAGCCAATCAGCGCTGTCTCCCAAAGCACACACTTTCTCACACACACATGCAGCACGCAGAGCACATGTGGTGATTCAATACAACAGAAGTGGGAACATGAGATATTTAACTAAAAATGAAACAGAATTTAGTGACAGAATAGTTGTGCACAGCGATAGATCGGCGATTAACACAAATAATATACGCTTAAAAAAGTTTTGTTTTTTTGTTGAAAAGTGCCATTTGCCCTGGGTCCGCAGCGAGGTGTGCCACGGTCCGGTTGTGGACTGCGGTCCGCTAATTGAGGACCCCGGCTCTATGTTTTAGAGTGAAAAAAGTAAAATGATGTGATGAAAATGTTTACATCTACCTATTAGCCTTTAAATCTAAGTGAATAACATGAACAAACTAAACTTTCATAAGAAAACTACATGCAATTTTAACAGTATTACGTCTCAGTTTATCAGTTACACATGTAAATTACAACTTACAGATTACAGTGGATCTACAAACATACAAAACATTTAATAACAGGCAGAATATTGGTAAACCTGCACTTCATAATGTAAAATGTTCATATTTGTTCAGGTTATTCTCATTTTTGTGAAACAATAGGTTGTGTTTTATGTAAATACAGCAAAATGACATGAAAATGTTTACATTTACAAAGAGAAAAAAATTGGAGTTGTGAGTATTTATAGGTTATTATGATTGGACTGTATATGGAACCTGAACTAAAATGATTAATATTCATTCATTCATTCATTTTCTGAACCTGCTTTATCCTCACTAGGGTCACGGGGGTCACATGGGGCCTATCCTAGCTACTTAAAGGCGAAGGCGGGGTACACCCTGGACAAGTCACCAGTTCATCACAGGGCAAAATGATTAATATCTTCAATGTAATTTTTGCATTTCACAAATTCATCCCAGAGGTCAGACAGGACCCTATGGTGGGCTGGATTTGGCCTGTGATTTAAACCTCTGACCTAAACAGTCACTGGCAACCATTAATTCTAGCTACAAATTGAAATAATTCAGGTAAAATTAAGTTTCTCAGCTTTCCATCAGCATCAGATATGACCCATTTGGACATTCAGAGCCTCTGGAGTTAACATGGAAACACCATCATCTGCAAAACTGATTGAATTTGCCATTAAAACACATGCAGTTTGACATGATAGTTTTTATTTTCAGTTAATTATATATTTTGCTGAAAAGTGTACTTTTTCTGTCTTGATATAATAACCTTTGAATTTACTCTGAGCTTTAATGAACATTGACATGATAAGTAAATTAAATATAGGAAAATAACCTATTTTCCCTAAAAGAAGCAACATTCAGACGCTACAGATCAAGACAGATTACATGTAGACAAAAATGAATTGCAAAATTATTTCAAGGTATTCTAAGGGTTAAAGAAAAGGTTACGATGCATGAGGAGGTCATTTAATTCACCCCAAAACATAGCCAGTGGTTGCTACACTGAGCCGAACTAGTTCTCAAAGTAAACCTTTTAATCCTGAATTGCATGAAGACACTTTGCTAAAATTACAAGTAACACATCAGGGGGTTTAAGATGAACCTGCGCCATCAAACCTATATACCCATGACTGAGTAAAGCTTTCCGAGGCAAAATAAAAATTTGACTACATTCTCCACTTTTTCAGAGACTCTTACTTGAATGTTTGTAAGACCAGTCCGACTTTGCTCTTTTATATGGATCACAAACTGCCTCATATTTGCATGAGATTTTATCGATGTGCCTTATTTATTGCTAGTTCCAAGATATGCATTTCTGCCAGGTAGTGTTATAAAAGATGTATGCATAGCAGTATATTAATGTCAATAAATCCAGTAGCCCAGGAAAACAGCACTGGCTACAAATAATACATGTTGGACTCTTTTGGCAGTTAACTGAGATATTTACTGGGGCGGCACATTCTAGTAATTACATTTCTGCTGTTCATATGAGCTCTCATTCACTTACTGCCCTCCTGTGTAAATGAAACAGAAAGATTAATTTTCAGCTCATCATTTTGGTGACAGGAGTGACCACCGACACGTTCGGAGCAGGAGTTTGATGTGCGCACTTCACGTCTTTGTGTATGTTAGAGCATGGTGAGAGTGGCAGGTGAGTTTACCCTTTAAAAATGTTTTGCATGAATTTTTAATAATGTTTTAGTCAAAGCCACCAGTGCTGTTGCAGTCTGTGGTTTTACACTGGTGTAATAAGCAAACGTAGGCAGACATCTACAGTACAGTACACAGAATTATTACAGTAAATAATAAGGCCTTTGCATTGAACACAGATTTTGTAAATTGGTCATGGTGGGGTGAACAGAGTGCTGTCAGCAGGTAATTGGAAAACAAAATATGTTTTACTAAAGCAGATTGGGCCAGATTAACACACAGGCACGTGGCGCTCCTGGGACTCTGATAGAGGAAGGCACCAGAAGGTTAAGGAAAATAATGCATAAACAAAATATGTGACAGGTATATATTTATTATTCACAGTGACACTGAGCTGCATTCTGCTGCACAAGCACTGAGCTGCTCATAATGCACTGTGTTCTGGTCTCCTGTACGCTGCCTCCCTGCTGTCTCACAACCCTCCTCTGCTGAGGAAGTGCAGCAGGACGACTACTGAAACACACTGCGAGGAGATAACATCACGTCTAATTACATTAATAGGAAAGTCTCTTCGCAATTTGCCACACAAAACTTTTTTTCAAAATCCAGTGTCACCATTAATACCATGGCTCCAAATTGGTATGCAAATGGAGTCCAGTTTGAACTTCAGTTTAATGACAACCCAACATATGTGCACACTTTAATCAAATATGGCACCTCTGCATGGCATTACATAGTCATAACCAAAGAAAACCAAGAGAGGACGGTCATCTGGTAACCTGAAGGTCTGTGGACAGCTGGAACAGCAGATTTATGACCAAAACAGGACAGGAAAAAGAGATATGTAAAGGAAGAAACATAGCAAGAATACAGTATGATGGAGGGAGGCGACAGAGGAGGAGTCGTGTTTTATATGACCATTTATAGTAACCACATGCAACTCTATTAGTCATGTGTGATTAGTAATATTCATTAAGTGAAGACCTTCAACTGTCAGAAACCATGGAACACAGGGGGAAAAAATTCATACAGATAAAAAGAAAGACGAGAACAAGAATGAGTACGAGAGTACAAGACTAAAATTAGTTCTCTGACAATTGCAACTGCATTTTTACCTTAACCAGAGGTGATATTATGTGAGCAAATGTCTGTTTATTTTGATCATTAACTTAACCCTGCCAATATATAGTGCTTAGTAAATTATACAATATTATTTTCAGTAGGTGACTAGTAGATGACTTATTTGTTTTATTTATGTGTTGTCTCTTTGAGCTGCACACATTTGTAAGAGTTGGCAGTGAAATGGAGTAAATACAGATATTTATTTTAGAAGAGTTTTGGAAAAAAAATAAAATAATAATAAAATTAGTGCCTACTTGCCATTCACATTACAGAATCCTGAAAATCTACCCACTAGCCTACCAAAAGAATGTGACATCATATTACCCTGCTTTCTAGGATTATAATGGAGGTGTTATTATAATATGGCTATAGCTACATACTGGGGCGACACGGTGGTGCACTGGTTAGCACTCGTGCCTCACAGAAAAAAGGGTTCGATTCCCGGGTGGGACCTTGGGACCTTTCTGTGTGGAGTTTGCATGTTCTGCGTGGGCTTCCTCCCACAATCCAAAGACATGCACTGATAGGTTAATGGGCTAATCTAAATTGCCCATAGGTGTGAATGTGA
>JAQQZY010000007.1:14055718-14075707 GCA_030068375.1 Ostorhinchus rueppellii | reverse complement strand
AAACTTGGTCTTTGCTCCACCCATTCCTGGGACATGTGAGACTTCCCTGATGAAGGCACAGACTCCTTGACACTCAGACGAACACAACATATTGAAAATTGTGTAAATATATTTGCTCGGGTGAAAATCACCTGGCGATAGTGGTCTAGGGTTAATAATAATAATCATAAAAATAATGCATAAAATGTATGTGAAACGATGAATGACACCATATTAGTCTCTGAACAGGATTACCCTCAGAACTATAATGCCATTAATTTATCAGACTGGCTTTTAAAACATTAACAGAACAGTGAATTGCACTGTAAATGAATCAGTCTGCGTTACCATGGGACAACAGTGTAGCTGTAAAATTGCTAACAGTGACAAAACTAAACAGATATAAATACGCAGCAGAGTACATTGTTAAAGCAGCACAGTGAGATTAGTAATTTCTGGTGAATAAGGGGAAATCATTAAAGCAGTTCTGCAGAGAAAAAGGACAGTGGGGAAGGCAAAAGAGAATGATGATGTAAAACAGGAGAGCAGTGGCAGTACATCACAGGGAGTCAGAGAGACAGAGGATAAGTAAAGGTGGCCTCATCTTATCGTCCTATCCTGTCACAAACCTTGGCCCTGATATATGAAACCTGCTTCGATTCTACACTGAAAAGCTGCACATGAACAATGCTTCCTACTTACATACACAGATTTTGTCAGTGAATTATGAAACACTGTGCATATTACCTGTGGACATTCCAGCTCATAAATCATAAACACACGGGCAACGTTATTAAAATACTGAAAAAGGGTGAAGAGTAAAAAAGGAGCCAATTGGAGGTTTACGTTTAAGTATCGTCAGTTATCCATGAAGTAAATATTTCATACGAAGATGTGATTGGAAATGATATGTGTTCCGTTTTTTTTTTTTTCTGTTTTAAATTAGGTTCAACCCTTTAAGACTGAGACAAAGACTGAGAATCCTGAAAGACTCAAAGACTGATCTAAAACATTTAATAACTTCTTAACCACTAATTCTGTCAATACATGAAAGCAATTCAGGTAAAATGGCATTTTTCAGCTTTTCATTGTCAACAAACGTTCAGAGGCTCCATAGTAAACATGCAAACACCATCATCATCATCATCATCATCATCTGCAATATTGATTCATTAATACAAACGCATGTAGTATGGCAAAAGACAGTGGTTATAGATGCATGTTTTTATATTCAGCTAATGGCACATTTTGTTGACAAAGTTATTTTATCTTCAGTTTTCGCTGTTTTGACATAATAACCTTTGAATTTACCCTGAGCTTTTATGAGCATCTGCATGATTAGTACATTAAATATAGGAAAACATCTGATTTTTATGGAAAATGCAAAACACTGAGGAGAACTTTTATAAATAGTGATATATCACTTAGGAAAGGTTAAATACAAAGAAAAAAAATTCATTGGAAGTCACCATAAAACTGGTTTTAGGTCTTTAAGGGTTAAAGATGTAAGATGTATTGGAGGTTTGTTTCTTTCTTCATGTATTGGTACTTGAGGACAAATTGTGCTCGTTGCAGAATTTCTCCTGAAGCCATTAGAAACGTTATTGGCTCAAGCAGTGTATAATTCATTTATATAGCCCTGTATGGTTCTCCTTATAATTTATTTACTCCCAGGCCTAATTAATTTAGCATGTCACACATTCACAACTTGAATCAATGTCATTATTTTCCCTATCCATTTGTCATCTAGAAGTGCATATTTAGTAGTAGAGAATGAGTAAAGATGTTATGCTTTTAAGCCTCAGAACAGCTTTGTTTAACTCGTCCATTTAACTCTGTGTCTCAAAGTTAATCTCCTGAGTGACTTTACATGTACAGTAAAAACCCACTTACTTAAGTCCCACACACTGGACAGTCTACTCAGTGTATAATTATTTTAGCACGTGGTGATTATATGTAGATCCTCCACAATGATCTTGTCCGGCATGCCTCCAAAGAGCCAGGTTCATGATGTATTCATGAGTAGTATTAATATTTACTTGCAAGCTAACAAAAACTGTCCAATCTGTTCTATGCAATGGAAAACACATTACAGAACTGGACTTTGGATGTTCCTGCTGTGACATAAACCCTCTGTATGAGTCAGGCTGCATACATTTCATATCTACAAATCTGCATATGTTCTAATTAGAGTCAATCTATAATAAATGATGGCCACAAAGAATATGAATGCCATTGTCTTACATTTCCGTAGGATATAAGAGAAGCACGATATGAGAGTTAGACTATGAGTAACGAGAGGGTTTCACAATGACTTGTGTGTGAAATCAAAAAACATACTCTTCATTTATTAGTCTTTTTTAACCTCTTTACTCATGTGAATCTCACTACATAGTGCTCTTTGCTTCTCCTGCACTGCCATCTAGAGTTAAAAGTTCATTTATTTGCACATAAAATGATGAAACACCAGAGGAACACAGAAAGTCACATTGCACAGCTGAGATAAAAAAAAAAAAAAAGAAACTTAGACAAACAAAGAAAAAAAACAGCTTGACAAACAAAAGTCTGGATAACAGGCTCTAAATGACACACTCGTAAACAAGAGGAGAAAAATATGTGTATCAAAAACAAACTGCATAAAAGTAAAGTAAGAAAAGCATAGACCTAATGAAAAAACTGAAATCAAAAGAGAAGTGACAGTGCACGCTGAGGGGATGTGTGCGTTCAAAGACACAAGAGACGGTACGAAATACAGAAGGTGTGTTGTGCTGCTGAAGAAGAAAACTTCAATCAGTTCAGGTTGTCACTCAGTTGATTTGTACATCTATATTTGAACAGCAGAGGCATGTGACCTCGTAGGCAAAGTGGATCTATTTAATGCAGATAGGCTCCTCTGCATTTAATGAAGACCAGCAATATAAATCATAAACCAAACGAGCACTTTGCAAGTAAATGAAGGTGTGTGTTTTATGTCTACGTTTTATTATCTTGGGACCATGTTAGAAATAAGTGTTTGCACTTTAACATGGGATTCATTGGACTGATTTGTGTGTATCCATAAAAAAAAATAAATCTAATTAAAACTTTAAAATTCCAGTAGAATTCATTTAGTAATTTATACGCAGTCTATATACATAAAAAAAGACACAGTATTTGAGTATTTGGACAACACAGTCAGCCTAACATAATGTATAATAGTCCCTCCAAAATTCACATCTATAAACTAAATATGCAATATCTATACTAAACTCAATTTTGTGTATCTCAACAATAGGATGAATCACACTGGTGTAGATGCAATGTTCACGGACATGTTACTTCCTTACGGCCTCTTTGCAAATTGAAGGCATCTGGTAAAGTTTCATACTGTCTTCCACTTACAGTTATTATAGATCATTCATTTATCAGACAGGGCTAGTTGTTTGTTTACCTGCTTGACTATTTTCAGCTACTTTCTGTATGTAGCCTTCATCAGAAATGTCACATGATGTTGCTGGGACGTGTCTTATAGCCTGCTCAGGTGGGTTGTTCAGACAGCAGGGAGGGTTTACAACCCCTGCTGTCTGATGTCAGCCTTGTCGCACCTTGTCGCACACCTGGGATGTGGTCCTGGAGAAGATGTCAGACAGCAGGGGGTGTAAACCGCAGAGATAAATAAACACTACAGCGGACGTTGTCAGTGGTTGCCTCAAGTGGAAACGTCCAACTTTGGCAGCCATCTTGGTACAGGAAGCTAAGCCCCGCTCCCTTATGAAAATCTACACATGGCAGTGGTATTTCATGGTTAAAGTTTAAAAAATAGGATTACCCATAGTCTTACAACTGTACGTTTTTATAGAAAAAATTAAATATAGAAGCAAGCAACAAAAAAGAAAATAAATTTAAGCATAATTATTATTAATTGAAGGAAAAATCATAACATAATCACACAGGCTTAAAAAAATACAGGCATTCCATGTGCAATATAGACCTAAATGAATTTTAAAAAAAAGAAAAAAAAATTAGCAGTAAGCATATTTATATTGCATGTAGATGCTAATATCGTTTTAATAATTACACAATTAATTGCTTAATAACATAATGATCAAACATTTGGAAAAGATGAAAACTGTTAATCAAACTGCAATTCATAACGTAATAATCATACAGGTTTATAAATACGAAGAAAAACAACCCAATGACTCGAAATGATCAGAATATAAAATACTAGTATATACTCTAGCCTTTATCCAGACACTTTCCATAACAGCTATATGATCAAATGTTGATGCTATGGCCTGTTGATCTTTTTTTAGCAATGTCCTTAGCAAATTTCTCTTTGTAAGCTTAGTTTCTTAGTGACAGTTGTTTCTTTTCTATATTATGTAGTACTGACAACCTTTTCTGGACCAAAAACCCTACGCCCCCTCTAGTGTTTATTTATCTCTGTGGTGTAAACCCTCGATGTTGTCTGACCAGCTCACCTGAGCAGCCTATAAGACGCGTCACAGTAACATCATGTGACGCTTCTGAGGAAGACTACAGGAAGTAGATGAAACTAACAAACAACTACCCCTGTATGATAAAAGAATGATCTACAATAAAAATTGAAGGCATGTAACCTTGGCAACCTCTTTGTGCAACACTACAAACTGTAACTGCATCTACAGTATTATTTGCTCTACACTTCAAACTGTACCAACATCTGTAATACTACTACTGGTTACTAGGGTCCATGTACCTTCTGTCAACACAGCTGCATCACATTAACTGATATTTATGCTGGTGTCCAGAGCTTGCATTCTGTAATAATCATTGTAAATAGTGTGCAATTCCTATATTTATTTTTTTCATGCTATAGTTTTGGACATACTAAACATTATCACATGGAATTTTGGATGCTGCCATTGTCATTTTGTGGGCAGCTGTTCTCATTTAAGAAGTAGTTCCAACAAGCAACCGTTTGCAATCAATTCTGGCTAAGTTCTTTTCTCTTCTGTGCTAACACAAGCAATTTAGACAGTGGTTTTTGCAAGGCATTATGTTGAAAAAGATTCCATAAATGAGCCTTGTCAATGTACACTCAATAGGATGAAATACTAAAGGTTTTTAAGAGTTGGCTAGTTTCACATACCCCATTTTATCAGAGCAGTGGAGATAAGAATCACCCGCTACCATTGTGGAATAGAAGAAAGAAAACATTTGGGTATCTACAGTTTCAATCGGTTTCAACAAATCTCAGTGATTTTAGGAAGCATTGATCATGTGATACAGCCACAGTGCCTTTGCAAAAACTGGTGAGAACAAAAATCCTGGAAAATAAACAAAAATCAGATGCATGTCTGTGAACTTTTTCAGTGTGAAGTTGCCGCAGTAACATGCATAAGGTGAACAAGAGGAGAATACAGACCAAAACCCAGTTCAACCCAGTTCCAGACTGACAACTAAAACCATTTCAACTTTATATCCTGTGCTTTTCAACATTACCACTGCACGTAAATTGCTGATGCAAATCTGTTGTATGTCAAATGATAAAACCATGGCTGACCACTAGATTACACTTTCATTGTCGATGATAAAGACTGCCTGAAATATAGTGAATCATAAAAATCATTTTATTTTCATTGGCTCAGCATTCGCACTAAGCATGCAGATGTATGGCCATACAGATGAAGCTCCAGCCTCCTCAGAGTAATTGGTGGCACTGGACAATAGTACTGTATGCAACAGATTTTCCTTTTATTGTGCAGGCCCAGTGTCTTGACAGGTTTTATTGTAGTCTGTTAACTGGTTACACAGCATGAATCAGCGTGCACTGGTGTTGTACATAAGCACAGTTCATTACAGAGACAACTGACCACACCTATTATTAGGGTAGATGTTTCCTTTTATATAATTTCAGTGGTGTACAGTATATATAGCATGTCTGTGGACTTGTAGACTAGACTGGCTTGAAGTTTTGCTTCATATAGATTACAACAAGGGATGAACATGTGACATTTACAGACCTGATACTGATACCTGGGGTTTAGGTATTGACAAACACCAAGCACCAATCCAATATCCATGTTTAATTAATAAGCTGTATACTTCACTGTACAGGAGAGGCCAGGATCATTCTTTCATGGTTAAGGAAAGATCAGGCTTGACTTAATGATGCTTGATTAAGTTACTGTGTTACACTCTGGAGTGCTACCACAACCCCTCAAAACATAGACTTTGCAGATGTTACACATAGCCACAAAACGTGTTGGCAAAGCAAGTGTGACATATCTCCAATCTGCTGACCCACTGTTGTTAGCTCCATCTATGCCATGTTAGTGCTCTTTCTAGCAAAACATCCACTGGGGTAAGGCTAATCCATGACATTGTACATACATGTAGACAGAAATAGAAACATACAGAGAAATAACATAGAGATTAATCGAATAGATAGGCTCATTGTCACCGAGTCAGTAGTTTGACCAGTATCAGTTTGGTGCATCTACGAACTCACACATCATCTGCTCATAATTTCTGTTTACAAAATGCTCATATATGATCACTCTTTTCCATCCTTGTCACATACAATAGCATACACAGTCAAACATTAAAAACACAACACCACAATTAAATTCTACTTTAGCATATTGATGAATCTACAGTGAAGCCTTGGCTAATTGTAATGTTTATCTTATAATGTTGACTTGGACATGTAACCTCAGCCGTCATAATTTTTCTCCAGTTCTACATGATGCACACATCATTTTTATGTGGAAACCCTTTTTATACAGCTGGCTGCTGGAGTTCAATAATGAGATGGGCTTTTAAGCATGCTTCCTGGTAGCGGGGCTGACGGCATCTATCTCCAGATGCTGTAAATGACATTTTTTCCCTTGTTTATCTATGTGAAACAATTGGAAAGCTGCATCTTGCCCTTGGCCAGCCTATCCTGGCCCTGTCAAGGGCGCACCTCCCATCAATCACAGTAGGTTCAAAAAGTGACTCACTGGGGACCTTAAGAGAAGAGTCAGAAAGAGAAAAAAATGCCCTGCATGCAGGATGTCTCACCAATGCCTGACCCAGGGTTTTGTACTTTGCAGTCCACTGCGATACATTCTGGTGCAATTCTATCAGCATTTTTCTCCTTCATTTCAAAGTTGCTGAAAACAACACTTTGAATGGGAAGATGAAGTATGTCCTTTCTCCTGCATGCTATCTCTCAGCACCCTTGCCCCCCTCTGCCTTCCTACATACACACCTCATTTAATTCAAATAGAAAATCTAAGTGAAGGGAAAAGGGAAAAGCGCCCAGCTTGAGCATTTTTCCTGTGTTTCCTCTGTAATAAATCACTGGGCGGTCTCTCTTCATCAGGAGAGATATCACTTGTACATGGCCCAATATCCATCCTGCGATTCTGACAACATGCTCCTGTTTTGCGCTGAATAGGCATTACTTTGAGACTGAATTACGATGGTCTTTGCTATCAGCCCATATGCAAAACAGCCCATCATTTGACATGTGGCAGCACACAGACTAAAAACTGTCCCCAGTATTGCAAAGGTGTCCACTGGCCTTGAATGAGCAGCTGCTATACATCACGTAATGGCTGCAGCTGCCAAAATTCAGGTTGCAACTGATGTCCTGTGCACATCAATCAACAACCATGTTCAGAGGGAAGAAATCATCACATGGTAAGTGGTGTATGTGAAAGGCATTCAAATGCACATTACATACAGTGAAGTACATTAGACACTGAATATGAATTGATGTTGCTCCTGCTTTTACGCACATGTTCGGGCTTTCCCTTTCATATTCAGTCAATTAAGTGTCTATTCTACTCACCAGTCTCACTGCAACTGATCTGCAGTTTCATGGCTACATTTACTGCTTTTCCATTACAAACAAGATCAAGCTGCAGCTGGGACTCATTTGGGTCAATGGGAAATGAGATCAGTAAAACCCAGGCTGCGTATGGCAGACAGAGACAGGTGACCATACTTTGATGACATGGCTACAGGGTGAGCTGGAACAGAGCAGCATCAGTCTAGTAAAATGAGTGCCGCCTATAACCAGAGATCAGGTGCTTACATTTATGGCCACAAGCTGCCTCACAGACAGAGCAGCTAACATTCCTCTGGTCCTGGTACTTAGTGATGTGTTTTTATACGGCAAATCCTTAAGCTGGAAAATGCACGTTATATTCAGATGGAATCATCAACAGACACACTTCAGTAAATGAAGAAAACACCCAACACAGTCCTAATAGCGATGAGATACTAAAAGACATTGGCTCTATTGGGAAAAAATGAAGAGATGCTATATTACATTACAATTTGGTGCATTCATGGTGTGCACAGACATTACACATTTAAAAACAACCGACACAAGACGTTCCCAGTGGCAAATTTTCTGTTGCATAAATACATACAAATGAAAAATATTTTGGTATTGAAGTGTGCTTGGTATGTTTTATTCACAATGGAAGATCAGAATTGTAAATACAGGGGACAAAGAAAAAAAAAACCTAAATAAAAACAACAGCTTCTAATAGATCAGCCGCAGATATTAAATGTGTGATTCTTTGAGTACACTACAAATATTCACAGCTGTGATTGCATACAAAAGGACTCATCAATTTTATTGCAATTTAAAGGTTGCAGTTTGTCAGGGTAACATTCACCAGATGGATGATCTCAGTTTCAGTTAGCAAATAGTCCCTTCAAAGAGCTGTAGGTGATGGTAAATACACTGAATTCACTTTTTTTTTTTTAATAGTCTATGCTCGTTTTACATTCCAGAGGGTTCATTCATTATTTACTGGGTACATTTACATACATAAACTGCATATGAGGAATTTAAGTTTGGATAAAATTATAGTAATGTCTCTAAGTGAAATAAAACATTATTATCATCATATGCCTTTTTGATCTTTACGCTCCTTCCTGACTTTTTTTTAGCATGTGTGTTGTGAAATACACAATAAATAATTAATTATGTTTCCAACTATGGTGATGGTATAAAATTGACACTGCATATGATCCTGACTTTGTAGTCATACTGAAAGTTTATATGAGGTTTCAACCAAAACAACTTTATTTCAGAAACCTATCCACGGTGAAACAGAAAACGCTACCACAATCCGCCAAACCCTGAGGGACTGTAACAGTCACCTCTTTCATCTTTCCTGTGTTATTCTCAGCGGGGCTATACACTGGTATGACATTACAGTCCTAGGACAGGACAGACCGCCTGCCGAGGTGAGCATTTATTAATACAAGCAGAGAAACGTTTCTAAAGAACCTCTCAGGCACTGTGCGTGAGTTTATCCAAAATGATTACAAAGCAAATTACCACTTAGATTCACATGGATATCTAAAATGTGCGAGGCTATCTACACCAATAGACGACGCTTCATAAATTACCCCAGAACAGCTGATTCTGTCAGACATGTACACACTTTCCAGTTTCTTTGTCATCCTGTTTATGCACACATACAGTATGCTCTGTGAAATTCATTTTCTCTCTGCTACACAAGTGATGGAATAATATTTAAAACACACTAAGCCAGTATCACTGTGTATTGCACCAAACAAGGACAAAAAAAAGTGAAATGAGTAGCTGAGGAGAGCATTACAAAGCTGATAAATCTAAATTATGCTCTGAGTACAGTATTAGAAGAAGGGAAAGATAATGTAAATGCTGACATAATCAACAACCACCGCAAAACAGCTGAACGGTTGAAGTGTTCACTATGCACTGTACATTACAAATCTGACAAACAGCGCAGTAAGACCAGCCAGTCATTCCAGTCTGAGAGACTGTTACTGTATGTGTACAAAGAGGAAAAACAGAGATATAACAAGAGTAACATCCAATGGGCCTGGAGGGTCCTAGTAAATGCAGCAGTCTAGAACTAAGAAACCACAGTCCACATTTAATCATCTAATCTTCTGATTGTCGCAACTGAAGGGGCTCACAGTGGGCAACTGAGTGGATCGGACACGAATGGTTTATCATCACCCACATACAAGCAAACAGAGGGTCTCCAGACTTTTCTATATCATGGCAGGAAACAGTTAAACATGCACTTTAATCAGTTTAAAAGCATCGAAACTGTTCTTCAATGATTTTCTCTTTTACAACAACTTGCAGCTTTTTGCAATCACATTAAACTCTGTGTTATTTAGTGGGAACTGAAAAAAGACGCAGTAAAGAAATGTTCGTTTTCAATGCACTTCACCGCTGCCTTTTGAAGATAAAGAAAAAAATGTACAGTTGAAATGGTTTTACTGAAGCATTGTCGGCACCATGCTTTTTCTTTCTTTTTTTTTTTGCATCAACAGATATTTAACAAATTAAGTGTAGTCTTGTATTTTTCTGCATTGGTTTGAATTCCAATATTATGTCTACCACTACTAAAAGCTCATCCCAAAGTCACCATTTCAAAAGTGCTGGCATCAGAAACCCCTCTGGACGTTTGTCGAGTATATTTAGTGGGGTTGCATTAAATGTCAACGTGTATGCTGTTCTTGAGCACTGCTAGTGTTGGAATTACATATACTGTTTACTTTGCTCTGTCATGTTCTGGCCATATACAATCTACTTATTTAAGAATGATAGATGTGCAGATAAATGAGATCTCAATAAATGGAGCTCTTTGTAGTCCTGTACTTAGTTGGTGCTCAGTAGGATGGATGGCATGTTCTCAGCATTTGCGATACGTCACCCTTCATGCTTTGTTAAGGGTGGACACTGAGATCATAAAACCCCTTCCCGTGATGATGACAGATTTGAAATATGTCCTCCAGAAGGACAACTGTGTGAACGAGGTGGGAGCTGAGATAAGTCCTCTTATCTCTTGGAATTGACTAGGCATCACTCGCAAGATCATTACAATGATTTCTCCAGGTGCATTTTTACATATGGAAATACATCCTGCATATAGGCAACCCATAATTCCACATGATTTCAGTTTAATTGTGAAAATCAATACTGGTGACAGGACATTGTCAACACCTCACCCCTTTTTAAGACCAACAACAAACAGAACAGTCTGTCGTAGTAAAAAACTGACAAATGCCATCTCTTTCTGGATGAAAAATAAAGAGATGAAGCAATATATGTGACCACCCCTAAATAAACACAAATCATGCAGCTGGTAAGCCTGCACAGCTACAGACAGTATTTGTTTTCATCCTGTAGGTACGGCTAACATTGCAAACATAGTTTATTCTTCAAGGAGCCTCTTCATGCACAGAAGTAACATGCTGAGGAACACGGCTGTATCAATAAATTATATGTACGACATGTCTGAACATGGACTCCAACACATAACAGGTTAAACTGATCTTAAGTGATACAGAGATTAAGGATTTAAGTCACACCACTTGACTCAAATCAGACTTAAGTCACAATCTCTAGGGCTTGAAACTGTTTTGATTAACAGATGGAAAACTTGAGTTGAATTTGGGTTCACTTTACTCTACTTGATAACCAAAGACTTGACAAACTATTATACGCAAAAACATACTGTAAAGTCATGTGTGAATCTGAAACATGATTAGATGGTTTCTAATGTGTTGTGTGTCAATCATTGTAAAGAAGCGACTGAAATCATACAAATAGAAGGAATGAAGAATGTTGTAGACTTTTAGAGCAAAACACCATTATTGTTCATTTGGGAGGCTTGTAGCGCCACTTTTCACATCGGATAGATCATCTGGACTTCATACGACTCACGAGTTACTTCACCTGAACAATAACGGACTTGCCTCAATTGGTTTTCTGCAGGGACTCGAGTTGACTTTATTGATTTTCCGCACAGACATGCTGCGGATCTCTATACTGTGCAACAATATTACTAGTAACAAACTAGCAAAGCTGTTTCTACTGCAGGAGCTGCTTAAGGTCATGTGGTTTGAGCAGCACAAGCATTTGTTGGTGCCATATATGCAACTCTACCCTGGTTTTCCAACAACAGAAGAACATGACAAAAACATGAAGAAGACAGACATCGTAAAAAAAAAAAAGATGTGTTTTGATAGTGTTTTGCAAGTGATTTTTTTTTTTTTTTAGTTGAAGGATGAGCAAATCCTTAACGATAAGTCAAGTAATTATCTTATTTTGATGGTTAAGCTTAAACCGCTGAACACCTCAAATTAGTAGGTCTTAATATGTTTAGTTTTGTCAAGTCTCGTGTTTATATTTTAAGTGTTTGCATCCTCATGTGAGCTTTTTGTTGTTATGGAAGGCCTAAACCAAAGATAAAGTATCAAATTAACTGACGTATGATATGGTATTGTAACATGATGTACTGTTTATTATTACTGTGATTGGTAAATTATATGTGTATAACTGGTTAGATCCAATCCATGTTTTCCATTATACTGATACATGCTATAAAGTGATGATTAAGATAAGATAAGATAAGATATTCCTTTATTAGTCCCACAAGGGGAAATTCCAGATTTACAGCAGTAAAGCACACAAGAGCAAAAAAAGAGTAAAATCAAAATAAAGACAAATCTATATATAGTCAATTAATAATTTCTGTAAGATGATACCCAGTTTGCAAATGTATGACAGGCTTCAAACTTAAATGTCCCTTTTATGAAACTGATTTACTTAGGTTATGTATATCACTGTATGCCATAGATTCACTCCAGCACATTTTATGAGTCATCACATTGATGAAAACCATTTCATCGTACGTCACAACATCCTTTGCTAACATGTATTTCTACTGTGTTGAAGCTGAAAGCCGAAGAAGCTGCCATCTGTATCAAAGGGTTTGTACATAATAAGGTTGGCTGCCTCATCCAGGATAGGCACTGTTTCTAACCATGATTTTATAACAGCCGTAAACAAGTCAGTAGGAAAATATGAAAGCAGATGTGAGATATGCATGGTCCCAAGTATCCTCAAACGCCTGAATGTTTTTATGAATATGAGTGCATGTGTGCAGGGCTAAGAAGAAAAGACAGGAGTGGTAAGGAATAATGCAAAAAAATGTAAATACTGTGACCGTTTTTGTGAAAATACATTGTGGTTGATTAGTGCAAGAAAGTGAATGCTGTGAAATGATCAGTAGATACCCAGTTGTTATCTAAGCCATGATTACTATTTTTAAAATATTTAATCTGTTTTTGGGGTTTTTTTCAATGAATTTTAAAATAACATTTCATCGCTGATTATTTTAACGTCTATTTTAATTAAAATGTTAGTTTTTTGTGAGTTTCATGTTTTTATATTTTAACTTTCTCTTTTTATTCCTCTGTTGTGATGCTTCTATGTTTTATGTAAAGCACTTTGAATTGTCCTGTACATGACATGTGCTATACAAATAAACTTAACTTGCCTTACTAAGTGAATGTCTTTTAAATCTGATTAAGTATTTATATTAAAATCACATTTTACATTCTTGTATCATAATCTTTAAACTCTTGTACTTTACAGTGGTCCTGTGGATGACCAACATATGAGTATTTGACATTCTAAAGACAAACACAAACAAACTGATGAATTAACTAAAAAAAAGTGTAATGGAGCATGACTGGCCACAGTTTTAGGTACCAGATTCTTACTTTATCTCCATATGGATAGTTTCATCCAATAGGTGAATACATTATAATCTTTTATTTCCTCAAGCTGCTGTATAACCAGTCCAGCGGCCCAGATCATGGCTCCACCATGAAGAATAAAAAGAAATTTACAACATAGCTTTAGTTCCAAAGCTCGACTCACCTGGAGTGGAGCCAAGGAACTAACATCCACTGATGGAATACAACTATAGATTCACATGTCCTTGCAAAAAAGACTGGAGGCCTAGAGCAGTACCTAAGTGATCCTTGAGAAGTTTAGCCAGGCTTTTTTGTGCAGCCCCATCATCAAAATCTCATGAGGTAGGCAGCAATGAGACAGACTGTTGACTGTACAGTACAAAATGTGATCTCATACCTCAAACAAAACACCATTGGTGACGAACACGTGTCAAGTAAATCCAACAGTGTGCAGGTTCGACTGATCGATTCAGCAGGTTTTTCGGTTGATGATTTATTTTCCTATATTGAGCGAAGTGTTAATTACCCATTCAAGGTTCTTGGATGGACGGCTCTTCACTGTGAATATTGGATTTGTGCTTGATAAGTCAGCTCTATTTTCCCATTTTAATGAAGGCATGTTCTTTTCAGTGCTATCTACATTATGTGTGTTAGAAGCAGTTCATGTCTTGCTTGTCAAATGCACCCCCCCGCCCCATGAGAGCTGATAATAGATGCTTAACCTGAGGGAGAAACATCCATCATTCCTGGTGATCTCGATGGTTGCGCCATCCATTTTCAGGACCAGGGCAGTGAGTACCACGCCCCTTTCTCAAAGTGGGTGGCTTTTTCTTCACCTTAATTTTGAGAGCTGAATGGATGATGGATTGCACATAAAGTGTTTTCTTTAAAATCCAATTACTTAAGACCATTAATGATCCTCTACATGTCAAATGTGTCATATATTCTGCAGCCATTTCAATCCGGTGTCAAATGTCTCTTTCCTTTCTTAGTTTTTAAGTCACAGATGGGGATTCCCTCGGTGCAGAGCAATGTAAAGCAAACCAGGACAACAGTGAAGTCACAGGCACTTACGTACTTCATGAAATAGCTGTGAACTTTAAATCTCTGCACTAGCACGGAAGCCTTTGGATCCTGGTGATTATTCAGAAGTATGACCCTTTCCATTCGCCCCAAACCAGTCAAAGCAGTCCGCCGCCGACTCTGAGCCTGGTTCTGTCGGAGGTTTCTTCCATTAAGGGGAGTTTTTCCTTCCTGCTTTTGCCAAGTGCTCATTCATGGGACATTTGTTGGGGTTTTCTCTATAGTATTGTAACGTCTTGGCCATGTTCACTGTGTTGGGATGTTTTTGTTTGGTGATAAAAGAATAGAACTGCAGTTGAATTGAATATCCTCCATATACTGTACCTATATAATATATCTAGAAAATAAAGGCTAGTTCATATGAAGATCTCAGCATGAAGAAAATGTATCAAACTTGGCTAGAAAAACTTCCAATCTCAACGGACTCAGAATTTCGAACGGTGCTGCTATAGTACGTCATCTTTCACCTTCATGGATCTTTTTTCCACCAAATTCTGTCAAACACAACAATCACGCTGGCAGCAACCCAAAAATACATCCTGTAATTACTCCATTTTCTGCTAAGCATTGAAAGAATAACAATAAAAAACTGCAGGTATGATGAGATGTTTGAGAAAAAGGGTGAGAAGGCTTATACTTCTGACCATTTCAAAGATGTGCTTGTGAAATACAGCATGGTGAGATTCTGCTCGCTCATTTTTTGCCCTTTTTCAGAGGTGATAGTGGTGCTTTAAAAGTGTCGATTCTGAACATGAGTGTTGGCGAGGCTGTGAGGAGGTACAGTCAATGTCCAGTAATAACACCAAATTAAAACCCGCTTTGTCCAAACTTCAGAGCTGAAGGTCGTCAGCAGTTGTGTCAAGACAGAAGTAGCTGACTGATGTTGGAAGCATCAAGACGTGATGGACTACAGCTCCCTGGCCTGGGGGTAAGGCACAGCTATGTACTACCCTCATCTGGGATAGTCACACTTTAGTCCACTATACAATGCAGGGAACATTCATACGCTGTTAGATGTTCGGAGTTTCAAGCAACACAGAAGTGACTAAACCTCATGAAGCAATCTGGATCGAAAAATCTGGACCCAGATGTCTGATTCATTATCCACTTAAAATACTGTGTGAACGTGGCTATGGAAAAAGACAATGCAGGGTGAATTAAAACAGGGTCAGGTCAAGTGGTGACACAGTTACATTTCATGTTTAGTAGGCTCTAACTTTGTACATATATAACCTATATGGATGTGTGTTACATATTTCAGTAGGTATTTCTAAGTACTTAAACAGAGTAAGGAAAATGATTGCATAAAATAAAAATATTGAAGAATGTGCTCCATAACACAGTTTCATCAAATGTCACTGATCTTGACACGGTTTACACCAAAGTGCTTAACATGTTCCCACAGGAAATTCACTTAAATTTGCCTATGATATGTTAATAACATATTAAGCAACGCTGAAGGCAAAATGTAGGAACACATATTGGAAACTTTTGGATTTAACACAAATTTCAAGTAACACAGCTTCAATACGCATCGTGACGCAGTTTCAATTCTTGATCCTATTATGATGTAAGGACCAATGTACCTAGAAAACAAGTCAAATATTTTTTAATACAAGCATTTATTATACATCACAGTAATAAGCTAACAAGTGAGTGCATAGAGAATAGGATAAAGATAAACTTAGATTTTTCTCATAGATGTGCATGTTCCCTTGACCCAAGAGTAAAAAAACAGTGAACTCAATCATCCCTCAATCATAGTTTGTCAAATATGTAGCTGTTTTGGTGGCAAAACAAGTCTATCTGCTCTTTTCTAACATTCAATATTCATCTTCTCTGGACTAAAACAATGTGATAACATCCCTCCTAACATATGGGTCTTCTGCCTACTTTACACTGAATACTCTAGCTGATGAGCTACTGTGCCAGTATTACTGAAGAGTTCATTTAGCACAAATTTCAAGTCCTAACTTCAAACATTTTAAGTGTTAAAGTGTTACCAACTGGATTGAAGACTCAGTCTGAAACACCAGATATAACACAATGGGTTGCCTTTTGGCAGCATCTGCCAGTGTGAATATGTTACAGAAATATTGACTTTGAAATCCTGTTTGTTTGTGTGTGAATAATAAGCACTGACTAAGCGTTGTTAGCTGATTATTCTCCAACTGAAACTGGCTGTTAATTTTTTTAAATCCTGTATGCGATCATGACAACTTTTAGAAGAACAGACACAATGGACAGGGTGAATGTAACAATGGCACTTCTTTGCTGCATGCCTTCACTGCTTTCCAGTGAAATCCATGAAGAAATGGCAGCACTCCAGAAGAATAGAACAAGACGTAACCTCAAATACAACATATTTTTACAACAGCTAACATCAGTCTAACACGTTCTGGCACATAAGCCTTCATCAGAGCATCTGTTTTTGGCAGAACACCCAACCAGAGGAAGGTTATACGAGGAGGTGCACCTGCTATATGTTTTTCACTGCTTTCTCTCATTTTCATCAAGTGTATAGCCTGTAGTCACAGGAATGACAACCTACTACCTGCAGTCTGCTTTAAAGAGACACTGGTGAATAGTAAAATGTTAAAGCATATTTCTGGGAATATTGTTAATTTATTAATATGCACAATCAGTTAAACTGGGTCCACATAAATAAGATATTAATACATTTAAAGCCAAACTGCTTCCATGAATCACCATATTAGGTTTTTTAATAAGTGATCACTATCTTGGATCGTGTTATGATAATAGAAAGAAAAGTGCAAGCCCTCTTCTACAGAACCTGCTGGAATAGCATATTTAATATCACGTTACATTGTCCTTTTAAATACCAGATGTCAAGTCAGTAGGTTTTGACTTGATCTATGCAGTACGTATAACATGTAAACCCTTCCTGCATATACGTAATGTAGTGAGGCAGATGCACATTTAGTGTAGCAAGACTAATGGCTCCACCACTACAGTACATGATAAAAAGGGTTAAAGATGGATTTCAACATTTAATGAATGAGCATGGGATGATCACTCTTAGTGTGGAGATTTTGAGCATTTTGGCATTTTTCAGGTAGGTTTGTGTGGCTTGAGCACAATTACTTTAAATGGCAAGAGATGGTCTATTGTGTTCCTTGCTCTCATTACGTTGACATTACACTCTGTTAACATGCCTGAGTAGTTGAAAGCCTCCTTTGTTCTTTCTTAGGCAGGAAATCTAATAATTGACCATAGGATTTTCTGAGTATGAAGTTTTCTAAATCAATGCTCACCAGTAACAGGAACAATAAAGCTGGCGCTGAAAGTGATAGGTCCAGTCTTGTCTTCTACACAGGGTTTAATTTAGAGTCATCACGAAGCTTGTCACTCAGTGATGAGTCATGACGTCACAAGTGAGTGGCCTTGAACAGTCCAGGCCACAAATGTTAATGTCAACCTCATGGAACATGAACCATCATTTCTATATCCATGCCATCCTTGCATACATTTTACAACAGGCCATATGTGTTAAATGTGCTAGAATGAAATAAAATAAATACAAAATACCTCCTGAGAGTATTCCTATTTCTAAATAATTAGCAAAAGCTGCTATTAGCAACAATTTTCATATTACCAAGCAGCTTTTGGGGTTAAATAGCTTGAGTAAAACAATCAGCCTAAATGACATACACTAATGACTTGTCCCCCACGCCTTCTATTTTCAGCAATTATCAAAATAACCATTATTCTAATGGGTGGATGTAAAAGATGCACAATTTTCAATAAAAGTTAATGGGGCAAATGTGTTTTCCCTGAGCTGCAAATCAAATGCGCAGAAACACTTCGTTGTAATAGAAAGAGGCCACAACATGTCGCTGATTCGATGTGTAAAAAAAATCAATACATTCACTATGACTGATTTAAGAAAACAAAGCATTTGACTGCTTCTCTGTGTGTGTGCCCTACTTCTCAAAGAGCAGCCATCTTCGATATATGAATAGATGCATAGTAATGACATGGGAGCAGTCACTTCAAAGCTATTCCCTATATTTTACCACTAACTCTTCAGCAGGTTTCTGAGGAATGACTCGTAAATATCACTGTGAACAAACATTAAACAACAGACCTTGAGCCCCCAGGACGAACATAGTCATACACATACCTCCAAAATCAGGCCTTAAACGGATGTCATATCCCTTCAGCAACTTGTCCACAGTGGTTTTGGCCACAGACATTCCTGTGCTTCCAGTGGAGGAGCTGAGGGCAGAAACCACAAGTGTAAGAGAGGGTTTTGAGGTGAAAAAAGCAGTGAAAAAAAAACAGTGTATGTGATATTTTATTCCTCTACAATGCACCTCCTGCACAAGAAAACCCAGAAATGACTGCATGTATCTTCTGTTCTTAACATTAATGACAGGAATCCTGCCTTTAAGGAGGAAGCACTTACAGTATGGCAATAATATGATGCTTTGACAAAAGAAGGAAGCACTAAGTAATGGAAAAGAAGCAAATGCCTCGTCGATATATTGATTCACTCAGGTTTCTTTGATATAATATTCCTTTTTTCTAAATGTAAAACCCACCCACCTAATTAAAGCACACACACATACACACACACACACACACACACACAAACTGCATGCAATCAATTAAGAAAAGTCAACGTAATATGGTATTTTTTGTGATGAAGACCAGTTTTGAATGCTGCACTTATACAGAAGCATAATGTACATGCGTGATATACTTGTTTTTATACAGAAATACACAGGAAACAAAAAAATGTATTGTGTATTCTTGCTTTGTCCCCTTGTAGCCCCACCTATATTCATCTATTCATGTGAGAAGGTGTCACGGTGATACACATGTCAAGCATTTTGTTAATGTTGCTCCTCCACAAGCACAGTAAGTGCCATTTAAAGCTCCGATGTCATAGTTTTTGGCTCACCTATCAGGTAGAAGCCCGTCTTCATGGGCATGCATTTCAATAAGCTCAGGGTTATAACACGACTTCCATTCGCTCTGTCAGAGGCGCAGGCCCTGCTGGTCTGAGCCTGGAGACAGACTATCCCCAGGAGGAGCGTATAGTAGGCACTAGTCTGACTGACACCTATAACATTTGCGCCTTGACCTGCATCACCTGACTGACACCGACTCTGCAGCTGAGCTTTGCTGTTATGGAGAGGGAGTGGAATGACTGGGGGGGGGGGGGAGTGGGTTAAAATTGCTCCCCTGGTAGGAGCACTAGCCCTGGGCTCAGTCGGGGAAGCACTGTTCAATTAGCTCATAGGTTGTGCAGCTGTTCATCAAGCTGGCCAGCTCTGGACTTGTGGGTTTGACACCTGAGAGCATCATCATGAGCAAATATGAATGACACCTGAAACACATACAAGATCACACCCTTTCATTTGGCATTCATACGAGATA
>JAQQZY010000007.1:14038649-14055618 GCA_030068375.1 Ostorhinchus rueppellii | reverse complement strand
CCGATCTTATAATAATGATTGAATCACAATGCCAAAAGGTGCAAACTGATAACTAACTAAAATTTTATAACTGAGACTGAGGGTTACTGCAGACAAGGAAAAGGAGTAGGCCACAAGGGATACATCAGTGTCTTTATCAACAAAACAATAAAAGCATTGACCAGGAGATTCTGTGCTGATGATCTTAGGGGCTTGTGTAGTATTTCACAGTGTAAAGCCCGGACAAAGGCCTATTTATTGAGACATTCATGTTTTATACCTTGCCTCTTATCTTGGGAGCATCAGCAGATGATGACCTGCTGGGATTATTTTTTGGATTTTGACTGATTTGACTCCTCTCAATAGAATTACTCTAATTGGGAAATTACCTCACGTGTATGGAAATTTGAAAATAAATAAATAAATAAATAAATAAATAAGTAAGTAAGTAAGTAGGCTGTGGTGCCTTATAGGAGTATAGACTCATATATCTTGCTGCTTACCATAGCGTAATCAATCGATCGGCAGCTGATTGATTAAATCCGATCATCTAATCATCGCGTCTAAGCCTACTATAGCCTACTCAGAGCTCACGCTTTACGGAAGATCACAATTAACGACATTAACATCCCACTTTATGATATTTGGAGTAGGTGATGTTTCACAATAGGCTTGATATTGTGCACGCGCATGTTTTTACGCTCGCGCGCGCCACAACGCCGTCTAATAGAGCATATATCGGTGGCAATGCCCCTAATAAGTAGGCCTGGGTACTCCGTTAATGCGATTTGCCACATCTCAGCCTTTTATTGAACGGTAATCAGGTTTATTGGTGTGAAAGCTTTTCCAATTGCGACATTCTCTTACCTTTGAACAAAGCATACGAAGGACAAAGCCGCCAGAGCAGAGGAAATTCCACATAATTTATCTTCTTGACGACCCAACATCTCCACAAATCCGTATATATATTTTCTATAATCCAACCAGTCCAGTGGTCCTCCCGAAAATACACAAAACAAAACTGGCAATTAAAAAAATTGCCTTGGAAAAATGTCGAATAAACTAGCCTACATCTACGCATGCAGTGTCTTCATTAAAACAGGTTTCTTGGTAGAAAAAAAACAAAAGAAAAAGAAAAGAAAAAAGAAAAAAAAATTCTGGTAATTGGCCCCCGCTGTTTTCCCCAGCTATGGAAATCAGTGCAGGTCACAGAGCCCCTCGACCAACACCAGAAGATCAGACATCTTGCTCAAAAAACAGCATACACTATACTTTTAAAAGTGATGACAAGTGTTCCTCTCCTTAAAAAAACAAACACTGGCATGAATGACTTAGCAGCAGCCTCTCGGTGATCAAATTGGTGGATGAAATTTCCCAGTCCAAATCTGCAGAAGAGGCATGGTTCCAGCGATGCTCTGGCGCCAGACTATTCCACAACGTGATGTTGTTAAAAGATATTTGTTTGAGCTGTAAACGCTGGTCGGCTGAAGGGGAGCGGTGGGCTTAAAAAAAAGAAAAATGAAATCTTCATTCCCTGTTTTCCGTTGCTGCTGATGATGATGTAGATCAGCGCAAAGTCACTGAGGGGAAAATGCACATTGAAAAAGCACTGGGTAATATCTGATGCAGACGTCAGAGCAGGCTATATCACTCCTCTGGTGAAAAAATTAGATGCCGAGAAATATGGATGGCCCCTGATACGCCAGTGCATGTATCACAACGTCGGATTTCATATCAAAGATGCAAACCTATGTGAAAAGTCCAGCTGCCTCCGCTGTCCAGCGTTAAATGGCGTTTGAACACGTTAATGTGGTCCGCTCGTCACCGCCTCGAAACACTGGACAAATGACAGAGATTCAGCAGTCCAAAGACACACGATGAGCGAATCTGTTTGCCTCTCAAATTTGACTTCTATGTTGAAATTAAAATAATGTCCTTAGGGGGAGAAAGGGGGGGACACCTAAGGTGAATTCCTTAGCGACAGCCTGTTCATGCGCTGAATGGTCTGCCTGTTCTCTCTCAAACCCATTAGGATGCTGCGAGTGTGTGCCGGTGCGTTTTTAAGCATTTCTTCCACTTTGTCACAATTTTGAAACACACACACACACACACACACACACACACACACACACACACGCATGCACGCGCGCGCACACACACACGCACCCACGCACATGTATAGCAGCTCACGCGTGAACACACAAAACGAACACGCACAATCTCTTAATTTCGCTGTCACTTATTTCTTTATGAACAAGGAGTTGCTTTTGGCTTTTGAGACTTAGTGGAAATTGCTAATACGCGCACACCACAATGCAAGAATCATACAATCTTGTGTTTTATACAGAGGATGAGGTTTTCTTCAGGGATCTCTGTGCTGTCCAGTTGCTAAGCAACCCAGCCAGCACTGATGCAGTTGTGGTGTTTCGAAGGCTATGCGCAAAGGCTCATTTAAAGGAGTAGACCCATAGCTGTCGCCACTGTGGTGTCAGTGGGACAAAAGAAGATAGCAACCAGTGTACCACTGAGCCATTTCTGTTATATTACTGAATATATATTATTGCATTAGAGCAGCAGCAGCAACAACAGCAACAACAACAACAGCAACAACAACAACAACAACAACAACAACATGTGGTGTGTCAGTGAAACCCTCTCTATGGCATCATCATCCTCATAGCCATCACTCACAGGAACATCTGATAAAAAAAACCTTTATTGACCCCCAGTTTCTAAACATGTTAATACACACCAGACATTTGTTGCTTTTGCTGAATACTCCTGCTGCGCTACACATAGAAAAAGGGAAAATTCACTTTGTCTCACCTATTCACAGGTGATGTCATGGCACTCAACAAAAATGACATGAACTAGCAAAGAAGAGTGCGTTTCTAATGACAAATGGTGGTGATGAAAGTCAATACCACCAATAATAAATAACAACTGGCATGTGTTTTACATAGGCTATGTATTTGTAAATATTACACTTACTGTAGCCTACGATTAAATAACAATACCAGAGGACACATAAACACCCCTATTAACTAGACTGTCTTGAAAATTATGTCATATTTTGCAGTAGAATATCATTGTAATTATATGATGTGCATCAGAGGACAATACCCTGACTGACCGTGACCTGGCACCCATGGGTGGACAATTAACATGACATGACCTGCAAGACCCCTACTGGCTGGCACAGTTTCTGTTGGAGTCACTAGAGTTTAAGTACACATACACTCATAGCTGCTTTTAATAGTTTGATGGTTGACGCAACAGGTATTTCATGGCAACGGACATTGGAAACAGAAAAAGGATTTTGGTATTTACGCCACCCCTGCTTTACCATAATTATTAATTAAATGCATACATTTTTTAAAATCTGATGGTTGTTTTTTTTTTTTTTTGCATCACATTAACATTTGCAAATTCACAAAAGAAGAAAGGCTGAGATAAAAATAAACACATTTAACTGAACTGAAGTCAAATGAATTTAAGTGAACTGAATTGAATGACATTGTTTATTGGGAGAAAACATACTGTATAATTCTGCAACATGACAGTACTGCAGCCTATATTTGAAGCTCAAAGTTTGTTTTTTGTTTTTGTTTTGTATTTTGTTTCGTTCTTTCACCAAAACTATTTTTCCCTAAATTGAATTCAGTTAGTTAAATGAAAATCAAACTACCAAATCATCTGAGCACAAACTTACTTAAGTATATGAGCTCCTAATGTGTGTGTATGTGACAGCAGCAGTACCTGGATATTCAAAAACTGCTGAGTAAAAGTTGTGTTCTCTAAGGGCAGTCTGTCCTCTGCAAATCCTGTTGCGGGGAGAGATCCTAAATCAGCACATATCTGAGTGAAACATGGGGTTGGTATATGTACAACAGCATGCTAGATGGAGCCTGTGTGGCTTCAGGGATGCCCATTGTGTCCCTCCTCTACAGCCAATCTCAGTCACAGTGGCGCTCCCATTCACAGCATTCCCTGATTACTGCAAATGCAACTAGTCTATCATCTATGACAAGGAGATCCTAGCTTCTGAGATGTGCATGTATGCTCCGTTACTCCATTCATATGTTGCATAACACATGTGAGTTACTGGGTCACCCTTGCTCCTCTGATATAAATAGTATCACATGGTTAATGCATTGGTGCCTCCCAGTCACTTGGTTTTCCTCTTGCTGTTCATATCTGTCACACCAACACCCCGATTGACTTTAAGTAACAGATGATACATTTAACTTTTGTGCTTAGTGATGTTTCAGCATCCTCTCTCTGTGAAACTTCACAACTAGTCAGTGACAGAAGTGAATATGTGTGCTTTATAAACAGGGGGGGGGCTTTACAGGGGGAGTATTAACTTTAATGTGTTGTGGGACTGGAAAATAAAATCAGGGACTGAAGTGTGTTATGCATTATGTTTTGTTTCACAGTATAATGAGTTAATATCATTTTTAAAGTGGCAGAATTGTTGTCTTGTATATTTATGTAAATGCTAGTGCATTGAGCTGTGGGGAACCACAGGTTATATTAATCTGAAGTTAGTAAATACAGAGTTCCTGTTTTTAACTTCCTTTCCCATTATGCACTGCGGCACCGTGCTTCTGGTTAGCTAAGCAATGTGATTGTAACGCCATCATATTCCAAAATGTCTCCCAAAATAGTGGTCCTATCGATTTGCTGAGATATTTATATTTACATTTATGCATTGGGCAGACGCTTTTGTCCAAAGAAACTTACAAAGGGAAGAACAAGAGCTAAGTTCTCTCTCACTCTCTCCATCTCAACATTTAAAACCACAATAAAAATGCAAAAAATCCAAAAAAGAAAAGAAAAAAATAGATTAAGGATATAAAAATAGCAATGAAGTTAACACATTAAAAAAAATACAATGAAAAATGAAAAAAAAATGATGTGGAGATGAGACTATTCCTCAACTGTAGGTACCAGTTAAAAACATCATACTTTCTCAGAACTGTGCAGATACACACACACACACACACACACACACACACACACACACACGCACACACACGCACACACACACGCACGCTCTGAGACCTTCCAGTATTATGATACAGATTACTCTGATAGTATTTTTCATGCTACGAAAAGACCTTTTGTTAAATTTATAAATGCATTATTTAAACCAAACTTCCATCTTTTCTTGAACCAAATCATTGTGCTTTCCTAAACCTAAACCCCAAGAGGAGTCAGGATATTAACTCTAGTCTTTGGATTTTGCGTATCTGACATGCACACCTGGCACCTGACTACTTCCTATACATTAAAGAAAGAGGGCAAAAGAAGTTGTAGATTACTCACTGACGTGTTATGTTTCTTTGTGACAAAAATCAAGACACCGATTACATTTGTAGGCAAAGTGAATGGAGGAGGAATTATAATTATCATTCATTTTGTGACTAGAAATGTAGAGTCTATTTGCACATGAGTGTAATTTCTGTGAGAAAGGGTTGGCCTAAAAGCTCTCACCTTGGTGTGAAAAAGTAGAGTAGAAGACCTCCCCGGGGAGACAGAGACTGAGATATTGGCCTAATATCTGAACTTCATTTCTTGTGTCTTTATTCTGGATATTTTGTCAAACATTTATGAATTTTATGAATATTTTGGGGAGATATCAGTCTCTGGATTTGGCCAGACTGGATGTTAAGAAGAATCACTATTTGGATAATAATAAATGACAAGGGTTCCAGTCAGAGAACTGTACTATCCCATATATGTGTAAGCAGGAGGAAGGCACACACACACCCATTTACATGTGCAGAGGTGAATATTAAAATGTGTGAAAACAAAGACACCACTAGTCCCATGTGTACCTTTCCGACTCAGCAGCGTAAGATCTAGGAGTGCTTTTTCACTTCTTGTGGCTAAGTTCTTTTGATGCTTCCAGCCACACACACACACAGTTTATTTAGCCCTCAAAGACCAACACGACTGCCAGTGACCGAAAGCATCTACTGCTCTAAAATATTTAATAGCTATTAAGTCAATACTACAGAAGAGGATTAGGGAAAACTGAGAAATAAATAAATGAATAAAGTCAATTTTTAAAATTATTATTCTCATAACAATAGTAAAAAATATGTTTACAGTGACCCTTAATTTTATTTTTTTATTTTCCTGTGGCCCTAATCCTCTTTTCTACAGTATTCTTAGCTATATATTTGAGGAATTCAGGTAAAATGCAGTCTCTCAGCTTTTCTGCGTCATCATACAGGACTCATTTTGATATTTAGAGGCTCCGTAGTGAATGTGGAAACACTGCTCCCTTCTGCAACATAGATTCACCAATAAAAAAAACAACAACACATATGACAAATGGCAGTGGTTATAGACACTTGTTTTTATGTACAGTATGTGATATATTGAGCTGAAAAAGTCACGTTTTATTTCCCAGTTTTCTCTTTTTTGTTATAAGAATATAAAATGTCTTAACATCTACATGGCCTCTAAATTAAATACAGCAAAATGCCTGATTTTCACTGAAAATGCCAAATGCAGAGAATATAATAATAAATGGTAATAAATCACTAAGGTAGGTTTAATAGGTTCAGTCTGACACACTCCAATTTTACTTCTTAGGTAAATATGTATATAGTCTGTACAGTATTATTATTACTATATTTTTTGTTTTATTTTTTGCTTTCTTTATGCTGCATGTGTCATTTTTTCATTATATCCTGTTGCTGCCTAAACAAGGGAATTTCCCTGTAGTGGGATTAATGAAATTTCATCCTATTTTATCTTATCTTACAGATTTAAAAAAAAAAAAAAAAAAAAAAAGGAAAAACAATCAACACAGAAATAGTCCAGTCTTTAATGGTAATGCATATTGTGCGTAGAACTCGTGCCTAACAACAGGACTAACTTATTTCTCTTCTGCTTGAAATGCGCCTTGACCCCGTGTACCCAAATTTAAAATGAGGGTAGAATATAATTTCTGTATTTGCAACTAAATCAGCAATGTCTTGACCAGCCATTCTGAAGCATTTTGGAAATCCATTTGATGTTTTCTACGGCTGAATGTGTGCTTTAGGATTTACCCTCATGACTGTCTCTGTGATCACACTGATGAATCCAAGCGGTGCGGTGCGAGCCTCCTGCCACCCCATTGTTTCTAGCCTTAACGTGTACCTGACAAGCTTTGAGAAAATGAAGGTTCGACGTCAATGTACAGCACGCCACTCATTGACTGCAGTGATGAGATTGGAGGCTTTGAAAACACGTGGCACGCGGCTCTGAAGCACTACCTCGAAGCAGGCTACCAGGCAATTGTTGCTATGCTACCATAGAAAGCCCAATCAAAGTGCAGTGTGTTGCTCGTTGAAGCTGAACTGCTCCACAATGTTCCAAATACTTGTGAGTAGCACTGTTTACACCAAACCATAGAATAGCAGAAAAGAAAAGGTGAGCGCATGCTGACGTGAATGATTTGTCCACCTCAGCTTGCAGGGAAAAACCAGCATGTGAACGTCACATGATTAACATCCACTATTGATCTTTATAAGGCTGTGTGGCCTTCAATATAAATTAAAGGATGCCTAATGAAAATCATAGTTGATTTAGACCAGATTGACATTCATGATTATTATAAGCACGTCCATAAAAATGAATAGACATTGCTCCTTAACATTTACTATTTTCAGGATTCTTCAGTCGTGCTGTTTAATTGCTCACAGCAATGTGCTGAAGCACCGACGTAATTGGAAATTAATGAACATGTCCTGATTGACCATAAACAAGAATGTCACAGCCCTTGAGGAAAATTGAGGAAAACATTTAAAAAGATCAATCACAATGACATGAGGTACTTATCCTTGGGGGTCTGAATAATACTAATACGTGTCTGTAAAACCGTCCCCACATTTAATATTCTCACAGTTACATGTAATTCCACATCACATACACAGCTGGCCAGCAGCTCAGCTCACATATTACCTGTTCATCCCTCTAAGACAGAAAACCGAAGACTCGCCACCCTGCAGGCGACACACCACTAACTGACCTGAAACACTCATGTGTCCTCTACGTAAGAGGAGTGTACATCTCAAACAGTCACATGTCGCGTCGGCTCCAAAATTAACATGGGTGAGGCACAACACTTGATGCTAAATAGCTATTGATGGAGGACGCACACTAATAGGAATCAGTAATTCTGTCCCTTACCTCACCCATGTCCCTTTGCAACTCTCAGTGCATTTCATTTATAGACAGCTGGCCTGGTGCATATTTAACCAAACCCTTATAGCCTTTATAGATACAATCAAAATGAATAATTAAGTGTTTGTAAAGGTCTGGCATGAGGTTAATCTTCTCAATGGTTTATCAATATCAAAACAGCACCGTCTGTGAAGGTTGACCAGTGAAGTCCTTAGTAACAGCTTTCCCTCTTTCTCTCTTGAGCGTGTGCACATAAGTGTGATTTCGCTGTTTTAGCATATGTTAGTACATGCTGTCTGGTTGTGTTCGTCATGTATTCCTCTTCATTTTTATACCACATGTATCTTTTATAATATGCTGTCTTTCTGCTCGATGGATTTCAGCATGTCATTGATTTATCTTTTATCAAACACAGCCTTACTGTTTCTACCTGGGAGAAGGACTTAAAGCTGTAAGGCAGGGGTTTTATGTGGTCATTCTGTTCCTCTTGGTAAAGGGCTCATGTAGCATCTTTATTTGTATTAAAAGTGTCCTTATTGTGGGTTGACTGAAATTCAAGTTACAGAGCTTAATGCAACTGCTTTCCCTCATCTTGAAAACACAGAAACAATGAACTTCAGCGCCGAAGTAAACATGGATTCACCACCATGCACCAAAAATATGTTGCATTTCATAAATAGCAGCATTTTGTCAAAAATAGCACTGTAGTATCCTTTCCTCTTTTCCTATCTGTATTCTACGTGGGATTTCTACACAGGACTCCTACGAGAAAGGGTTAATGAATTCCTCACACAGATAGATATTGCCATGGAAACAGCTGCGTGACTGCTTGCAGCTTGTATACACATAGGAGAAAAAAAAACAATGGTACCAAAGATATTTTAAAATTCAGCAAGCAGAGGCTTTCCAGTGCACATAGCTGCATTTAAGATTTTTTTTTTTAACAAGCACCGAGTCAGAAAGAGTGAGGAGTCGCCACCTTGCACTTCGCCCTCACCCTCGGCCCTCCTCCCCTTTCTCTCCATCTTTCAGATTCAAAGGAATGTGATTGGCATTGGAGATGCATTTGCAATAGCCATGGAGTTAATGCATTCAAAAATATGAGGTCTGGATGTGGTAGATGGGAAATAATACTCTGCTCTGTCATTTCCTTTGCAATAACAAAGTACACACACACATCGCAAAACTCACATGCACGTACACACTCTAACACAATTCCAGCAGAGAATAATTAATTCACAATATGAAACAGACCTTAGGCAATGTGCCTCGCAGTTGAGCTGAATAAGAAGGAATAGATTGAGTGATGCTGTTTACACTCCCAAATACAAAAATGCGCATATATACAAAACCTTGCACGCATGCATACACACTCTCACACTCACACACATGCAATAATTATTTGTCGCTTAAGATTACACAAGCCTGGCCATGTTTTCAAAAAGGTGGTACAGTACACTGTGTGGTGGTGGTGGGATAGCGTAATCCATCGCAACACAAAAACATGTTCTTTTAGTGCCATTAGCCATCCTCCCAATACGAGTCAATAGTCTCTCACTGCCCAAATGGACTTTTATGCTTGAGTCTGCAAATATGACTCTATAGGTTGATTTCTGCAGCATTCACCAGTGGCACTCAGTTGCTGGAGCAAAATAACTGTATTTAGATTCATAAATATTTTGAGATGCATTGAAAAGCTTTTAAGTCCATAGAGAGGACTTGGCATAGTGATGCAAGGTAGGTGCAGTGAACACAGAGCACAGAACCTCTGGTAAATAAACAAACAAATAAAAAAGACAAATCAACATGAATAAGCAGTGAGATTAACCACAGAAGAAGAACCTGCAGAAATCTATGTGGTTTCCTCTCTAGTTTGGACTAAATGCTTGGCATGTACAAGCAGTTGCTCTTTCCTCCTTTAATCACAAACAAGACCAAGGAATTCTCCCAGGAACTGAACCACATTCCATCAGCATGTGTCCTGTCCATTACACTGGATGTTGAGTGTGTAACATGCTCCATTTCTCAACACTATATTATGTGGTAGCTACAACATTCTTCATGCTTTCAGTTTAAGGCGTTACAGTCACGTAATAGATGTTGCAACTGAGGAAAGTTAATTCACCATTTTGCTGTTTTACATTTTGTCCGTTTACGCTCGGATTTTCTGGAGTTTCAAGTGTCTCTGTTATTATTGATGTTGGACTTCAGAAGTTCTTATTTAGATGGTGGAAGGAGAGTAAAAAGAACATAAATCACATCAGTCACAGAGACTCATTGGGCAAATAAGATCTCTCCTTTGACCAAAATGAACAGTTAAAAGTTTTTACATTTTGCATCTTGTGACATATTTGTGTCTTTATGTGGGGGCTAGTGGTTCCTCTGTTGCCCATCTTCAGATGGTGCAAAATTCTGCTGCTCGTCTTTTAACCGGCCCACATAAACACGAGTGCATTTCCCTGATTTTAGCCTCACTCCACTGGCTGCCCATACATTTTAGGATTGGTTTTAAACTTCTTTTATTTGCTTTTAAATCCCTCCATGGCTTTGCCCCACCCTACCTTTCTGAGCTGCTGCGGCCTTATACACCACCCCGCTCTCTCAGGTCAGCTGACCAAGTGCTCCTGAGGGTTCCTAAAACTAAACAAGTTCAGGGGTGACCGTACCTTTGCTGCAGCAGCTCCTAAACTATGGAACCATCTGCCTCTCCATATCAGACAGACCTCCTCTGTCTGTTTTAAATCCCTTCTAAAAACCCATTTTTTCTCCTTGGCTTTTGAAACCGTGTGAGATGTTTTAAATGTATCATTCTTATTCAGTTGTTTTATTACCTCTGCCAAAGAGGTTATGTTTTTGCCGGCGTTTATCTGTTTGTGTTCAAAATAACTTGAAAAGTTCTGAACGGATTTGGATGATATTTTCAGTAGAAATGGGACGAGGAATGAGTGATTAAATTTTGGTGGTGATCCGGATCACCATCTGGATCCAGGAATTTTTTAAAAAGTTTCTTTATCATTGGGAGATAGGGCATGACGGCACTGAACTGCCTATGAGGTCATTCAGTGCCATCTAGTGGAGGAAAGTACAAACACTACCATGGTGGAGGTCTGCGCTCTCCGAGTGCTTTTCTATTTGTTCTTATTTTGAATTTGTTGTTGTTTTTAATTGTACAGATTTTATGTTTTTAATATATTCTTGTATTTTTATTTTATTGTTATTCTTTATTTATTTATTTTCCTGTACAGCACTTTGGTCCACTGTGGTTGTTTTAAAGTGCCTTACTAATAAAGTTCGATTGGATTGGATATTTATTTAGGCTACTTATTTTTGGTCTGGTATTGTAATTGTTTTGTATCATTTCATCAGATATACATTTACCTATGTTTTTTTGCTTTGTACTTCATAGATTTGTAGTTTTGCACTTGGGTTTGTATTCATTTTGTATGATGTATGTATTATGCAGGATGTATTTTGTTTGGTTTGTCTAACTTTATATAGTATGACTTTATAGTTAGTTGTGTATAGCTAACCATTAAGACTCTTATTATTTAGAAGGGGGCAGGAAATATAAGATTTTTTTCATCTTGCTCCTTTTTGAGCATGGATGTGTAAATGTTTGTTCACGTGATGATTATTGAATGACTGTTGATGAAATGCATATCCATGAATCAATGAATGATGAATGAATGAATGAAAAATCAGCTATAATTAGGTAAAAAAGTTGCAGGTATGGACTCACATGGGGATTCATAATTTGAGCTCAGACAAAGTGCCGGCCTACTCTGTTAAGTTTTGCAAACCACACTCATCCAGGTTAATTAAAAAGAAATGGACTTCAGCAATCCCCTCATCACACAGTAGGACGGACTGTGGTCAAGTATAATTACACAGCTGTAAGCAGATCATAATTGGATAATAATTTTTTAGTAATTCCTTTCGGGATCCAATTCTCCATTGGGAATTTTTTAATTGATGAGATAGCTCATACCTCACACTGGTCCACAAGTTACAAGATTAGGTGACTATCATAGCTTATCGCACAGGCACAGAGAAGTAAGTCATAAAGCAAATTAGTGGGAGGCTCTGTGACTTTGTCAGGCAGGTACGTGAAGCGATATTATCTTATTTGCCAAATGAGCCGTGAATGGACACTATAATTTTTTATGGCTCCACATTACATGCCAGTGTTTTTACAGCGACGTGGCAGGAAACAGCCAGTTTTAAGACTTAAATTGTGCTTGTTTGCCAAAAAAAGGAAAGATTTTACATATACTTTGAGTGAGATGACGCAATTAGCTACAGCAGCTGTTATTCTGTAGATCTGTTCAGTTTATTTGATTTTGTTCTGCCCCTGCCCTCCAATCAACAACCAGTTTCAGCCCAGTTCCATTGGAGTCATATATCTCCAAGCTTAACAACTCCTTTTTATCAATGTCATTGTGTTTTTCTGACAGTTGCACATTGCACACATGTACAGTCACACACATGGCTTTTTTTCTCCTCCACTGTGTTAAGACTAATAAAACAGTAGTATTGATGAAAACCTGTGTAGGCCTATTTTTTCCACAAACACAAAATTGATCAGGAATCAATAACAGAATGGATAAAGAACTGGACTGTTAAGGAGAGTCAATAGTGACACTTGTATCTTACCAAATGAAATCAAAGTAACTTATAATTTAGCTCTTGGAATGTGCATATAGGAGCTGTACAGATGACAATCGCAGAATAGACAAGAAGTTCATTTAAAGAGCAGTTATGATTAAAAAAAAAGTCCCATCTGTGGTTATAATACCAGTTTTTGCCTCCATATCCTCATCTTCTCCTCTCCAAGCACACCCTCATCATCACCAGAGTAAGTAACAGATCTTTCACACACACACACGGTCCTTGCCAGATTGTTGTTCCTTTGTCTGCCATTGCCTTCTGGCTCACTTTCCTTATCTTTCCTTGTGGTTTGGATTTCTACTTCTGCCAGCCACTCCTAGTTAGTTGTTCTCCTACCTGGTTCTGACTTCCACCTGCTCTCAGACTCTGCCTTCTCCTGCATAAGCCTGCTGATTTGCCTGGCAGTCTGTAAGCCTTATCATCTTCAATAAAATCACAAAACTACTCTTGCTTGTCTGTTTGTCTTGCTTTCGTGTCCTCTACCCTGTTGCCAAGTGCTCACGCTCTGACACTATATGCCTCTCCCAGCAGGTGGATCGCACTAACATTGTCAGGTCTCAGATCCTCATCACCCACACCTGCAGAATAACAGCTGGGACTGACATAAAGTCACATTTTCAGAATTCCTAATTAAATCTTCAGCCAATGGAGACAAGAGCTGCAAAAATTTAAGAAAAGAAAAAAAAAAAAAGAAAAACATGGTATATAATGAGGTGATATAACACAATGCGGAATGACAAGACACTAGATGAGAAGATGAGGTCTGGTGATGGTTGCAACATCACAAGTTGTTCATTTTTGAGCAGGTGAAAATGGAAACAAGATGAAGCAAAGGTTTAGTTTACAACCAAGAGGAAGCTTCAGTTTCAGAATAGAGAGAAAATCTCAGCACCTGGTGAGTTCTGTTGATTCACTGATATTGATCAAGACTCCTATTAACTCACTGCAGATATATTATGGTCATTTTGTGGTATAGGGCAGTAAAATCTTACTTATTACCCCTTTACAGTAATGTGGAGCTTTTATTTATTACCAACATCATTTAGCTTGATATTCACTTCGGAATCAGCTGAGACTGTATGCTGACCTTGAGTCTCTGCGTTATCACCACATTTCTTATATTGCTGATATCTGTACATTGGACAGACAGTCTGAAATTATCTGAACACTTGCCGTTTAACAGAAGTTCAGTTTTCAAATTAAAACAAGGCTTGTATATTATTGTTATTATTATTATTATTATTATTATTATTATTATTATTATTATTATTATTATTATTATTATTTAATACAGGAGTAAAAAGATGTTTCATTAAGTTGGGCTGAAAGAAGAGAAAAAAGAAAATCACCCTTTCTCACACTTTCTGGGAGAATATATTTCTAGTTAATAGACAGTGATATATATTTTGCTTGTTTTGTAAACATTCATAAACCTTCATGAAGCTGCAATATAGTTTGTCTGTTAATATAATAGCCTAACATGTCTGATCTGTGTAAATTCCTTGTTACAAAATTGACTTCATTACAAATGATATGTAGTTGCTCAAGTGTTCAAGTCCAAGTGTTGCATTCAGCTACACAATAATAGTCACTGAAGGGGTGAATTGTGTTGCATCACTGAACGCCAACGTACAGTCATAGCTCAGGACATGTCTTCAAACACAGCTGCTTACTGACCTTCAAACCCTTGCCTTAACACAAACAGCCAATCACAGCCAATCTGTCAACATGCCCATTTCTGTCAACGCGTCCACTTCTGTTGACACACCTACCAGTTTATGTCAAATTGTCCATGTTTCAGGGGTGCATCTGGCTGAATCTACTGCATACTGAGCAAAAACAGTGGTAGGAATGCAAAGATTCTGCACTTATTGCACACTCCCTTGACTGGTGATTCATAAATAACACATATCATGATCAATTTTTACTTCTTCCTGTACCAGCACAAGAAGGTACACTAGACCCTTAACACAAAATATAACTTAATATGGTGCTTTTTGCCCTTTTTCCCAGATGGAGAAATATCAGCCTACTCTAAATCCCCTGTCTTATACTGTACCTTGATGTTCTCTGACTGACTGCTCCACTGGTGCAGCTCACAGTTGGCTACAGGAACTCAACATCCTTTTCTCAGTCATATTCTTACTATTGAGAACATTTTTGCCAAGAAATGAAATGTTTACTTGGGTCCTTCCACAAATGCAGCAAAAGTCTGCTGTATCTCAGATGTTAAATTTTGAATAAAATTAGGAATCTCACAGTAACCTTGCAGGCAGGTTATGTGGCCCCAGTGAGGCCATCCATCTACAAGCAGACCATCCCATGTTTCAGAAGAAGGCCTCAACCACTCATCTGGACAGATAGATTACTGTGCCCACACACTCATAGCCAGAAGCTGTCAGACTCCAGACTTGCTAATGTGCCCTGTGCTACTGGCTGACCTGTTCCAAAGGTCAGTCACAGGAGAGAAGCCGAGGCCCTGGATAGTCATTGTAATCCAGAATATAGCATTTTTAATGGGTGAGTGAGCAGCAGAGACAGTGGTGGGCCAGTGTGACAGATGGCTTACGTCTAATGACCCACAGTAATCACCACCATCATGTCTTGTGGATTGCTGTAGAGTATGATCCAGACAAGCCATGGACAAAGTCCAGTACAAATATAACAGTCCAGGGCGACTCCTCCAGGTTGACTATTAAATGAACCCCTTTTTCAGTTAAGATGATTGTGCTCAGCTGTCCCAGTTCATAAACAGACCAGCTTTCCAAGTCTCCATCACTTGAGGCTTTGTCTGAATTGGCTGCCTTCCCTGACTACAACAAACAGCCATGGTAATCATTGAGATTGTGAGCAGATACAGGATTTACAACACAGACATATAATTAGTCCGTAAAATCTCAGGTCCCTCAAATCTTGGCTTCAACAAAAACTTAGAGGTTCAGTGAGTAAAATGTAATGACATCTAGTGGTGAGGATGCTGACGAACCAACTGAATTCCACTCACCCTGCCCCTACGGTAGCCACTAGAAACTGTTGAAAGCTTAGTGCTTGTTTGACCCATTCTGGGGGTTTTGCCGAGGGGGTTATGAAGTCTACACTCAACACACTAGGTGAAGCTAATGCATCTTAACAGCAGATGTTTTCCACTATAAAATGAAGCAAAGAATAAAAGGAAGTCCATTCTGGGCTCCTGTAGAAATATAGTCATTTAGTGGACTCCATACAAAGGGCCAGATGCAAACAGCTATGCTAATAAAAACACAAAAATAAACTACGTGCTTTGTAAATGCATCCTCCTAAATCTGCTACCGCACCCTCTAACCTCATAAGATGACTTCTATCAATCTGTGAGTGGTAACATCTCTTGGCAAGTTTTGTTACGACCAGTCCAATAGCCTGAATGATGAGATATGACCAGAAGAATTAATCATCCAGGAGAAACGAACATGTAAAACCGAAGAGCTAAAATGGCAGAATTAACACCGTAGAGCAACTGCCATTATTTTCAACCATACTGTCATATTTACTCCTTTCTCAATTAAAAGTGCCTGTATAATTTGTACAAGACAACAGGAAACCCATTACGATGCCTTCATGATTGCGCAGGACAGTAGACCTTTGAGGCGTGTGCACACAGGCGTCGTTCATCTCATAATCTATCCAAGGGTGTGATCTGTGCCATTTGTCAGTGCTGAAGACCTGGAAGCCAATATCTTAAATCACACAGGTAGTAGACCAGTGATGTACAACAATATGCTCCATCTCTCTCATATTTCAGCTGTGTGATTCCGTCAGAGGCAGGAGTGGCACAGGTGTCACTTTAAAAGAGGAAATCCCCCCTGCTGGAGAAACAAAGGATAGGAGTAGTTTCATTGGCAGAGGTACAGTGGTGGATTTACAGCAATTTTTTTTTAATTAAAAAAAAAAAATCATTTGAAAAGGAGCTGGATGAAGTACAACATATATACCCAACCACCACCATCACCACCACACACACACCATCTTTTTCTACTACATCATAAAGTCCCTTATGAGTTCCTCAAACTACCTTAACAAATCTTACACGTCTAATTAAATTCTAAACAATCCTGCACAAAACACACACACAATAAATAAATAAATAAATATATATATA
>JAQQZY010000007.1:13911208-13921724 GCA_030068375.1 Ostorhinchus rueppellii | reverse complement strand
TCTCTACTAACGAAATGATCTACTTACGAAACTACTTCCGGAATGGATTAATTTTGTAAGTAGAGGTACCACTGTATACAATAGAATTACAATACAATTCTCAGTCTAGCTTAGTCTGTAGGCCTAACTGTTGATTAAAAACTGGGTGATATCAAATCATGGTTATGAAAACTGACTTGTTTTTATGATCTTGGTCTCGACTCAGTCTTGCTTCCTCAAAGATTCGATCTTGACTCAGCCTCAACATAGGTGGTCTCGTCCCCATCACTAGACAGAGGAATACAAATAAACAGAAAAAAATAAGAACAAGACTAGATTCAGAGATAAGTGGATGAAAAGGACAGTACAGATATATTTTTTATCCTAGATTTAAAAACAGGGATGGACGGAGCACATCTAATATCTAATAATGAGTAAATCCACAGTGCTGGTGTTCTGTGTCACCTTTTAGTTTTATTCATGACTGTGGGACATTTGTGAGAGATTTGTTGTCAGCTCTAACAGACCTCTGAGCTGAGTGCCAGTGAATAAGCTCTGTAATTTAAGATGGGTCTGATCATTAAGAGTATAGGGAGCAATCAGCAAGGTCTTAAATTGAGTTAGAAATTGAACAGGGAGCCATTGACGAGAGGCTAAGATTGGAATGGTGTGATCGTACTTTTTAAGCCAGTCAAAATCATTGCAGCGGCATTTCAAACAATTTGCAGTCAAAGAAAGGTCTCAAAAGCTTAATAGTCTGGAGTTTGGACTGGGCTTGATCATTTTTTGAACAGTGATTCATTTGTTTGTCTCTTTATTTAATAACCATCCATCATGTACCTTTCTCTGTTTTAACTGGATTTGTTCATTTTCTCTGGTCTGCTATATTTTTCACCTGCTCCATGGTGCAATCTCAGCATTGGCTCTGAAGGTCATCCTCAATCATTTTTTTCCTGAGAATTTTCAATAAAGGTTGTGAAAATATGAGATGGCCTCGCAGCTTACTGGTGAGATTCTAACACCGAGACCAGTGGTCGGCAAGCTTTACAAGCTAAAGAGTCATTTTTGTGTTGAAAAAGAAAGAAATCTAACTGGAGCCATGAAGAAACATTGAAACTCATCTACATTTTTTACATGATGTGGCTGCTCTGCTTTAGCCCATTTGTGATTAGTTTACTATTTAACTTTGTATTTCAATTTAAATAATGCAAAGTCTGGTGCATTTATGAAATTATACAATTACATGAAAGAAAATGTTAGATTTGTACTTTTTTTTTTTTTTTTTAATGATGGACACCATTTCCAAAACATAATAACATTGTAATGGGGAAAAAGCTCAACTTTCATGTGTAGTGGCTTACTTACAAACTACAAACAAATGCAAATTGAGCATCTTGTATTGAAGTTGCCAAGAAAATAATACTTTTTGGCTTACATGCTGCCAAAAAATTATTTTGTGTGTATAGCTTGCACATTTTGCAGACAGACAAAGTAGGAATAGTTTTAGGCCAATAACAATTTTAAAAAGTGATGACTCATTCAGTTCAATTCAAAAGTTCCTTATGTTTTTTGACCATGGGAGCCATAGAGAGGAGCTAAAGAGCCACACTTGGTCCAGGAGCCATGGGTTGCAGACCCATGTCTTAGACATTAAGGGACTAGAGATAATTAGTTCAGTTTTCTATTTAGCCAGAGGAAATCATTTGCCAGCCAGCCTTTAATGTCCTTGAAACATTTCAGGGGAGGCTTTCGGGAGTGAATAGATATTAGTGGGAGCTACAGCTGTGAATCATCCACATAGAAGTGACAGGTGATGTTATGCTTCATAGTAATTTTTTCAACAGGGAGCATGTACAGAACATATTTGGCCTCGGGGTGGATCCCTGAGGGATGCCATGGGTGACAGGGACAGAGTAAGAGGAAATCTGACCTAAAGTCACTGGGAACATTCTATGTTTAAGATTTGTACTGTTTTAGTGGCCATTTTTCATATTTCACAAAGATGAAGTGTCCAACATAGCACAAGGATGGCATTATGCCCAGAGTCAACTGAGAGTAACCGATTGCTTGTCACATTTAACAGAGCTGTTGAAGTGTTGGAGAGGACTTTGAACTCTAAAATGGATTGATTTGGGATTTGTATTCAGTAATGGTTTCAGTTGTGGAAACAGATTTCATACATTATTTTTGAAAGAAATGTCATTTTAGAGATGAGGAAATTTAGCTCTTGTACTGGAGAAAAAAATAAATGGATATATAAGGGAGAATCTGAAGCAACTTTTCGCATTCCAGTCCTGTTTGGTGACAAACTGGCAGAGAGCTTATCTGTGGAACCAGCAGACAAGACTTGGTCAAAAACAGCCGTTGAAGCTCCATCACTGAGAAATTACAGCAATTGAATGGATGTTACATGTAGCAGAAGAAGGCCACAGATATCAGTGACACATAACACAAAAAACAATGAGATCAGTTTAAGATTAGCTGCCATCTTGTCTCCCTTTCCAACCAATGGCTTCTTCAAAATTGGAGAAACGTATAAGAAATAACATGCTGTCAAGAAAGGTCATCAGCCTCCAATATATCTTCTCTACAAAGCTCCAAGCAGCCTTACTAATCCTCGCCGTTTGATTTTCGTCGCCCCCAGTCACAACGAGACAGTTCAGTGAGTGTGCTGTCTGGGCTCTTTAGTGTCGGATGGATTGGATCCTTATCAATCACCTGTGGCTCCAACGTCAATCTGCTGGGGATGATGCACACTTACTGATACCATGTAGTAAGGTGAGGATGTTGGGGCATTTCCTTGGGTGCCCACTTTGTATTCAAGAGCACACAACTGTGTACAGGATTAAAAGTTTGTTGGAATGAAAGTTAAACAGAGACACTGTTTGTTCTTTCCCTCTATCAGCATCATTTCCAAGCTACTAACATAAGAAACAGGAGCTGCTTTTCTGTACTCTGCAACATCAGCATGTAAATTTGTAGCTCCCATAAATTATTATTTTTTTCCTGTTGCCTAAACTAATCACTTCCCTCAGAGGTATGCGTCTGGTATTTTTGTTTTCATCATCATCTTGTGACATGACTATAAATACCATTAAATAGGCAGCACATCACACTTAACACTGAATCAACAACTAGCTTTGGATATAAGCCGTTGGGAAGAAAAGCACAATCTTTACCATGTAAAAATGAGACTGGTGGAAATGAGCATCCAAAAGAAAAAAACATCAAACCCTACTGGTATCCCGACCAAGCTCCTTACTTTAGATTTTAATAAAAATGTGTGCAGAGAAGATTAAATCGCTCCCTTTCAGACACGCATGAGCTATGGGGTCATAACTGACCTCAAGAAACAGATCAAAATCACATACACCAGAGCAGCCCTGAAATCTATTCTGTTTCTGAAATCTATTCTGTTTAATTACTCCTCATCACTCAACATCTGTTTGCCATCACCATGTCACCGTGAGGCACCTTCATCTCACCATGGTACCAAAGCAGTTCTCATTACCTCTCACTTCCTTCCAGCGTGTGCCCAGACTTGAGCTTCCTGCCTGGCAGCGGGTACCTGCGTGCCCTAGGAGACCACCACTACATCTCTTCCCCAGCCAAGTCTGCAATCCTTCACCTGTCAGACTGGTTCAGTGCACTAGCCTTGGATAAGAGCCAGTCCACTCACTCAGTACCTGCCCATTCCACTAACTCAGCTGGCTGGGCCCACACACACACACACTTGTTCCCACCAGCCTAAAAAGTCTGTACCTATTTCTCCTTCCCACGTCGCCAGTGACTCAACAGTAAAAACATCTTATGCTTGAGCCAGTAAATGGTGCAAACGGAGGAAGCCATTAATGATCACATTTGTCCAAGGCAAACTCTCATTATAAGCAGGTGCTTATTTTAATCAAACTTATACTTGTCTGCCATCTGTAGGTCTAGTACCTAATATTGGTGACACTTAGGTTTAAGATCAAGGGCTGCATCAGTGTTTTGAGGTTGAATCAAGCAGCAGGACTATTTTTTCAACTGTTATGAAATGTAGGTGAATTATAACCAATAAACAGAGCGTTCATCTAGTTTTCTCTGGTTTCTGGAGTGTTTTTATTGTTGTCTCACTAGAAATGCTGCATATTTACATAATTTTGAGCTAAAATTATTACCATATCTTGTTGCCCATCAAGGTGGAGTAAAATATTTGTACCCTCTCTCATGAAATGATTATGACAATGTGATTTATCTGAATGTGAATGTGGTTACTGATGTGTATAAAAAGAGGACTGTATCTGAAAACAAATGTATCCCAACTTTATGGCAACAGTGTACATAAACTAAAACATCTATATTTTTTCTTTGTTTTGTTTCTTTTCATGCTAGAGTTTGTGGTTACCTCTGCCCAGGAGGTATTGTGATCGCCCGAGTTTGTGTGTTTGTTTGTTCGTTCGTTTGTTCACTACAGTAACATCAGCCGGCCACAAGGGGGCACTCTCTTCATTATTATATTCGGTGTGTGTCTTAGAGGGGAACGCAATGTGCAGAATCAGTTTCTGGGGACAGTATTTGCAAACGGACCGACCGGAACAACGGCTCATTCAGCGAACAATGACGTTTTAATTCTACATTTAACTAAATCTCATTGTTCTCACTGACAAAAATAAAATCCGTATTATGTATGAGACGTATATCTGTACAGACAGTGGAAACTGGACATTAACGTGTTCATATTTGGTCCAATTTGGCAGCGCTAGTCGTGCGGTTCACTGCAGGCTGATATTTGGGAAACATTTCAACAGACCTCAGTACTTTCCGCTAATTCAGGACTAATTTTTTCCAAAGTAGAACATATTTTTTTGTCCTTTTATTACCTCCGCCAAGGAGGTTATGTGGTCGCCCGAGTTTGTGTGTGTGTTCGTTCGTTCACTGCAGCAACTTCAGCCGGCCACAAGGGGGCGGAGGTCTGCACTCTGAGTGCTTTTCTCGCTTTATAATGAATTTGCACTAGCATAACTCTAAAGCATATGTATAAATCAGTCAATCCACATCAGAGTTCAGAACCCAGAATCATAGCTCACTGACTTACAGTAAGTTTTCATTACTTTTTCATCAGCAAACTTCCTCAAATTCTTCTAATCCTCTAAACATTTTAGACACTAGAGTATCACTATAAACAGATTTAATCAAACCTCCTAACCCTGTGCTAGCAATGTTAATGCAACAAAACTGTAGATTAGTGCAACACTTTGGGTAAAATACTCTAATTACAGCGGTATTTGAGCCATTTAAAAACAAATGTTAGAATGGCAGGAAAGTCCTGACAGTGCTCTTATTTGTTTTTCTTTTTAATTTTTTTTTATCTATATAAACTGTACAACACCTCTGAAAAGAAGATCATATACCAAAGGAAGATCAGTCACAACTTTCCACTGTGAGGTCATTCAGACCTAGCTATGTAGCTCTATTAGTACCTGTTAAATATCACATGTAAGCTGTGAGAATATCACAGACTCAAGTAGTACAGGTCTAGTCACACAGCTGCTGGTAGATATGCTTCAAACAGTATGATGTGAATGGATGTTTCCTCCAGTAGCTTACTTGTGCAGTTTCTTAAACATAAAAGCTTATAGAAATGCTAAGATTTTCGAGGTTTGCTGCCGTCTCTTCTGCCTTTTCCCCACAGCACTGGGTTACATGTTGATCCACTTAAGTAAAGACGGCTTAATCCCAGATGTGCATTCATTTTCTGTCGCCCCATTTAAGAAAGAATAATATACAGTAACACATGCCGGGTGTACCTCACCTTCACCCATTGGTATCTGGGATGGGCTCCAGATCCCACATGACCTTCTAGAGGACTCCGTGTCTTGGAAATAATATACGGAATAAATATGCATAACAAACAGCATCTGATTAGGAACGATTCTCTCCCAGGCTCTTTGATTTCTATAAGCTGTTGATCACTGTAACCGTGATCACCATTAGTAGTTTCCACCGTATTTCAGCCAGTTATTTCTGAGTACAGAAATTATGCTCTTATGTCTGAGAAGGAAAAGAAACATCATCTTCACTTCAGCTGCAAATCTGATGTTTTTCAGATATAGGACTTGGTATAATTAAGAGAATGTGGCCAATTAAGAAACTTGGTTTTTGCAGGATAACTTAGTTTTCAGTGCAGGAAAAGTAGCTTAATGGATTCAGGACACATCCAGTATTATCCTTGATTTAGCATTTAGCTCACTGCTTCTAATGTTTCCATCATAAAATAAGCTTCTGACTGTGGAGCTGCTGATGGACTAGAATTTGACTATGATGCCTTCCAACAGCATGCTTAGACTCCTGAATTATCTGTTCAATTCTAGTTTCAGTATTAATCTGAATAAAGGCAACTTTCTGTACTCAAATCCATCTTATGCAATAAAGTACAGCAGTGTTAAACTAAAAGATGTGTTTACTTTGCAGTCTGTCCTGCCTGAGGTTAACAATGTGCACTATTACTGTTCCATTCAATTTAAGGTGTTTTTGGTGATTCACTTGTCAAAAGGCTGTTGTCAGATTTACTGAAGCATGACTCTTGGTCAGTGTCTGGGACACTCTGTACTTGATAGGAAAGAAGAGGTGTGGAGGTGTTTGTTTTCTGTCTGTCAGCAACTAGTGACTCTGCCAATCTGCAGTGGCTGTGGCAGTCGATGGGGTTATGTGCCAGAGGCGTAGTACTATAAATCAAAGTATAGCAACAAACCCTGGCACCTGATGCATAAATCAAACCGGCAGCTGATAGTGCCGACATCATTCTGTCAGTGCGAGATGAGCAAAGATTGAAAGAACAGTCCGGTTTAACCTGGATCTGTGGATGTTTCAGAAAGCTCTGAGATGAGCTACAGCACAGTATTAACCTGCCTGGATTTTCCATTTCCTTCATGTTAAATATGTTGCACGGTGCGTCAGAGGTGTAAGTACAACAGAAGTGAAGTGTCAGACATGTCAATCACACAGAGTCCAGGGACTGACAAAAATAAGTGAAAATACAGTATATGCACAAAAGTGAAGTGGCCTTAGAAACGCAGGTGAGACATTGGCCCAATCTCAATTCACCCCTTGGCCCTTGCATTTGGCACCACCCACAGGTGACTAAAACTTTTCATTTTTGTGTCAGGCTATTTACTTGTTTGCAATCGGAGTGTGAAGGGGATTTTTAGCAAAATAATAAAAAATGCTTCAGGAAAACATCTCAGACCCCACCGTTAAATGGTTGCTAAAATTAAGTTCTTTACAAAGAAAATGCGTACATTTGTGCTTCTTTCATCACACTGTTGCACTTGTTGGTTGTGTTTACCTCCATCTTGCCAATGATTTGAATAGAATTATGGGAATTTTTTTCTACCCCTCCAATTGTAGTGTGGGCCTGAAAAATCTCTGTTTCAAGGGCTATACAGCCCTCCCCGTTAGTCCTTCCCTTCCATCTAATTGAGAATCGGGACAACACTACCCCTTCACATGTACGTGCAAAACAGAGGAGTAAGGGTAAGGGGGAGGGCCAAGGGGGGAACTGGGACCATTGTCCAACATTTATAATACATGTACTTAAATGTTAGACTTGTACTAACAACCCTAATTTTTCACAATAATGCAAAACATATGGTGTCCTGGCTACACCGCATAATTGTCATTGCATTAAGGCAGTAGTTGGCTTTTTTCCTCTCTTGATTTAGTCGGATATGTACTGTGGTCTTGTACGAACATCGTTTTCTAGGCTTGCCTCAGCTTGAAAAGCAAAAGTTCACACAGCATTTGTTAATGCCACCATCTAATGATCAAATATTCACTTTTAACCAGAAAAACTTCAGTGACAACACAGCACAGTGCAATCAGAAGTCATACAAATTATTAAAAGTGAACATTATTTATAAGCGTAATGCATGGCAGATATAAATATTTCATATCTGTGTCCGAAATTCAGTGCTGGGCTTTGTGAAACATCTGAGGCGCTTCACACCTGCGAGGTACTTTAATGTTACCACCTACAATATCTGTACCTTTTCTGCAGCTTATGCAACTTATTCACCTTCAGGCAAGATTCATGCAACGATTTAACAATGTCAGTTTTTAATACAGTGCTTCTGTCCTCCTTTTTCTATGATTTAATATTTATGTCCCTTTATAGAGACAGTGTGAATAACAACAGATTCTGAAGTAGTAAAACAAGCAGCAAACAGTGTTTTCAAACAGAAATGGTTTTAAAATGTAGATGGATGGCACATTTCTTTGCCCTCGTCAGTGAATTTTAACAGCTGGCGGATAGTGAAATAAGGTTATTCTGTGCGATTGTGTGTGCGTGTGCGTGCGTGCATGCCTGTGTGTGTGTTTGTCAGAGAAAGTGTGCTTCAGTTGAACAGATGCTACACACCACACAAGTACTTTGTTTTTCTGAAGTGGATATTTTAGTGTGGAGCAGGCATTAGAATGAGTTCTCAGGGACTAAAGGTTTCTCATTAATTTTTGACTTTCCACTCCTGCTGTCAGAGAGGCCACAAAGGCTTTTTGTTTAATATATGATTCATGTTAAGTGAGATATTACCTATTGAAGTTAAACTAGTCCCAGTCATTTCTGAAGCTTTTTGTGTTTGGGTGTTTTTGGTGTGTCTTGAGCTCCTGAGACATGCACGCCTGCTATATTTCGATAACATTTGAATTAAAAGCCATAAATTTCTTTTAAATATTACACAATTATATGTTCAGTATGCAAGGATTACTTGTACAGCTCACACCTGCAGCTGACATATGGATCAGGAAGGAAAATATGAAGCAATACTTTGCTCAGTAAGGTGAAAATCGTGACTTCAAAGTTCAAATAAGTGGATAAGACAGTGAGGCATCACCTAGCAATTCAGTTGTATTTGTGTTTTTTCTAAGTTTAAAAAAAAAGTGATAGCACACCCTCACCCCCTTTTACTGTTTCCATAAAAAGCTCAATCCAAAATAAACACTTAGAACAGACTCCAAGAACTTGGAATCAGGTCACTATCAGAGTTGCTGCTGGTAAGGTTTTGCCGTGGTGCTGCAACAGTAAAAATCCTTGTCATACATTTGATACAAAAACTCAACAATAACCTACACATTAGGTGAAGCATATTAAAGTCTTGAATTTAAAATATTTGGGTTTTACAACATGGAGCAGTGGTTGCAGTGGTAGTGTTTTCTATCTCTGTTGGTTGGTTCTGCTGCCTGTCACTACTGGATCAACTATCCATTTGGTCATATGCGACCGTAACCCTACTGCGACAAATTGCCAGAAATGTGTTGGCTGAGATGTTCAGAGTCATTCTGTGCTGCAGACAACTATCATTGAATGTATTATGACTCAATGATTAATACTATTTCCGTTATTAAATGTTATCAAATTATTAAATACTGGTGTAATTAAGACCACAAATAAAATCCCAAATTTTCCTCTTAAAACTAAATTTTCAATTTTGATTTGGGCTGGTTGTAGCGTTTTAGCCCGCATGTTGTTTTCATGTGGGGCCTGTAATGCAACGCACTGCTGCCTATCTGCTGTGTGATGAAGTGTGATGAAGTGTGAGGTTCTGAAATAAGTTGGTTGTGCTGCCGTCTTTGACTGATCCCACCTTCAGGCTGAGTTTGCAGCGAGGAACGGTTTGGTCTTCATTGGAAACTTTGAAGCCATACCAATTCCAAACAACTGACTTGCTCTTGCTATTTTTAGCCACAAACTTCTCACTCGCCTTAGTAAACAACATTTTTGTACTGGTGTGTGGAGACCAAAGACTGTGGAAACCACTCTCACAGTTAGGAGGAGGAGCCTAGGGTAGCCTGCAGCCACGCAACCCAGATAGACCAGAGAGATGAAATTCAATTTGACGGTTACCCTTTTTTAAACACCGTCCTGATTAAATTATTCAATTTCAATTTAAAGTGGATTAATCATACAGCCTTAGTTGGAATGTTGTTGTTTTCTTTCCCCAAGAATGCAGAATAGAAATCCGGTCACACACACACACACACACACACACACCTGGATGACACACCGCCACAGCAAGAGATCAAATTTCACAGGAAACACTGGTCACTATCATTAATTCTTTTAATTACTTTGGGTGAACCAGAGCTAATGTCAGTGTCAATTCATTAGTATTATCTATATCAGAGTATGACCAGGTTATATGAACTGGGAATGCATGAACAATGGGTACAAATGCCATGTTCTGAGGTCAGACACACCCCTCGGATTTAGAAATTAAATTAAATTTTCCTCTCAGTTCTAGAATGGGAAGACATACATCATGCTGACAGATATAGCTATTCTGCATAAAAGTATGTGTGATTTTATTCTGAGCAAAAATTGCACTCATTTCCAAGAGAATCACTTACAGTAAATACCCAATAGTATCCCATTTTCTATTGGTAAAGAATCTCAATCCAGATCGAGGTCCAGATTTGGGATACACCTTTTGTTTGTGTGTGTGTGTGTGTGTGTGTGTGTGTGTGTGTGTGTGTGTGTGTGTGTGTGTGTGTGTGTGTGTGT
>JAQQZY010000007.1:13849184-13872583 GCA_030068375.1 Ostorhinchus rueppellii | reverse complement strand
ACATTCAGCGCCATCTAGTGGATGAAAGTACAAACACTGCCTTGGCAGAGGTCTGCGCTCTCTGAGTGCTTCTCTAGCTTGTAATGTGACGTCAGTCTAAATGGCCAGATCACATGTATCCAATCTTTACATAGTTGAAATGTGACAAATGTCACAAGTCTGTGTCCCAGGAGGAGTAGAGGTGGGAAAACATATGAACACAGTGCGTGACTGCATGGTCACGTATAATGTCAGGGCCTCTTTTGTACATGCAGGCCACTTCAGCGTTACATTCAGTTCATAGTACAAACTGATAGAAGTCCCCTTAATGTGTAATATGAAAGAGCACACAAAAAAATGGATATCATTAAAAAATCCAAATTGTGCATTAAGACCTGCTGTCTGAATGTAGGCTTTGACTCTACATCTTGTTTCTACGTGGTTTTTGTCTGAAGCTTTGGCCAAAGGCCCTGTGGCATTAGTTTTTCTTGCCATGGGAGACTGGTAGACGGGCTCACTACTCCTTCTAGTGGTCAGATAAATCCAGCTGCCAATTAGTGTAGTAAAAAAAATCATATTTCTACAATCCAATACACTGACTTCTTTGGCATAGCTTCGGAGCTCATTAGTGATAATTTTAGATTTTTTTTTTTTCTGAAAGCAGAGGTCTATAAAGCCCCACTAAGCATTAGGTAACTATTTAAGCCTGGAAAAAATGCTGAGGTAGAGATTACAGAAAACCTCAAGCTAAGAGGTTGCTTCAGAGGGTCAGAAGGTAATTACTGGAGGAGAGCATAGCTTATAAGTGAAATACTGCTTTCCATTTTGAGAGAATTAACCTCTACGGTGAAGCTCTATGGTCACACTGCTCACATGAGGTGGGGTACAAAGTCACTGAGATCTGTCAGGCTTCGATTGTGTTTGGAGACCAAGCTGACATCAGGCATTGTTGGACTGCCCTCTACCTTTTTTCCTCAGGAAGCAAAAACTGACAGAAACAGATGTTGAAATAATTGCACTTGTATAACTCTAGAGAGAACATTTTGCTTGAGCTCATCTTTATTGTTGTGGTGCTTAGTGGTACAAATTCCTAAAGTTAAGTGAATTACACAGGTATTCCTGCAAAGTCTGGCTAAAAGTACCAAAATTCAAGGTGGAGTCTAGATGTTACTTTTCATCAAATGCTTTAACTTCCAAATGCCAGAAAATCTTATTTCCACCAAGACTTTATACTTGATGGTGTAGAGCGTGAGCAGGGGGAACGGGAGGATTTGGGCCAGTTCAGCTCTAGTTAGAATCTGCTCTGGAAAAAGTACCTCAGGGAATGACAGGCTGTTTTTCTCATATCTTTGCAACACAGATTACAGGCATGGCAATGAGAGCTGGTGCTTAAGGGAACTGTGAATTTGGTCTTTCTGCTACCATCAGTGACCAAATCTGTGCTGGAGGAAATACTCAATATGAAGGGGGTGGAATGATCCAGGCAGAGATTTTTCACATTAGCCGCAAAGAGATGCACATAATGCAGAGGCGGTATGTTGCATTTGAATGCGGGAATTAAAACTACATTTGATTTTAGTTAGAGCAAAGCAATATTCCCAAAAATATAATTATACCAAAGTCACTATTTAAGTTACAGATTTGTGTTTGAGTGGAAGTTGCCTCTTAATTTGATTAAATTGAGATTCGACCATAAATTAAAGGATTCTTGAGCGTTCACTATACTTGTCATGTAATTACATTTAATACATCCAGATCACAATGTATCTTGAAGAAATTCCTCGAAATGTCGTGAAAGTTGGTTAGCTGTGGTTTTAAAGTGTTCTTATTTGTCAGAAACACTTACCAACCAGCAGAACATTTCACATATATGACAAAACAAAACAATTGTCACCACACAAACTACTGGAGTCCAGCAAACCTGACCTGACTCCTTTACTGATTTATGACATACATGAGTAACAAATGAGGCTTCCAGGTCCTATCAAAGCTAATTCTATCAATCATTTGATGTATTCATGTTACAATAATTAGTATTATGGATGCATGGACTTGTAGCACTAGTTCAAAAAGCTCTTTACAGACTGGTGACGTGTTGTCTATGGTTTTTTCTGTATTTATCTCTATGTAATATACAGTACTTAAGCCAACATTAGGTCTGCTTGTTTAGAAAAGTTTTAATGATAACATTTGTATTTCTCATTAAAAATAAAAGTTTTGGGGAAATGACTGCTTTGATAAACCAAAGTGGTAGTATTTAGTGTGACCTCCTTCTGCACTTAGCATATCTTTAATCTGTTTCCTCAGGAAATAGGAGATTTATTCCATTATTTTTATAATGTTTTATCCTAGGTTTCATACAACACAAGTTAGGCGTTTCTAATTGTTTGTGCTGTTTCATGTCATGGGTCACATTAGTGACTAACTTTTACAACCTTTGTTCAGTTTTTTTTGTGTGTGTGTGTGTGTGTGTGTGTGTGTGTGTGTGTGTGTGTGTGTGTGTGTGTGTGTGTGTGTGTGTGTGTGGTGTTTTAAGGATGTGTAGATATTTCTGGTATTTTCTTGATGTATTTGAAGAAAAGATGATGTGGAATAATAATGTAAGCTTATTTCAACCCTACAAAAACAAAGCTTTTTGAGGGAAAATCATTTATTCATCACACTTCCGGTGTCTAAAGACCTTTATTCTAATTAATGTGGCAAAAACAGCTCTCTCAACCATAATGAACTGTATTTCAGAATGTTTATCAATCAAACTTTATTTATACAGCACTTTTCATACAAAAAAAAGCAGCTCAAAGTGCTTTACATAAAACAATACACAACAGAAATCCCTGTTCTCCCACATATTCCCTACAGTGTGCGCACACACACACACACACACACACACATACACACACACACACACACACACACACACACACACAGAGTCACGCTTAAAACACAGATTTAAAAACACTGAGGAATTTGTAAAAGTGTAAAAGTGAGGAAACGCTATCTGACATTCAGCACTTTTATATTGTATGGTCATATGGTTTCATGGTTTATTTCAAGCTAACAATCCTCTGAGCCAACGAGCTCTGATGACACACCGAGCACTAACTAATACTAATGTTGTGGCTTTAATAATTATGACTTTGAATATTTCAGCACATGTTGTTCCCAACCGGCCATTCCTCTATTAATAATAATGATCCTGTGTGTTTCTCCATCTCTCCTATGTTTCTCTCTTCTCTCCCTCTCTCAGGAGAATATGTAGTGATGACAACATATTTCCATTTGAAACGGAAAATTGGCTATTTTGTGATTCAGACCTACCTCCCCTGCATCATGACTGTCATACTGTCTCAGGTCTCCTTCTGGCTAAACAGAGAATCGGTTCCTGCGCGCACTGTATTCGGTGAGTGCCATATTATGTTCTCATTCAACCCAAAATCCACTTAATAATTCATTGAGAAGGGCTGGCAAATTGGGTGACTAACAAAACAGACCTTGCTGAGTATGTGGTTGTAGGAAAAACAAATGTTCAGAGCTGTATTTGTTTGTATTATCACATGTGAAAACTACATAAAGCGAAGAGGCTTAAAAGTGAAACGTTCTGATTATCATAATGAGGTCGAAACAAAAAACTGTACACAGATCTTAAAGGAGTACATATGTAATTACAGCTTCTGCAAACTACTTAGTCCTCAAACTGAAGGAGTGGATGAGTGTGAAACTGTTCAACTCTTTAACTTGCAGCTTCTCTGGTTGTTTGAGGTTCACAATTAGCATTTTTTGTTTTGCTCATTTTTTTCCCCCCGTAAAGGAATTTGAATAACTTTTTCTCGCATAATCAATTCATCATTTGGTGCAATAGATATATTAACCAAAATTATCACTCTGCACTCTAAATATTTGCTCCGTTTTGTTTTATTTCTGTGATTAATCAGCTAATCATTCCACCTTTAATGTTAATCATTTACGTTAGGTTTTGAATCATCCCACGGTTTAATCTTCATCACTTATTGTCACCAGTCAGTGAATACTACAGCAGACAGTTTAACCTATCCAGACTCTGACTTCAAAAACTAAATCCTAATGGATAATATTTAGATGCAGGTAAGGCTGTATAATATCCATTTTACTGTTTGTTGCGTTCGTTTGTTGTACTCAGCCGTGTTAGTCTCCTTGTGTACCGCGAATAATAATGTGGAAACACATTATTATTAGTATTATTATATACATTTAATTTAATCACCCAGCACACTTCATGTTAAGAACATTGCGTCTGCTTAGATTAGCCAAAGATGAGACATGATATGCCCTTTCTGTTCATCTTTATTTATTGTTTTGCTGCACAAGGTACAAAAAAGGACCCCTTCACCCCTGTGTAGTGGTGTTTGTGGAATAATTAACATGCAGAATGGAAATGAAGCATCCGGTACATGGAGTACACACACGGCACTATAAGGACATTGAGTGAAATGCTAAATTAGGGGTCATTTTAATCACATTGTTCTGGAATAATGACGGAAACCTATCGGTCCACTCTGAAGTCACATGTACATTCAGCACTGAAACACTGAACGCCCTCAATCGTTTCTGTCACACATGGAACTCCATTTTTAGAAAACAATTTCCTCCACATGAGCACAGTCACTGTAATCAATATAATTTTCTCTGTGGAACGATTTAGACACTCACTGAGCAGTGCAGTTCACCGCAGCATTCACACCTTTTACCATTCATTCGCACATAAATGAAGACAAATTTCTAATAAAGATATCTCAGTGAAATCTTAACAGTTTTTTTCTATTGGCCCATGAGAACTGTACTACTGATTATTTTGTCTATTGTTGGTTCCCTCACAATGGCCTTCAGGTTGTATTTTACAGACATGACTTTAAGGCTGTATAGTCCCACATAATTAAGTTGAATGCCTGATTTCAGTGTATTTAGGGCAGAATATCTTTATTGAAATTAGAAGCTGCTCTTAGTTCTCAAATTGTCTGACACCAATTTATCTCCAACCTTAAAATATACACAAAGCTCTTTCTTCTGTGAAGAGCGAATAACTTTATTTTAGCCTTATTATGCAAAATGAAGCGCCTAAAAATAAAGCAGTCTCAAAGAAAGCAAACTGATATCCATCAATCTTTTTGTCACAAATTCTAATTATTCATCTATGACTTTCTGTACTGGGTTGACCTCCCTGTTTTGCAACAGAACAGTCATTTTAGAAACCTATTGTAGTCAGTGTATAGCAGAGGAGACAGGTTGGACAGATGAGTAACCACTGTCCTCTCCACGTTTCATTCCTGATGACACTGAATATGAAAGCCAGGGTGCGTAATGAGCTCGGAAAGTTTCTCTCATTCGCCAGTGGAGTCATTTCCAGATTAATTAATTTTAGTCAACTGGGGCCTTGTCACTTTCATCTGTGTTGTAATTCAAGATGTTCACATGAGCCAACCTTTGCATGAAACTTGTCAACTTGTCTTTTTGTCTCTGTAGATTAATTGAAAGCAAATTGTATTTTTTTTCTTCTGTTAATTTTTTTTCATTGCAGAGAGTTTAAACACTGCATAGCTTTACAAGGACAACATAGTCATAGTCATTACTTATGCAAAAGTATTCAAAATCAACACCCATTACAATGCTTAGTAGCTATGGGAAATGATCTGTGTGAATGTGCAGGAATAGTCAATTTTGTTAGCAGTATGGGGCCTACCTTCCAGTTTTAATCATTAGTTTCAAAAGTGAAGCTCTGCAATGCAGCAAACAGTAGTTAAGAAGTTAGTTTTCATTTGTGAAGCTAAAGAGGCAGTTAAGGTAAAAAAAAAAAAAAAAGCAGTGTCTGAAATCTCTACAATGAAGCACAGTGTTTAGAGGAGAAACAACACAAACACTGTCTTTTGCATATTTCTCACATACAGATTCTCTGTACTGATGTTTTGATTTTATCCTCAGGGGTCACCACTGTCCTAACCATGACCACCCTGAGCATCAGTGCTAGAAACTCCCTCCCTAAGGTGGCTTATGCCACCGCCATGGACTGGTTCATGGCTGTGTGCTATGCCTTTGTCTTCTCTGCCTTGATTGAGTTTGCAACAGTCAACTACTTCACCAAACGCAGCTGGGCATGGGATGGGAAAAAAGAGGGCATGGAGATAAGGGTAAGTCATTCTGTTTTGAAATTTTCACAATTAAAAAAAACCGTGGATATGACACACACAGTTGCACTTTCATTTCATTATAAAGAATCAAAACTGAATAGTGAAACCTTGGCAAACAAAATGCAACACACTTCAAAGGGAAGTGTTTTTTTGAGAGGGGGGTTATCACTCAAGTTAGTTATTTTCTGCTAATACAATCCAGGTTTAACCGTTCATGTTTACTTTCATAAACTTATGAAAAAAATAAGTTACAAAAGTCCTCATTCTTTTGAGGAGTGATGAAGGCCAACTCGACTTTTGAAACGATGAGAGAGCGTTCCTTCCTTAAAGCAGACTGAAGTACTCTATAAAGACTATAAAGAGAGCTTTTATTTATTCATTAACAGCCAAATGGAGCGGGGACAGCAAGGCGGAACAGTACAAGCAGAAACAGAGGTAAACTCCCAGAGACACTGGCCCTGATTTATGATGGCAGCATATGTTCAAATCTCATCTCGGGGCGTAGGTGTGGAGGCGTGTTTTCTTCTGAAAAGATCGACACACTGATTAAAGAAGAGCCCATAAATTATTGAAAACCTCTCACCTCACTCTGACTTATGCAGAACTATGCTCAGTCACGTTGTCTCTTAAATATCTGGTGTCTGGGCTATTAGTGCGTTGTTTATCATAGGACGTAAAAATGGAAATGAGTACGGAGCATTTTAGTACAGAGTCCATGTTTTTAGCTCAACTCCAAATTAGGACGGTGTTTTTGTTTTGACGGAACTGCCAAGTGTGGATTTTGGGGTCTAAACAAGTCTCTGGTCCCTCAAACCGAAGCTATGATGAAGTCACATAAATAAAACCTGATAAGTTCTAGTGAAAGTCTCAGTGCTTAAATTTGCCATGATTTCTATGATGTTTTATGACGAATCACATCAAATGAAACAGATTAGAGGGATGAGATGGCATCTGAGGAGACACAGGAACTCAATACGGATCATTAAATCGGTTGGTCTGGTACGTAGCTGTAGCTTATGTTTCAAAGAGGACCAGTTATTCCTGTAGTAAAATAAAGGCACGGTTTTCCCTTTTGTTTGAGGGTTCTTGGAAAACAGCATCTGGAGTTGACAGCCCTCTGACAGAACTAACATGTTCTCTACAAAACATGTTTTTCCTTGCAAAATATATTTTAATATGGATGTACTAATCTATATTTAATCATTTTGTCTATTGTGTTGAGAACATTTTCATCTGCAAAAACTCTGGCTGCACATTCAGTGCAAGTGTTGGAAAATATGGTGAAGAATAGCTTCACGTTTGACTAACTGTGCAATTTGCAGGACCACCTATGGGGTCTCCAAAGTCACACTGATTACAGACAGCTGGAAAGCGCACCATATAGCATTCACATTTCAGATGCTTAAAACTAAATCATACAGGCAAGAAAATAAGTTATACCTTGATTACTTTTGTGCACAGTGAATGAGCCTTCATTATTTTCTTTCATTTAACCACACACAAATCTAATGGGAATCATCCTTTAATCAGACAAGATCTGACTTGGATAATAAATGCAACACGAGCAATATAAGACGTGCAAAAGAGAGCTATTTATCCTGCAAACACTGGTATAACTTTTCCTTGTGGTGAATTCTGATAAATTAAACAGATTTAAAGGCCTCTGGGTTTATGAAAAAGTAGAAAAATCATATTTTTCTTTACAACCGATTAAACTTCCGCCATTTTTATGTGAAAGGTGGCTCAGTGAGGGCTAATGTTACTCTGCTGCCGAGAAATAAAAATGTCGGAACACTATCAGCCTCAGACACAACATAAGGAGAAACCTATCCCTTTCAGTGCGGTAGACCATGCCATAAATCTATTTTCTGCTACTAATGTACAAACAGTTTGACACAATCAGTACAGTCTTTCCAGTTTTTTTTTTTTAGTTTGACATTTGGTCCTCTGAGTGATTGGCAGAAGTGCGTACTGGTGCCACAAAACTTTTCAGTCGGTGGGGATAATTTGCAGAGATACACAGCAGCACAATGAAGGGATTTTTTTCCTTTTTCCTTTTTTTTCCCCCCCGTCTTCTTTTGATGCCTCGTCTTAATGGCAACAGCCTGGGCTCCGTTCTCGGGGGCTGTGCTGAGCATGCAGTTGTCATGATAGATAAAAAAGAATGGGGTCACAGGGGGAGACGTGGCATTCCCATCATACTCCCCGCCAGAGTGAGCTACTGGAAAGCAAAGGGATCAGACTATACCTGCAGCATCTTTTCCTTTAATATATTAAAAAGGAAAAGGGACCATATAAGAAAGAAATCTATAAGGAGAATAGACATCCATAGTCATTTCATGGCAGTTTCTAGTAAATCCTTTTGCAAGTGCCATCCAGAGTCATCTGAGTCAGGGTTTCAGCCGCCAGTCTGACCGAAACCAAACGATGACTTCAGCGCCCCCAGGCTCTGTCTTTTTTAGGTCTAAAGTGGTGAGCTGTAGAAAAGTCAATGTGCACTCATTTACTTTGGTGGTTATGGAGCGACTGAAACATTTTTTTCCCCTTTTTTGTCACGTAACATTGTGTTTGACAAGCGATCTACCTAATTAGCTCTCCCCTCTCCAACTGAAGGTGTGCTTATTACAGAAATTAGCCAGTGGGGAGTTTGGTTGAAATGAAAGCCTGCGCATTCTGGCACTACGTGACACATGATTTGATACTACTGTGTTCGATATTATGTGCTGGTTTCAGCAGCAGCAGCAGCCCTCGCTCATTGTGCAGGGGGCATTTGTGCTGGAGCCAACAAGAAAGCGTCAGGGTTTCAGATGTATAATCTTATGTACCCACACACCTGCAGCACAAACAACTGCGTGTACAGATTTTTTTTTTTTTTTTTTGCACAGTGATGAAAATGGTAGACACATAAAGGCAGGACTATCATTTGTCTGAACCAAGTTTCATAACTTCAGTCTTATTTGAACAACAGCAAAGTTTTTACAGAAAGAAAAGAACAAAGCTGTTATTTCTAAGGGCGTCACACCTTATTATTTTCCTGATGAGAAATTTTCCAAGCCTTTGTTTTATAAACCGGGGTTGTTACACACAATCACTGTCCTAATGGAAAGGTTCGTCTGGCTGCTGTTACCAAAAATAAGCTTTATAATTAGGAGATATGATATGGTCTTATCTGACAAATCATCTAAAACCCTGTTTTTATCAGAGTATTACCACCATCATAGCTGCATGCAGTGATTTACCAGTTCAGTTACCGTATCTGACTTATTTTTTTCTCTTACTTCTGAAAAACAGCTTTGTCATTAGTGTGCTGTTTTCGCCATGAGCTATATGTGAGGAAACAAAGGAGATAAACACAGGAGCAAGTCAGGGAGTAGCTGAAGATTTTAGATTACAAAGCTTGTTTAATTAACACTGTCTGAAGGGTAACCTGTCACACAACCTGCCGTGATGAGATCACAGTACACACTACCCTTTATAGCTACAAGATTTCCCTAAAGGTGCATGGTTCAACAACAACAACAAAAAAACCACACAAAAGCACACAACACAAAGACAAGCAGAGATTGACTGTGTGCTCATGCAGCTACATGTGCACTCACTTGAGGCTATTAAATATGCCAACACCTCATCTTCAATCTCGGACAGGGACAGACTGTCACAAGGTTCAGTAACACGCACACACACGCACACAGGCTCTAAACAGTAGGACAAAGCCATGCACATATACCCTCAGGATGGTTAATCACACTCATAACAAAATTCTGATGCAACAATTTGCAGAAGTTCCAAAGACAAGGTCAATAGATGCATTGTAATCAGGGGTATTTGTCCCTCCAGCTAGCCAAATGACTTTGAATATTGCACTGGAATCTTTGGCTGGAAGTAAATTATGTGCTGTGTTGCATCATAAAAACATGCACACAGCCCCACGCCACATGCAGTTTCCTTAATAATTACACTTTACAAATGGCTGCAAAGGACAGGCTGGCTAAATAGCACCAGGAAATAATTTTCAGCAGCTCGTTTGTCAGGTTAGTGGCCAAAGAGCATCACTTATGCATGGGACTGAAGAGTTTAGGTTGCTATAATTAAGGTCACATGAAACATTATCATAGTCATTCGCTGTTCCTGCTGACATAAGCCATTGGTGTGATAGAGAAGGCTTGTGATGGTGTGAGATGCGGAGGAATCGATATCCTGGGAAAGTATCTGGTTATCCGGGGGCTAACAGTATGACTCTCACTACACTGATTGACTGGAGACAGACCCCTTCAGGCATACGGAGGCTCCTTATTCCTCTGTTTATTAATAAGAATAATAATCAGATTTTTTTAAAAATCTGAGCTTTGTTAGCTCACCCAAGCTTGGTGTTTTTGCAGAAAAGCATGAATGATCATCTTCCTCCTGGTATCCTCCTGTCTTAGGGTGAAATTATCATTTTTCCTCATCTCTTATGGAGGCTTTGTCACCTTAAAGCTTAAAGAGCAGCTTACTAACATCATTGTGTTGCCTGCTTCTAACACTATCTACTACAGATTACATGTGTTTTATGTATAAGAAACACTGGTTTTATTTGAAACAAAAATCACATGTAGCAGTGGAAACAAAGTACATGTACTCAAGTATTACATTAAAATATAAATTTGAGGTACTTGCTTTTACTTGAGTACTGAGATTTCCATTTTAGGATAAGTAATACTTCCTTTCTTGTATTTTCAGGTAAAGATTGAAACACAATGCATTGTTAAAGATCAAACCAGTGGTTTCCAGTGTTTTTTGTCTTCTCACATCTTATTTCCTGTGTATTCACTTCACATTTCAGTGGTCTGAGTCAGTAACAGCTCCAATTCTCTTCTTCTCACATGATTTAATTTCAATAAATATTCAAAACATCCTTGGTCTGATTAAAACTCAAAGATTAAAGAATAAGGTTAAATAACTTTTCTCACTACTTATATAAGTTCTCAGCTTCATTTGGCTCCTAAATCTGGACATAAAGTAGCTCCAGCAGCTGGAACAGTATGCACACTGTGGCATTACTTCGATAAACGTAGGAAATGTCACAACGTTTATATCTGTCATGTTTTGGACACATCACGTTGCTGAACCTAGACTTGACCAACTGAACAAACCCTAGATCATAACACTGCCCCCACAGGCTTGTACTGTGGGCACTAGGCATGATAGGTAATCACTTCATTACCATCACTCTGGAACAGGGTCAATCAGGACTCATCAGACTACGTGACCTTTTTCCATTGAAACAGTCCAGTCTTTGTGTTCCCTAGCAAACTGATGCTTGGTTAAGAAATGAGAAGCTACTCACTGCATCAGTTAAAGAACTTGTTGCAACTGATAAAGGAACTGGCTAGACTTTGTATATCAGCCAGAACAACCAAATTTCTTCTTTCTTTAAAAAAAAAAAAAAAAGAAAGAAAAAAAGAAAAAACTTCTACCACATTTTGCTGCTAATTCTCTTGAACTTCATGTGCATCTACTTAATTAGGATTTTTCAAGCTCGAGTTGCAATGGAGTGTTTTTACTGTATGCTGCTTTACTTAAGTAAAGGATCTGATCACATGCACCGTCACCTCTTTTTTGTGATATTTTGTGTGAGTGCATGTAAGTGTTAAGGATGTCAACCAAACTAAACATTTGGTGAGGAGCTGTGTGCGATAAGAAACACACTATGAAGCATTTGGAGGAGAATAGGGGACATTAGTTATGCTAATTAAAAAGATGGAGCGAACGGAAAAGGAAGGAAAATTAAATGAAGCTGAAAAAGTAGAGCAAAAATTAAAGCTGGGCTCAGAACAAAAGTGAAACAGGGAGCGGTGAAAGTGAAACGCTCTGTAACATGACACACAGCATTTTAGTTTTGCTTGAAGATCTTAAAGTGGCCACAGAGGGGATAAATGGTGTGGAGAAAATTACCCCAATACAGGCTACGTGCCACACAGGAAACTAAAACTCTTCTTGGTGATCAATCTTGGTGCCCTACTTGTTCTCTCACATACACCGTGTACACTGCCCTGCACAGTTTTAGGGTGACAGGTTCCTCTGGTGAAGCAAGTTTAGCTGAGTGTACTAATTTAGCAAATACGACTGTCTGCCACTATGATTTCAGTATGAAAGACAGTATAATTATTTCCCCCTAGTAGTAAGAGGAAGGCAGCTTCTCCAGCCAGTTTTATCACACCCAGCCTTTGTTTTGTTTCATCAATCGCACGCCGTGTGTCTAAATAGCCTGGCTGCTCTCAGTGATACAGTTTGTCAGACATGTTTGCAGGCACTGTTGTTTTGCTTGGTTTCTAATCCTGCTCTGTTCTGCTACTGCTACTGTTAGCGGTATCAGATGCCAATCCAGCCCGGTTCTGCAAAATATACTTGCTTCTATTTCCACAAATTTTACTTTTGTCATGAGTTTTTGTCATGACCGTTTTTCTGCAGTCCATATTTGTATGATGCAGACTTGAATTGACAGTGTAAAATGTTCAGAATAGAGTATGTAACTTGGGTAATTTTAATATAATTGGTAAACTTTTTTTCTTTTCTACTTTTCTTTTCAGGAACCGTTTCAGGCTAACATGGCCAGGATTAAAGATATGGTTAGGCTTTTGTTTTGTTCTTGTGTGTGTCGTGTCTCGTGGTGTTGCTTCTATTTCCTCTTTATGAGTTCAAATGGAAGTATTGTTGAGTCTGGTGCTTCTCTCCTGACACCTTTTTACTGTACTGCGTTGTTTCTTTCCAGAGAAGAGAATCTGCCACTTTGTCCAAAAAGGCAAACAACACCTTCAACATTGTGGGAACGACCTACGCAATCAACGTAGCTAAAGACCAAGGTTTGACAACCATTTCCAAGAGTGGCACTGGAGCGTCGTCCAAACATCACTATCTTCATAAAATGGATGATCCTTACACAGAGGCTAAGAAGTCCTACAACCGTGTCAGCAAAGTGGACAAGATTTCACGCATCATTTTCCCAGTTCTCTTTTTCATCTTCAACTTAGGCTACTGGGCCACATACGTCAACAGAAAGCCCGCCATCATGAAAACAAACAACCTAAACTGAATTTGACCAAATGCTAGTCTAGATCTGGTTTGGTTTGGAGGGTAGACGAGTTTTGCAGGAGGCCAAGTCCATTACATCTTATTGTGTGGAAGTGTGTGTGTATGTATGTATATGTGAGAGTGTGTATGTGTGTGAGAGTGTGTTTGATATGTCTTTTTTCTTAAGAGTTTGATATTTCGCACGTCCGTATAGATGGAAGGCAAATTTTAACATACAGTAGATTCACATGTAGTTGTGGACCTTGAAGGGAGCACATTCTCACGTCAGACTGTGTTTGTGTAGCATTTCTTTTCACCCCCTCCCCAACCCCACCACCACCACCCTCAGCTCTGGCCCTGTCCCCTGTTGTGAGTAACCAAGTGTTCCTTTGCTGTATCTTGATTGCTTGCCGTTTCGTAGAGTAGTCAAATTGTGTTTTCACTATGTTTTGACATGTTTGCACTTTGTTTCTAAGTTTGAGCAAGCATGCATATCAGAGTTTTCATTGTAGCTCATTACCAGTGATAAGGTTTTGATGCATCCACTGAGTTAACAACATGCATGTACGTACACACACAAAAACACACGTCGACGCAGTAGAAAATGCCAACAGAGCCATCCGTTTGTTGGTCACGTTACTGTGCTCTGATAGCCAGGGGCAGCCTGTATGGTTCCATAGGAACATTATTAATAATCGTCAGTGTCTGGCCTTCAGCTCGCACTGAATCTCGACAGACCAAACGCAGTATCATCTGGAATTGCTTTCACATCCCACGGGCCTGCCTGTACATTTTCTAGTTCGCTGGCTCTTATTGTTTTAACAGGCTGAGTATGTTCAATGACAGAGAAGCCATGTGCCTTGGTGAATCCACACATTAGAATGAATGGCTTTGACACATTCACACTTGCATTTACAGCACACATATGCACAAAGGTCGGTGCGTAAATTACATGCAAACATATACTGGTGTTCACAGGCTCTACAACAGTATGTGGCATGGGCATCAAGAGTAAAATTGCCCATTAGTGTGGAAGGTTAACAGACCTCTGCCTGTGAAAAGGTAAAGCGATGAGATTAAAGGGTCCAGCATAGTCATGAACAATTAACATGTGCATTTATGTTTTGGCTCATGGTATCTTTGACATGAGCAAACATAACAAACTACCACCGTTACCTCAGACTAAAGTCAAATAATGAATTGCAAGAAATTTGCTTTCCGTGGAAATGCAAACAGCAGCAACATCAGATGTTTTATATATTAAGTGTTTTTTCTTCATGCATATTTTAGTTTGGCACCCTGGTGTCTTTACTGCTTTGTTTTCACTGTATCTGCAGCTGGTATTGGTTGTTTTACTATTTATTGCATTTCTGCCTTGCTATTCATGTTGTACTTTTACCCTTTTATACTTGATTGTGTAAAGTATTTTGATGTTTATTGTTTACATATAATGTATTGTTTTTTTGTGTTTTAAAGTAGACTGCAAAAGCCAATAAGCCCATCATTCCATATGTCTTATCAAATATTGGAGACATTCCATCGTTGGAGACTACACACAGAATCTCCCTGTTAAAGCCAACAGTCAAACTTGTCCTTTTTGTCAAATTGGGGATTTTCTAATATGTGATGGTTTAAATGAATGAATGACTGTCTCCAGCTGTGGCCGCTGTCTCCGATCTCTGTTTTGTTGAGTGACATCTGTGTTTTTCTTGTTATGTTTTGTGTGTTGACTTCAGTATGCGTTTACACATGTTTTTATGATTATGAAGCAATTTGTGTTGCTTTTTTTGACGGATGCAGTTGGAATATTTTGCATTAGATTAATTATAGACTCTCTGAAGATGTATGTTTTCGACCCTTAACATGCCATCGATTTCTTCAACTGTATGTTCCATGGTAAGCATAGACGAATGAATGGACTGTGCTGTGGCCTCTCTAATGGTGTATTAATAACCAGACCATGTACAATGTATCAGTCATAGGTTAATGCATGACAATCTGTACACATGTATGTCTGCAACCTCCAATAGTGGTGTTTGTCACACTGAAATAGGGCTTAGTATCAATGTTTCTGTAGATCACCTCTGTTATTCACCAAGTACTCGATCTTAATGTCAGCAGCATCTGCATAAACACACCTAAACTCCAATGATTTGTGCATATTGATGTGATGCTACTAATTTAGGGCTGGCACAAAGATCTGAAAGTGTTTTACCCTTTTTTTTGGCTGTGCACAGACTTTTACCAAAGGTTTTGTCCGGTGTATTAACACACACTGAGCTGGCTCTACATCCATCCTGGTTTCAAACATTCACATTCAGTGAATTTTCATGGGAAATTAGTGTGCAAAGAATTTTAGAGATTTATACCTCGAGTTATGATTAATAGCGCAATTATTGTTCTCTATTTTAATTAATGATGCTACAAAGTCTGAAAGGAAACCAAACTAATGACCAGTGGATCATTCGCTTAGCTGTGGTTTCAATGTGTTGGACATCTCAGTTAATTTTACATTATAAAGAAAAAGCGGAACTATCCAGAGACTTACTACACAACAGAACAGTGGGATTGTATCCTGGTAAATCACATATCTGACTTAGAAATGCTAAAATGACATTAACCAGGGCACTGTGAACCCAGGATGAGAATTTTTCATAATCCTCCAAAATATAAGAGTAAAATAATACTTTGATGTGAGCACTTGATATAATCTCTTTGGTAGACTTGTTTTTATCATTTTGTATCAAAGTGAATCATAATACATAATACATAATAAAAGTCTGCTGAAGGTATCAAAAGCTGCTGAAAGCAGAATGAATTCTTGACTTTCACATCAGTGGGGAAAGTATCTAACATGGTTTACCCAGAGGTTCATCTAGACTCAAGAAGATCCTGCTAACTTTACCTAATATTCACACTATATAAGTGTACAATTTGTACGTTCTACAACACAGTCTATCAGATGACAACTTCAATACATTGCCTAAATCATTTAAACAGTTTTTTTGCAGAGCACAATATGCAGGTTTGCCTTTTTAATGTACATATCTTATGTGTCTGTGGATAGCAAGACGAGGGGGAAAAACACTTTCAGAGCCACACAACCATCACCTCTGCACATTGCAACAGAAATACAGTGGAGTCTGTGGCATCAAAACTACTCAGACTGACAACTGAACAGTCCTAAAAACAAGCAAAGTCTTGCAAAAAAGAATAATGCAGATTCAGAACGGACATGGAACAGTCTCATGGATTTTCCATGTACAGTTTACATAACGGAGTAGGTTAGAAGCCATTATAACAGTTTAATTTCTAAGAAGTTTAGATCAACATGACTCTACTGTATTTTTACAAATTACCCTGGTTTTGTTGGTGTTGTTCATTGAGTCATTTTATCTTCACGGGGCCAGAGTTAGCTTCAGCAGAAACATGTCATCCTATAAGATACAGTATATTGAGAGTATATTACTATAAGTATATTTATGCTATTTAGTACAGCATTAAATATTATATGTTTTTTACGACATAACCTCTACAGCATTGATGCAAATCTCTTGATGGGTAGAAAGCCGTAGACAAATAGATAAAATGAACAAATTATTAAACTAAATGGCAAAAACTGCTCAGAATAGTGTAACTAAGTTGTGAATTTGTAGATATTGTGAAATCAATTCCGATAGTTTTTGTGAATATTGATATGTCACGTCATTTATTTTTACATCAGATAAGTACTGCTGTCTTACATTAAGCTCTGTAACACTTTGTGTTATGGTATTTTTAAACGTAAAGTAGAGATAATATACATCAAGCTATTTACAAGATGAGTACATTGTGCACTATTCAAACCTAACTGTGAATTAGCAGCTGTCTGCAAGCAAAGTTGTACACACTGTTTCTCTCTCCAGCAATTTCACTGCATGTCCATACGCATTGAGAGATCAAAGACTTCCACAAACACAGCTCCGGGAACATTGTGGACTTTGTGTTTTTGTTGGGAAGTTACTCTCTACATGCTCAGTGACTGGACTTTGTATGTTGCCCTCTCTCGTTTGTGTGCTTACTGTATGAGATGTAGCAAATGGAAATGGGGATTAAAAGGACGTTGTATTTGTCTTGGAGTTATAAGGCCCTTCTTGGTCACATTTAAGCCTCAAAAGTTTAATTATTCAGTACGGCGGAGACATCTGACGGTGGTCTTTGAGGCTCATTTATATGCCATTTCTTCTGTTTTAGCTTTTGTTCTCTGCACTGTGCATGCAAGTCATTTTCTTGATGGCGTATACACTATTTTTTGTGCACTGAGGGAAACAAAACTGGTGCCATAGCTAAAACACAACCTCTTTCTTACAATGTACACTATGTCATAAGCTCATCATTTATATAATTAATGGGTTTCAGTGCTATTCAAGTAAAGTCATTACCAAAACAGTTGTCAGATTATGCCACAAGTCTTCAGTTTTCCTCTGGCAGAAACATAGTATAAATGTGAGGTAGTGCATTGATAAGGAGGGAACCTTGTCATGTCTATGGAGGCTGACATGTTAACATGCTTTATGGCTGCACAGGTGAACTCCAGCCTGAGGGTGCTGCAAAAATTCAGCCATTTTTGATCAAATAAATTATTTACAGTCATGAGAAAAATCTGAAAAACGCTCTCCAACACTGCCAAGAAAACCCTTGAAGCTGTGGTTTTATGTAAAAGTATCACAACCTAAACTTACAAATTACAAACTGGATGAAAGCAGGCTGATAACAGAAGCAGAAGACATCAAATCTGCACATTACAGAAGGCTGTAAGGCTGCACAGTTGTCTACTGACTCCAAAGGTTACTGTTGCTGTCTGGCTCAAGTCCAGTCCCAACTGCCCTGTAGGTGCCTTCGACTGCACAGGAATGCTATTATGTTTAAAGCTAAAACACCCCATTTTTCTCAGCACACCGGGGAAAATGAGCTCTCTAAAAAGCCCCCACATGGACGCATAAGGTTGTTTGCTTGCTTGTGCTTGCTATGATAAATGAAACAATCTATTATAAATTTAGTGGCTATTGTTCATACTACTTCTAGGACAGTATACAGCACTTTGTGCTTGTGTGGCGCACCAGTGCTGTGCTTATTTCCCTGATCTGAAACACAGAAAAGACATTTGAAAAGTTAATAAACGTGAAAATAAGATCTGTACAGTCATAAATAGCCATCGTGAAAGCCGTCTTCTGGGACAATAGGTTTATAGAGGCAATTTAATAAGATTGAGCAAGTATACCTGCTACAATCTTCAGCGAAAATCGTGTAATTGAAGCAATACCAGGAACACACACAATATTAAAGGTAAAGAATAATATGGGAAGCACCACAAAAGGAGCAAGTACATAAATTTATACAAAAAAAAAAAAGTGCATACAGGATGCAGAAGATGTAATTCACCAAAGTTACACAAAAAGGGTTTATGGTTAAGCACCTACTTAACATGATGATGCACACTTTTGTTTTACTTCAAACGCCAATTTAGAGCCATTGTAAAACCTGGTGACCTCAGTGATTACAGTAAGCCAATAGATGCAAAGACAAAACATGCAAACAGGGCTAATGGGCATCTGTATATGACCTGAATTTAGCTCTGTGACCCTCCCATTGATTGAAAGCCGGGACGCTGTGTGAGAGGAGAATGCTGATGTCTTATCTCCATCGTCTCTCTTCTTGTGAAGGTATGAGGGAAATTCCTGTCAGACATAAAAGATGTTCCCCCTTTGTTTTTAACCTCTGTTCAAAGTGTCCACCTTTCTTTTATTACGGGTTATTTGTGGGGCTGCTGATAAATTGTTTCCATCCTTTTATCCAGGAGTTGCTGTTCTTTACAGTGAATAAAGATAAAGTGCTTTCATGTGTCTGTTAGTGTGATTGAGTGTTTGGTCAAATGCACTGTAGGTTTCAGTTAATAGAAAAACATCACAGTGGATTCTGCGGTCCGGAGACGTCTGCGTAATAGACTGGTCGACCAAAAACCACTCAGGGGAGCCTTCAATCTCAAAGACAAGCAGTTGTGCACAGAGGACGACACCATTACCGTTATGATACTGCAGCCAGCTGCTGAGTACTTCTAATGCAGTTAAAGGTGGAGAAACACTTCTTCACATTCCAGTAACTTGTGCTGGGAACCGTCATGAATACAGAGTTCGCATGTCGGACCCAGCTGTGGCAGTCCTGACAAGTGCCAGGTACATTCCAGCACAGACTGACAGGTGACCGTATAAACCACAGCTCATATTTCCATTAGAAAAGGTCAACGCAGGATTATGTCTAATCTTTTAGATTAGGAGGACATGTGGCCATGGCGGGAATATATATCAAACAGCAACCCAAGACGAATAATGTCGGAACCCATCGATCCACAGGCAGAAACTTTGACATCATTTAGGGAGCAGATAATGATCACAAATAATAAATCCTTTCGTGAAACAAGTAGCAGCAGGTGACAGTCAGTACTTCATGTGAATATAAACGCAATATGTGGCGTTCAGTAATACCAGACTGCAAAAAGGAGTTCAGCTGTTCTTTGGATGTATAATACGACAATCTGACAATCAAATCTAAAATGGAGCAGGTTTGTTAAATATGAAAGTGACAATATGCAAATGGTGTATTAGTTCAGGTGTCTTTATCACACTGCGTTATTAGAAATAGACAAGCAGGTAGGTATTCTGTATGTTACGGTATGAAACTAATGCTGCATGGTTGTGGGGGGAAAAAAGGACATGAGTATTTTGACTGAAGACTGAATAGACTACACAGTTACTTCAAAAAATCACACATAATATTAATTTATAAAGGTCAAAACAAATGTAATTACCATAATGTCTCCAAGTGTAGAGTGGGTCGTCCAACAATCGAAGGGTTGGCGGTTCAAATCCCACTCTGTCCTAGTCATGTGCCATTGTGTCCTTGGGCAAGACATTTCACCCACCTTGCCTCCAGTGTCACTCACACTAGTGTATAAATGCCTGTAAATGTTTGGTAGTGGTTGGGGGGGGGGGCTGTTTGGCATAAATTGGCAGCCACACCTCTATCAGTCTGCCCCGGGGCAACTGTGGCTACAAATGTAGTTTACCACCACCAGAGTGAGAATGTGAGAGTGAATGAATAATGGATCAATAATGTAAAGTGCTTTGGGTGCCTTGAAAAGCACTACAAAAATCTAATATATTATTATCATCATCATAAAAATATACAGATTGCAACCTTAATTTTGGATCACATTTGTAATTTCCAGTTCTCCAATTAGATCACCTTACATCCTCCAAAACATGGACCTTGAAATTATAACCTTTTCTGAGTTGCACAGGCCAATACTGTGATAACATTAAAATGGGCACTAGAACAAGCTTTTACATTAATATAAAAGGTTACATTTAGCCCAGAAAATGTTATTTTTATTATAGCCTTTATAGCTAAATTTCACTATATTTATTTAACGCTTTCATGCATGAATTATGAGAATCTTAATCATGTTTTTTCCTCAGTATTTTTATTCCTTTTTGGGAATGGAAAAAAACAATGTGATTTTTTTTTTTAAGAACCTATTTACAGTTAGAAAACCATGTGTTTAATATTACAAGCAAACAGACACGTATTTCCTGATAAGCAATAAAAATATCTTTAATGTTGCCAATCTGATTTGTACTCACATTTTAACATATGTACTTGAAGATAATATGCAAAAAAAACCTGTTTGTTTAATTTTTTTTAATTTTTTTAAAAAAATTTTTTACATGCGAGCATGTCACTGCAGATCAGGTTTAGCTAGAACACCAAAGTTACAGTAGTGGAGTAGTGGTATGAATTACAGTGTTCGGGATGATGCATGAGCCTCTACTGTGTTGGCCGATATGGAACTAAAACAATAAAATCCATAAATATACAAGGCAACACCTTTGAATAGCTGTCCACTGGAGTGACCACTATGCATGACAGGGTTAATAGAGCCCAAAGTGCACAGTCTTTGTCCTACTGCTATAAAATACAGTGCCTAATATGCAGAGTTTCCTCCCATGCCCCTGAATTTTTTTTTCTAGAAACTGTTACTATGCTCCAAAAGTATGCAAAAAAATACTTAGATTTTAAATCACATAACTAATAATGTAATTAAAAAATAAATCATCTCAGCCCTTCTGAAGGAATAACTGTCTTACAAACATGTATATTCATCTATCCAGAGGGTGCATTGTATGCATGTGATAATGAAATGTCACCTTATCAGGCTCATGCACACATTTAAATTTCCATATCAGATCAGATTAATATAAAAACAAGCATAAATATGCCAAATAAAAACAAAATAGGACCAATAACCCTGTGGCTCAAAGGGTATGTTCTATTGAGAATCAATAACAACTTGAATTTGAAAGATTGTCAGGTTCTGCCGCTATGTTAGACTCCTGTGGTCTTGGTGCAGGAGATCAATCTCCCAATAGAAGTGGGTCTTACTTTGACTGGAGGAGAAGTCAACTAATTAAATGAGAGTCCATATATGACCTCCTATCAGTGCTCAATAGTAACTATACTGATATCACAAACCATTTCCATGTTATAAGCCATCAAAATATGGCCCATTATAAGTAAAGGCACATTTTTAATATTTCAAAAATTCATCAAAAATCCAAAAATCAAAATTTATCAAACCACTGAGAAACTTGTAGACATTGTCCTAGGAAAGCTACATATAACATTTAAAAGGGAGTGGTCTGGCATATGGAACCGTACAGAGGATACCCGAGGTGTGCGAGTATGGAACCGAACAGAAACACCCGAAGTCTACGGATACGAACGGAACCATAAGGACATGAATTTAGCTGCAAAAGAAGCACAAATGGGAAAGCAGAAACAAACATAACAAGTCCATATAACTGGATGTTTGTGATATACATGTTCCTAACTTTTTAGAATTTAGGGGCGGATCCAGAAAAAATGGAAGGGTGGGGGGGCTATATACATATATGTGTATACAGGAGCAAATATCACATCCCAAAAAGAATGAAGACAGTCAGATAACTGGTCACCTGACAGCTCAGTGGGTGTATAGCTCAGTAGGTAACGCACTGGACTTTGATGAAGACGACAACAGTTGAAGCGCTAATTTTTTCCGTACATTTTCAAATGGAGAGCACAGGTAAGTAAATCTGTCATTGTAATTTATATATAAAGTCATCATGTATAAAGATATTCACAAAAGTACAGAATAATCATGACATATTTTTCAAGTTGATCTACATATTCTCATCTATTTGTCAGAAAATTACAAGTAAATGAGATCCATTGTTTACTTAATCAGTTTTATAAATCTGTAGGCTATATGTAGAAAATATGTTCTTCACAGGATTGTGTGAAATATGTGCTGTTTGCGGCATGTATGGAAACGTGTGGCTGTTTTTTTTTTATATGTTTACAGACAAAAGCCTATGGACTAACCTGTATCCAATATGCTGTAACAAATAATGCTGAATAACATATTGCAATCTAGACGTTTACTGTTCTGTGATAAAATGTCTCGATTCCATATTTTTCTGTACAGAATCATATGTCACAATCGTTCACACGGAATTTCCAGATCATGTGACACTAATTGGCCAATCAGAAGCATGCCGTATTACTAGTATTTCTGTAGGTATATATGGTTCTATATCCACAGCCAATTTGAAATGAATCTGACCAGTAGTTTTGTAAAATAAGATATTTAAAGAAATTACTAATGAATACGATGAAAAAAGATGACGTCGGACACAATGCCTTTACAATAGCTCATGGCTAATCAGCTGCTGAGCTAAGAGTGTTATCAAATAGACTTCAAATACAGCATCAATATGATTCCCTTGGTATGAACACTGACTAAACGTGACAACAGAATCTAAACAATAATGCAGGAAAGCCAAATGTTTCCTAGCGATTACAACCTCAGCCACAAGAAAAGGTAGTTACACTAATAACTGTGCACAAAACATTGAAACTAGTCAAAATAGACTACGGGGCACTTTACACGATGATGCTTGGGGCTGAAAAACGCTAAATATTTTATTATATAATATTCTTTATACATTTTATATTACTTATTTTTTTAATTTATTTTCCATCCATCCATCCATCTTCATCCGCTTATCCGGGGCCGGGTCACGGGGGCAACAGTCTAAGCAGGGATGCCCAGACTTCCCTCTCCCCAGACACTTC
>JAQQZY010000007.1:13798117-13814462 GCA_030068375.1 Ostorhinchus rueppellii | reverse complement strand
ATGCCGTTTGACAGAAAATTTGGTTCATATTGATCATGTTACAAATGTCCTTTTTCTGGCTACCATCCACAGTTCATACGGTGTTATTTTCATTCACCCGGTGGACTTTTGTAGGGAAACATTGGCCCTCTGACCATTATTCTGCCACTACCAGGCCAATGTACATCAAATTAAGTTCATATTGACTGTTTAACAATTATCATGGATAGATTTGTATATACCAGGGGATTCCAGGGATATACCCTTGCCGTTGGCCCCCGACAGCATAAGCCTCATTTTTATTTGGTGTTTGAGGACGTGATAGAAGTCTATCGCTCAGTGTTTTCATCGACTGTATTGAATTAGTTATCAGAAAAACCATGACACCCCCCCAATAAGCCTCTCAACAGGAGTTTATGATTTGGCTGTTGTCTGGTGTATGGTTTTGAGGCATTAGTGACCATATTTGGACAAAAGGGGCAGAACAAGGCTAACTTACTAGTGGAACCTGCTCACCAAAGCTACAGTGGTGCTCTCAAGAAAAACTGTTTTGTTTTTTTTGAATTATTTTTTAATAAGCAGTAAACGTTAAACTTTTGTATTTGACCTGAGAGGACAAATCTAAAGATGACTCTTTAGATCACTTATTAGAGCCTCCAAATAAACCAGATGAGACCAGAATGAGTCCTGGAAAGAAAAAAAAAACCCAAAACCCTTGGTATTTTTAAAGAGTCCAGTGTAAATGTATGGGGCCCAGGATTTTTTGCAGCTTACTCCAGCAGCCATGAATGGATATTACAGCTTTTACATAATCCTGCATTACCTTTAGCTTAGAACTGAGATCCGTCCCCTTTGTATGTTAAGTAAGGTTTGAAAATATGATTAAAACGATCTAAAAAGTTTAATGTTGTTGAATCACAAGTATAACACTTTGGTTGGTCAGGATTTTTTTATGTGGTATGATGATCATATCAGGAGGAAACATGTTAATGCTAAAGTCATGACTAAGAAACGTAATTAAAATGCCGTAGTTTGGCATGTTTCTTTAAATCGACACCATACAGACAACTCGCAGGACCAGTCAGGCCAGTGTTTATTAAAAGTAGGATGTGGACTATTTAATTTCCTCCGAGTTGACAGTAAAAATGCAACAGACCTGTCATGACCCACATCTACAGCCAACATGAAATGATGCAACAGTGAATGTTCATTTTCCAGTTTTGTCCGTTGATGTTTTTGACAAAGTTTCACCACAGGCAGCACAATCACAGACGCATCATACAATAGAGCCTGGCAGCTGGCACAAGAAAATGTTAAGTTTGAATATATTTCCCTAAAACTGAAAAAATAAATGTCAAACACAAAACTCAAGACGGGCACATTTTACTCAACCGGGTCCGTTTGAGCTGACGAATAAACAGCAGCACATCCTTCAGTGAAAATATTCCCCATGATCCAAGGCCGGTGGGTAGTTGTACAACATATCTCAAGTAAATTGCTTCGTGCTTAATTCCGGTCGCAGCCTTTGCCTTCTGGGTAAAAGCAACTCTTTTCTGTGTCAGATGATGTGTTAAAGCAATCTTATGTTTGCAGTGCCCCGCAGGCCCCAATATTTGAGTAGGGTAGGGGCTGTGCAAAGTGGAATTATAAGCAACATTCCAAGCCTCAACTCTGGCTGGAAGCTTATATTATCATTAAAAAATTTAACCAAGCTAGCTATTAATATCCTATATTGTTTTTGTCCCCACACACAGAAAGTAAAGCAACTAAAGCTGCCATTTCTGTTGGAATGTGACTCGATTAACCCTTTAACACCTGTAATGACCGTCTCTCTGGCGCTGCATTTTGCACTTAACTGCACTCAAATTACTGGAATGACTGAACTGTTTGCGCTATTCACAAAATTCAAATGGCATCGGAAAGGGGATATCCTGAGCTTTCCGACACTAGGGACAGCCTCAGGAGGTAGAGCGGGTTGTCCATTAACCGAAGGGTTGGCTGTTTGAATCCCACTCTGTCCTAGTCAGTCACTCCTTGTCCCCAGTATCACACTGGTGTTAGTGATGGCTCTAGGTGCGAATTGGCAGCCACGCTTCTGTCAGCCGTAGGGGTCTTAGAAAATAGGTTTCGGAAAATCTCGCGATATTTCATTTTGCAAAACTGTATCGATATTTGCAGATATAGCAGAAGTTAATTTTTGTTTATTGGGTTTTTTTGTTGCTTCTATTTTGTTTATTATTATTATTAAAACTTTTAGTTTTATTAAATAATGGTTATTTGAAGAATCCTAAAAGCACTTTTTCATCATTCCTCTGTTGGGATTGCACCAAAATAATGTTATGAACTAATAGAATATGAACATTTGAGCAGGATCTTAAACTGTAATGTCTGTAAAATACAATTTAAGTTTTAACACAGGAACATTTTGTAATGCAGCATTAGATCCTGTTGTGATCAAATAAAAAATGTGTTTAGTATTTGTGCATATTTCTGGTTTAATTCAATTCTTCAAGGAAATAATTTTAAAAACAGAAGCAAACAAAAAAATTACTTTTTTAACAGTATTACGATATATCGTGTTGTGTTCCTAGTACTGTGATTTGTATCGTATCACCAGATTCTTGCCAATACACATCCCTTGTCATGTAGTAGTAGTAGTAGTAGTAGTAGTAGTATGATGTAGTTTACCACCACCAGAGGGGGAATATTAGAGTGAATGAATAATGGGTCAGTAATATAAAGTGCTTTGGGTGCCTAGAGAAGTGCTATTGAAATCTATTTTATATAATAGGGGTGCAAAAGAAAAAACTGACATGGTGATTTTTTTTTTTTTTTTTTTTTTTTTTTTTTGTAACCCTGCAATATGAAAAAAATACTCAGGAGGATATAATAGCTGTGTTGTGCCAATGTAAATGGTCAAGCAAATTAGTTGTGTTGGCCCTGTCGACACAGAACACATGTTTGAATATTATCCTTCTTGTAGCCAAAATAATTCCAGATAACTGACGTTGCTTTTCTTTTTGGCACCAAGTCTTTGTTTTCAGCAACTTTCTCTTGTTCGTTGCTCCTTTTTCAATGTTGTTACCAGCGACTCACTCCGTATGCAGGGGCGTGGTCTGCTTCAGTAAACTGATTAAGAACGATTGTGTCAGGTAAAATTAGATGAGAACACATCGAGTTCATTTGCCTCCTACATGGCAAGACCTACAGTGTGACTATTGCACTCGCATACTTCGTAATGACAATGCTCAAACAACACACGTGCAGCTCTATTATATAACACTTTACGTCAGCAGTGTGGAGCAGAGTCTTAGACAAAGTCCAAAATTATCACCTGGAAATACCAAAAAATATGATAATTCATGATATGAAACTAAATGAAGACCAAAAAGCAAGCTTGAGCAGATGTAAAATAGTTGTAAGTTTATTTTTGCAATCTCAAAAAGTTTTGTAATGAATATTTACAGTTGTTTCTGATTATAAATATTCTAAAAACTTCAAGTCTTTTTTACTGGAACACCCTGTTTTAAGCATTTATTGTTTATTATAATGATAATTAATGGCCAGATATTGAAAGTGAAGTTCTTCCTGAAAACAAAGGTGCAAAAGATTTTACAAAAAACACATTTTCTGACACTTTGAAAAGAAAGCATAAAGACACTTAGGCGGCCGGTTGTAATGGCAGTCTTAAAAAGGTTATTAAACTAAATTCGGAGTCAGTTTGGGGCAACATTTGTAATTCCACTCAGTCATGAAGCTGTTTCCTATGAACGCTGGCTTTAATTTGTCACAGTCTGCTCTCCTGCTGAAAACCAGGCAGTGAAAGACGTATACATCAACTCCTACCATCCACTTTAATGCTTTCCTAGCCTGCTCTCACAGTACCCCCCCCCCCCCCCTTCTGTGTCACGTCTTAATGCTTTATTTTGTTTTCTCAATGTAATTCTTTGAACTGTAAGCTGGCTTAGAAGCACTTTACAGTTGCTTGTGGGTCAATCACATCCATTAAAACTTGTTAAAGCAGATTGTTACTTATAGCACTTTACTGTAATCTCTTCAAGTGCTTTTCAGTAATGACCATTTTAATGTGATAATGGATTTATTTTTATTTTTTTTCCCTCAACAGATCTTCCTGCTGGCATGCCCGCCATGTAAGACAGCAATGGTTGTATTCAGGTGAGTGCTGTGGTTAAAACCTCAATCCTCTTTATTTTATCATAACCCTTGCTACTCATGCGGAACAGTTCCGTGGTTGGTAAATTGCCTTGGGAATAATACACAGCTCATTATGTGGATATCCAGGGGTGGTGTTTATAGGTCACATCTTCAGGTTTTACAAAATGTATTTTTTTTCCATTTTCCAAACCCCAGATAAAATTGTTTTAAAATCCCTCTTTGGGCGGCGCATGCACCGGCATGTTTTCGTGACCGTTTCGGTATGTTTTATTAACGTTTGTCATTTCACACCGTAGAAAATCGGTTCACATACTTCCATAAGCGGATAATCTGGTATTTCCGTCACACACTCAATCGGTGTCCCATGCGATTGGCAGTTGGAGTTGAGGACCAATCACAGATCAGCGCACGCATATCTTCACCTCTTACTGTAGGGAGTTGGATCAGTGCTTTGTTCCTTAACATGTGCAACATAATTTGTTGAAAGATGAGACTGGCATGAACATTTGGATATAGAACTCTTGGGTATTGTGTTTTTTACAAGTAAAGTAAGTGTTTAAAATTGAGAAAATACCCTTGAAACTCTGAGGGTTTAACTCAGACAAAAACAGCCGATACAAGTTTGTGTCTTGTCTCTGTCTTTTGTTATTTATATCCAAGAGGCTGCTGAAATCACATCCCAGATAATCTTTCATGTCTTTTTCAACACAATGAAAAATAGGTGTTGTTTTATGCAGATTTTCAGTTTGGGTGTAAAACTCCCAAGTGGAAATGTCAAAAATCTCAAAATATCACACTCTGCAGAAGTTGTTGGGAGGATAAAAGTAAATGTAAAGTGCAGTGAAGACGGAGAGTAAATAAATGATGGTGTGGAGCAACGAGAAGATCGCAATGTTAATACAGAAAACAAATATAAATGCTATAGTAAGTGGTAAACAGAAACGGCAAACAAAATGCCGTAGTGTGATGAGGAGCAGAAGCAAATGTTAGACAAACTCTCAAACAAAACGGTAGTGTGAAATAGTCGATGTCGAGTACAGCTTGAGGTTTTCTGAAAAAATTTGTATTTGCTCCTCAAGTAACGACATTCATATTATGCTAAATACTACATCTGTCTGGCAAAATCCACTTTAAAAGTTGAGAAAGTAAAATCCATGTGTACCTGTGTGTTTACATGAAGTTTGTGTTGGAGTCTGTTTAATACTCACTTTCCAAGCTAATACCAGTCTGCCTCCCAGATTCATAACAGCATGTGCACGGATTTCTATGTATGTATCAGAACTTTTTTTCCTTTTTACTGCAAATCCTGACACCCGCTCTATTTTTCTTTAATGCCTCATCTGTTCCTCAGCCATCGCTGAGGAACAGATTCCTCAATATGTTACAACATTTTGTAACATATTGGCTAACTTTGTGCCCATGAACAAGGAATTCTACTCCAGTTCATCCTTACTAGGGCTGCATGAGACTGGAAAAAACTGACATTGCGATTTTTATTTATTTATTTTTTTAACCCTGTGAGATATATATATATATATATATATATATATATATATATATATTGCGATATGAAAAAAATACTCAGGAGGATATAATAGCTGTGTGGTGCCAATGTAAATGGTCAAACAAATTGAAACAGTTGTTTCTTCTCATTGTGGTGACAGGTGGAAGACACTGTCGACACAGAACACATTTCAGTGTCATCCTCAGTGTTTCCCACAGGACAGGAATCTATTTACGGTGGCAAGGTCATTGGGGGTGGGGGGGTGCGACCAAGAAAAACGCACGAGTTTTAACACTTGAACACTTTTGTTGCATACAGTTACATCATTATTAATGAGCAGAACCATGCTACTTACAGCGCCAGCTAAGCACCAGCAGCTACACAAGTGTGACGTGGGTAGCCTGTTAGCTAATGTTAACGCTACTAACAGCGCTAGTTAATGTCTCTTCACATGTTAAACTTCCAGCTACATTAACAGAGACACAGGCTAATATAACATGATGAGTTGTAGGTGTTCAGACCACTGCTTTAGTTACCGTGGTCTTTCGCGCTAGTCGTCTTCTTCTGGCAGATGAGTTGAGTTAAGTGCATCTTCTTCGGTTGTCTTGGCGGAGTGACGATTTACACCACCACCTACTGCACCAGAATTGTAATGACTAGCTACATTACAATGCTTTCATGAGCGAGGTCGAGCCAAAAGGGAAAAAATATTTGTGGCAGAAATTATTTATTCGTGGCGGGCCGCCACAAATAAATGAATGTATGGGAAACACTGATCCTTCTTGGAGCCAAAATAATTCCAGATAACTGATGTTGCTTTTCTGTTTGGCACTAAGTCTTCATGTTTGGTGATTTTTCTCTTATTCGTTGCTCATTTTTCAATGTTGTTACCATCGACTCACTCCATGTGCAGGGGCGTGGTCTGCTTCGGTGAACTGATTAAGAAGGATTGCAGGGTTCTCACCAGACAATGGAACAACGTGCTGTGTCAGAGTACTGCTGGCTCAGCACCGCTATACTCATTTTCAACTTTTTTTCTATTTTCCCCTGATAATTTTGCTAAAATCTACTGAAATCCATCGGCTTTGCAGGGATGCTTTCCATTTTCCAGTGCCATGTTGTTCTTCCTTGGAAATCTCATGGAGTTGTGTCTATTGCGAGGTTTTAGCGCAAGACTTTCTTCCAGCGTGAAAGATACCCCCACCCCAGCCCCTGCTGCCACCTCCGCTGCCAGGATAGTATAAATTTCTGGGGAGAACCCTGGATTGTGGTTGGTGGGTCACTGTGCCCAGTGTGCGTTAGGTACCCAGGTTAAATTAGATGAGAACATGTTGAGTTCACTTGCTTCCTACATTCCAGGACCTGCAGTGTGTCTATTGTGCACACGTATATTGCGATGCTGATGCTCAGATGATATATTGTGCAGCTCTAATCCTTTCCTCTCAGGCACTATGGAGTATAAGTAAAAAAGCATTTGTTTTTTCCACAAAATTCTACAGAATAAAGACAATGGTTTCAAGACAAAGGTGCTGTAACAAGCCAAAAAAAAGCAATGGTGCAAATGCAGAATGGACTTTCATTGGGGTAATCCTGCTATTGGATCACTATTTCAATCCTCCTTCTCCTCCAATCCACTATCTGTACATAGTTTTCAGTCTCTGTGCATTGAACTGCAACGACACACTGCAAATGCCAAACTTTGTTTTTCAGGGATTTAGTCATTTTATTACTCAGCTCACTTTCCCTCATGCAAATGTTTCACCAAAACGACTTCTCCCTGATGTAGTTTTAAAGGTGCTGTCACTGTGCTCTCCGATTAACGTCACCAGAGAACGTTGTGATGAAATACAAAATCCAAACCTATAGTTTTATTTTTCCAGCACTGGTAAAAGAGTACTGATTTGTTCATGTCTGGATATATCAGATTACAACAGTGTCTGCTAGCAAATGACCATCTACTAGTTGAACACAGAAATGAATATTTGGAAATTGAACATTTAAAGTCAATTGATGTTGGAGTATATTAATTTACATCCTATTAAGGTCATAATGAGCTTGATAACTATTACGGATGCAACGTCACTCGTGGGGTTGGGTGGAGTACTGTTCAGTACACCCTGCATGGGACAGTCCACCTTTATGGACTGCCGTTTTTCGGTTTTATAATTGATTTTGTGTTGGTGCTTTACAGGCCACTGAGTGTCTACATGGTCAGGCAGGTGAAAGCCTGTCCCTGCAAGTTAATGTACAATCAATGTGGAAGCACAACAGTGAGAAACACATAAATGGGCAGTTGATTTAGCTGATATTCTGAAAATGCAGTTAGGAGTTTCTGAATATTTGAGTAACCCCAAATATTGATCCACTAGACCAGGGGTCACCAATCCTGGTCCTCAAGGGCCAGTATCCTGCATGTTTTAGACGTGTCCCTCTTCCAACACACCTGATTCAAATGATGAGCCTATCATCAAGCTCTGCAGAAGACTGACAACGACTGCAGGATACCGGCCCCCGAGGACCAGGATTGGTGACCCCTGCACTAGACCATGGTTTAGTAATGCACAACAAGGATGTGTGTGGAGAGGCCATGGTAATTTGGTAACTTGGAAGGCCAGTGATGCCTGAACACATAGCCTATATGCCAGTGGATTCTTCTTAAAACAAGGGAATATTATCAGTTAACCCTCGAAAGTCTAAACAGTTCCTGGTAACCAAATACATCACATTTAAACATGTAATAACTTCTGAACCTCTAATCCTATCAATAGATTTAAATATTTCAGATAAAGAACAGTTTATCAGCTTTTCAGAGACATCAGATATAAGCCAGGGGGATGTTCAAAGGTTCCTTAGTCATTTTCTATAACATTAATTCACCAGTGAAACCCACATAGTTTGACAAATGACAATGGTTGTGGATTCTTGCTGATATATTTTGCTGAAGTAACTCACTCTTTCTTCATTTTCCTCTGTTTTGATACAAAGAACCTTGAAACACCCTGATCTTTATGATTATCTACATTGTCAGGAAATTAAATATAGGAAAATGCCAGATTTTTTGTGAAAAATGGAAAATCCAGGAGATAATATGATAATGAATGGTGATAGATCTCTTAAAGGTCACCACAAAAATAGCTCTAGGTCTTTAAGGGTTAAAGACCTGATGGGAGAATCGATTCAGCATTTCCTAAATTACATACAGCTCATTATGTAGAGGACTGTGCACATCATACTGACAGTCTTTTGCATCATCTATTCTGTACGTGAACTCGCTGTAGGAGGCACTAGCAATGAATTTACATCTTAAATGAAATGCAATAAAACAGGCAAAAATAAGCAGGTTTTGTTTTCATCTACAATCTATTGTCCCATTGATTGCAATTGCTTAGTAAATGGGTGTCCACAGAGTTTTGTTCTAATGAATTTGTCGAGGATTAGGCCCTTTTTTTTTTTTTTTTTCTTCCACAACAGCTCCGGTCTGGGGAGTTAATTATTCAGGACAAATGATTGTGTTTTTTTGCCTTTGGGATTTACTCAGAAATAAATGTAAGCAGGGTCACTTTCCTCCCCCATCGCCCGTGGGAGTCACACGGCGAGCAGCTGTGAAGGCTGAATGCAGCATTATCAAGTCACCCCTCAGTCGAGTCTTACCTGAATTAATCACAAAGTAACAAACCAAAGCACAACTGTGACTTTGACAAGTTTTATGAACCTTTCAGACAGGTGTGCGTCCTCATTTCTCAGTGGACTTCACCGAGGCAATTTAGAGGAAAGTAAACTGCACCGTGTGATACAGTGAGTGTACATAACGCAATATCATATCTGCTGATATTTCAAGGTAATTTTGTTGCACTGTGCTATTTTATGTACATGTGCAATGGATATCCACTTCATCTGCAGGCCAGTAATTATCTTTGATGTAAATGTGACCCCTCATATGCTGTGAGTTAAAAGGGAATGTCAGGAGGAACACTTTCTCAAGAGGTAAGACATCATAACCGTTTTTAAGATTTACTGTTGTTCAGATGACTTGCAATGTGTAAACCTAATTTCCAGAAAAGACTGGACATTTTCTAATATGCTGTAAAACTAAATTTGGAAAAAATGTAAATTCTGTGTAAATTTGTCAGGAGATAACATGCTGGTGGTACAAAAACGACAGCACAAGCACTGCTTGTTCTGATATTGTTAGTGATACATTGTGATGAATAACAGTGACTAACACCGCCCATTTCTGTCTGAACCTGCTCCACCCCCACCCCACCCCGCTTTCTCATTTCAAACACCACCCTCAATGTTTTCCCAATGCCCCCTTGAGAAGCACTGCTTTAGACAGTGTTTCAGAGCTAAACATAAAGAAGTGGATAACATCTATATTTATGGTCAGTTTGGGATGAAATGTTACAATATTATGTGCAGTTTAGCATTAATCCCAGTCAGTATCTGTAATGAGATCTTGAATGATGCATGAATCCCTTTTTGTGTTTGAGATCCAGGATCCTTACTGATTATTATCATTCAGTATTGATTTGACAATTTAAAGCTGAAAGTAACTATAAGTTATACTGAAGCATCAACGTACGGTTCTCCAACGTATTCAGTGAACTGGAAATGCTGATCAGTAATTTCTGATAATTGGCATCATTTTAATGCAGATTTGAATGAACTGTTCTGCTTTTCTGAATAAGGGTCTGGCGGCCCCTCAACTGACAGCTGGGCTTATTTAAACTGACATTCCTACAGCACTGCTGTTTTCCCAGTGACCTTGGTTGTCACAACAGTTATTTTGGCTCGTCTGACAAAAAGCGTAGTCAAACGAGATAGATGTAGGTCCACACTTGGGTTTTTATACATGGCGACTTTTAGAATAATAGCTGGTTAGAAGAAACATTTATCCTGGTGTTGTGACAGTGCAGCTCTGCAAGTTTTACAGGACAAAGCATCACACTCCCACTGTCTGCAGGAGTAGACAGGCTGTATTTGGACTGTGGGGTGACTGAGATGGAAGCAGCCCAAGAATCTGGGCTGGAAAAACATTCTGACTACAAATGAATCACAGAAGGGATTGATTTAATTAGTATCATAACATTTGTGTGAGTTCGCAGCAGATCGTTGAAATGACAGGTTTTCAATATGCAGCCTGAGGTGTCAATAGCCTGACAACTGACAAACGATTATGAGGATGAATGCAGTGGAGGAGAGACAGTATCCAGAGGCAAGTTTAGAAAACACTGGCTGAATGGTGGCACAGATGAAGGTAGACCAGACAAAAAGACACTCAAAAGTACTTAGTTTTTACCATGAAACACTTAAATTACAGTAAAAGTAGTCATTGAGTCATGGTATAAGTGGAACCACTGAACTGTAACTAAAAGTAAAAATAGATAGATGAATAAAATAAATAAAGATAAAAATAAACAAAATAACACTGACTCAAAGCCAAATGTAAACTAATGTTTTTGGGGTTTTTTTCTGTTGGTTTTATGGAGAACTTAGGTGCTGGGATGGCTTTTTGTTATTGGTCTTACCTGGCAAAAAACAACCAAAATCATGATTCCAGATGAGTAAAGAAGACATTTGTGTTCAATATCATGTTATTTGTGATGATGTTATGAATCTTATTTACTTGTTGTCTCCTATATTACCTTACAACTTGGTAAAACACTTATCAGTGTCCTTTATCTACACTGCCCGGCCAAAACAATATGCCATACTGTAATATTTAGTTGGATTATGGCTTACACAGTGTCACAACGTTGCTGAAGGCAGACCTGACCAAGTGAATCAACCCCAGATCACGACACAGGCCTGCACTGAAGACACTAGGCATGATGGGTAATCACTTCGTCACATCACTCTGGAACAGGGTCAGTCTGGACTCATCAGACCACTTGACCTTTTTCCATTGAAACGCATTCCAATCTTTAGGCTCTCAATCAAACTGATGGTTGTTTAAGAAATGAGAAGCTACTGCATCAGTTAGAGTAAGAGAAGTGGGCGCGGCTGAAACATATTAGGCCATGTCCACACAAAACCACATCTCTTCCTATCTGATCTTTTTCTGTCGTTTTCAACAAAGTGCTCTGTAAACATGGAATGAGGAAATCCAAAACCCACACAAAGCCACTGAAAACAATGTAGTACAACTGCCAGGCCTGTATGTGGTGTTGTAATGCTCTTGCAAAAAATGGAGAAGATGTGGCGCAAGTGCATGAAGCGTACTTGGTTCTACTGGGTCTGATCCAATATTTCCTTAGTTGCCCCTCTGGTTGCTCCTCTCTGCAGTCGATCCAAGAGCATTTAGTGAATAATGTTAGCTGTGGTTGGTTGTTGCTCATTGTAACGATAGAGTAGCCGAACATTTTGATTCAATATTTCAGTAAGTTCATTAGTTGTTGTAGCATGGGCACTACTCTGTAGTTCGCCATCTTTGTTGTTGTTGTTGTTGTTGTTGTGAGGTGGCATCTTGCTTCCAGGGTGAAAGGTTAGAGAGGTGGGGCTGTGACATCATCCTTATAGAAAAGCTGTGGTGTAGTTGTACAGACAAAGATGTGAAAGCGCCGTTTTCAAATTTATCCACTCTGGGACCCGGTTTCAAAAAGTTGCGGTTTCAGTGATTGATAACACCGGTTTCATGTGGTCGAAAGGCTCGTCAGATACAAAACTTTTGCGGATGCGACCAACCAACACCGTTTTCGTATGGGCTGGGCCTTAGTCACTGCTGTAACTATCCAATGGGATCTGACCCATTTACTTAGTTAAATCCAGGTTGTGTAAAAACCAGTAAAAATATCCCAAGTTCCATTTTGTATCATCCACATTAACCAATTTCCTAATCTTGGTTCGTACAGTTCACATGCCCCTAAATAATGTAATGCATAACAGTGTAACAATAACTCAAATAGGACCATAATTTCAGGATTAAACTTGTCATTTTTAAAGAAAATATAAAATACCAGTTGAGCTAAGCTTCTTTGGCTGTTCATCATTAATTACTCTTATTTATAACTAAAATACACATTGCATAGAGTTGAAATGGAGACGGTTGTGACTTTTCCACGTGCACTATTTGCTCACACCTTTTGTCTCACATCAGGCCTCATGAATAACTCGCAACTTGTCACTAAACTCGCTAATTAAGTTGTTAAGACAGTCAAAGTAGCTCCAGCATTTACACAGTGATAAGAAATGCACATTTGTGTGTAGTGAAGGCTGAGAAATTCCTTTAACCAGAGGAGTTCTGAAATGCCTCAACCTCAGACCAGCGTTCACAGCCGGAGCTCACTGCACTGATGTCATATGAGCTGCTAGCTGCTAATCTCCTGCTGTAACTTCTGCCATTATTTCACTGAGAACAGAAACATGTGTGGGTGTGGTTGTTGTTGGGTGATACAGAGACTGCGGATAACAATTGTTAGCCAAAAAAACTGCAAAAAGGAAGAATAAAAGAAGCATGATGAATGCAGCCAAATGATTTTTCTCTAAAACTGTAATAATATGAGAGTAATAAGTGTGATGATTTAGAACTACTCTAATGGTGAGGCTGCAGTTGTCCTCCATCGTAGAGCATTACGTCATGTCTTAAAAATGACATCGCTCAGATACAATGCAGATGTCAGCCTGCACAATCTGGGAATACTTGAGTCATCATCATTTCTAAAGCAATGGGGAGGTGAAATGCTGGTGTTATTCGCTTGTCAACCTGCGAGTTTGTTAATCGACACTAACAAGCTACAACTACCTATTACAGTCCAGCCCTGGTGAGGAATGTGGGGGGGGGGGGGGGGGTTGTACGTTAAAAGGGGCCTGTGCTGTACTCAGTGGAACCAGAACTGAACCTTCAGGGTTTTGTGGCAGAAAAGCTTAAAGAAGTGAAAAGATCCACAGGTGGAGCACATTGTCATGGATGAATGAGCTGCACAGTGGTCTGAGATTCATGTCCAGAGGGAAATGGATTTTTACTCTTCCATTATATTTGCCTTTCTTGATATTATTTTCTGTTTTCTGCTGTAATTTGCTTAGGTTAAGTGTGTTGTTACATCTGAATGTACTCTTTTTACATATATATTTGGTTCATTTTTGTTTTCTGACTGCAATTGTGGGAGTGGACTGTTATATAGACGTGTTCAATATGGAATGGATGGATGTGTGGCGGACATTTCTTTATTTTTTTTAGGGCGTCAGCCTTTGTATGATTTCCTGTACTTGATCCAAAAGTCCAAACTATCCAGTAACTGTTTTTTCTATATAAATGAAACAAATCATGGTGTGGTTTGATCCTGACTAGGGTTACAAAGGGGCAGACAATTTCCAGTAAATTTCTGGAAACTTTCTGCAGGAAGTTACGCTGGGGAATTTATGGGAATTGTTGGAAATTTATGGGAATTAACTGGGAATTTTGGGTAATTTAAACAAACTGTATCATACACAAACATAAATGTAAATATTTTTGTTTTGTCACAACCAAACATCCATATAAAATAATACAATAAAAAAAAGACGTTTCAACAGATTTGAGTAGAACTTTAGTTTGAATTCTTGAATAGTGAACAATCAATTATTTTAATGAACAACAAAAACATGTAAGTAATACCATTATAGTTCAAATATATTTAGCTTATCATATTATAAAAAACGTACGTGATTTTATATAATCCACAGGTTCAAAAGTCTGGCCTCTAAGGTTTAAGCAGTCATTTATGCATGTGATGGAGGACTGTACATTTCATGCAGGGGGCGTGGTCTCAATAGCCCTGCAGTAAGCAGTGCTATGAGCATGTGATTGAGGAGTGTACTTGCATTAAATCTGGTTGTTTTAGCCAAGATTATGCTACAAAATATTTTCCCCAACTATACTTAAGTTCCCTGTTGAGGGCCAACCTTCAATTTTGGAAATTTCTTTTTTATTCCCATAAATTCCCATTAATTCCCATGGAAAGTTTCCAACTTTGAAAACTCCCAGAATTTTGCAACCCTAATCCTGACCGTGACTATTTGGTTTGGTCAGATCACGGACTGGCTGTTTGGTCCACAACAAAGTCTAGGGAAGGTTTCAGCACATGCAAAAACATTCAGGTCACAGTCAGAAGTCGAGATCAGTGTGAAAATACCTATAGTTACTAATTACATGGTTAGGTTTAGGAAATCACTGATCACAGTGTGGGTTAAAAATCAGCCTCTTATAATGGTACCTCAGAAATGTCAGTTCACTTCAGACTGAATGCCAACATTACCGTGCACGGTTAGAACCTGTGCACTGACCTGTTTTGTTTTCCCTGCATGTGTTTCAGGCTGCAGGTCCACATGCTGAACGGTGCGTTGCTGGCTTTAATGTTTCCTGTAGTCAACACCAGATTGGTAAGTAACCACAGTCTTCTGTTCCCATCCTCAAGGCTCTTGTTCCTCATCTGACATTAACACACTAGAGTGTCATGTCCCTAGTCTGATCCCATATATTACATTTTTATGACAACTTAACAAGGGAGAAAATGTTACACACTAGCTTTTACACAGAAGACATTACTTCTTTATGACACTTTATAGTCTTCGTGTCAAATGTTGAAGAAACTCCTTTCTTGACTTGTCTGTGGTGCTGTATGAGTGAGGCAAATGTGAAGATGCTAGTTCAGATCCCGCAGCCCCACATGCTTGAGAGGCTTTTACTGAGGGCCACCTGCCAGCAGCAGCTGCAGTGGATGGTCGTAGTTTTTACAAAACAAAAATCCATCCCTGCACATTGTTTGTTTTATGCTAATGTGATCATGTATTCTGTTACTGAGCATTTATGATCATAAAATGTGCTTCCTCGAGTCATAAAAAACACAATAAAAGAATGTGTTCCTTCACAGTTCAGTTGAGGTATAAAGTACAAACACCAGCACACATGCACAGTTTGCAGTTTCCTCTGAAATGTCAGAGAGGCTGCAGATCAGTCACAGCATCCCATCATGCATTCGCAAGCTGTAGAAAAATGACTGAAGACGAGTTTCCTCACACTACACTCGGCTCCGCTTGTCAGTTTTGGCCTGAGATCAATAGATCAGAGCGGCGTGCTGACACTAAGCTGATAACAGCCAGTCCATCTGTTTACATTGTCCTTAGTCCCACCGGTTTAAGACAATATGAACGCACAGTATCATGTTGTGATGCTTTGGCAGCTCATTGAAGCAGGTGGTGAAGAATTTAAACGCTTCATTCTCTCCTCAGCTGCCATTTGAGAAAGAAATCTACTACATCCAACACTCCATGTTGTACCTGGTGCCCCTGTACCTGTTCAGGAAAGGAGGTATGTGTTCACCGTCAGTACCTGCATTCACTGAAACACCAAGATGAAACACTTGAAACATAACAAGCAAGTGAATAATACTAATCATAATGACAGCAATTCGAGACACACTGGTACAGTATTGTCATGTAATCCAACCTGCAGGCATTAAGCAGGATATCCACGTGATTTTCAGACGTCTGGACAAGAAACATAACTCTTTTCAAGGGAAAAAATATATAATTTATCATATTTTAACTATCTTTATTGCCATGTGTCCATCAAAATTTAGAAAACCATTGATAACACCACCAACATTGATAAGCCACCAGATTCCCTCAGTTAAAAACAGCAGTTTTACCTCACAGACCTGCTGCCTTGGTCAGTTAGTTTGTGTGTGTGTGTGTATATATGTATGTATA
>JAQQZY010000007.1:13765356-13784686 GCA_030068375.1 Ostorhinchus rueppellii | reverse complement strand
ATATTTCCTCAGATTATTCACGTTTTGCAAAATTATACTTTGTTTTGATGTAAATACATGAAAATATTTACAGAGTTTTGAGTATTTATTGGATATTATGGTAGTATTTTACTGGTTTGACCTACTTGAAAGTGAATTAGTCTGTATATGACCCCTGAACTAAAATGATTGATAATATCTTAGTTTAATTTTCGTATTTTATAATGTCATCACAAGGGCCGGACTGGACCAGATTTGGCCCCCGGGCCACATGTTTGACACCCCTGCTCTAAGACCTAAACACCTACTGATGACCAGAAGCATTAACTGATCTGAAAAGGTCAATAACTTTTTTTTTTTTTTTTACAATATATTGACATAATTTGGGTAAGATGAAGTTTCTTCGCTTCTCAGCAGCATCAGATATGACCCATTTGAACGTTCAATGGCACTGGAGTTCACGGGAAAACACATCTTCTACTACTTTGACAAATTAATACTTGTTTTTTTATGTTTAGTTAGTGATATATTTTGCTGAAAAACTAACTTTTCCATGTCATAACGTTTTGAATTATTTTTTCTTTAAAAATATCTATGCGACTAGTAGATTAAATACAGAAAAATAATTGATTTTCGCTGAAAAATATTAAATTCAGAGAACATTATAATAGTGGCAAACCCACATAAAAGTAGAAGAACCTAGAGATTTGCTCATTTAAACCTTTAAGTACATGCACACAGTATGGAATAATATATCATGTAAATCTTTGCAGCAGACAGAGTGGGCACAGGAGTCAGACATGATGGTTTTATTTTCATATACTAAATTGTCAGTTTTGCTAGGTTTAGGTAACTACTTGGTAAGGATTAGAAAAACACTAGGGTTTGGATTTTTTTTTTTAATTCCCTTTGACAACATTAATTTTCTGAAGAATCTGACCTCAGGCAAATATTCAGACACTATATAAAGTAACATAAATAGCATCTGCCTGTGTAATTCAGCACATAATTCAGGATTCTGTTCATTTTATCCTATAGTAGGCTTCAAATTCTGTCAAAACCTGCTGAACATTTTCCTGTCATCAAACCCTGCCTTCATAAAGCCTCTTACTGTGGACCTTTTTATGAGAATTGACAATCATATGCGACGACTTCTACCCGCTAGCTACAGGAAGATGGAGAGAAAAATACAGACGAGACGGGGAACGGACACTGAAAAGGACTTTTGTTTGTCTATGTTAAGCACAAATGATGAAATCCCTGTGTAATGAACTGTGCTGGTATATAAGTGTGAGGAAATATGGAACATTTCACATGATGCATTTAGTTTGAGGTCCTTTAACTACAACAGCACATGGCCTTCAACCCTCCAAACATAAAGACAGTGATTCTAGGGGATGATTCTCATAAACCAAGCAGGACTTTACAGCTTTGTTAAAAATAAAAGAAAGCCTTTAACTGTGAGAGGCATGAATAAAGAGCAGAGAAATGTGGAGAAGAAATCCAACAAAAGACTCAGTTAAACCAGGGACATGGTGGTTTCTGAGTGAACATGCCGATTCTTCTCCTGAATCATGATGTGATGCAATGCAGACAGAATACTTTTTGCCAGCTATTCACAATTAATGTCATGGTGTCCTTTACGCTTTCAGTTTACTCTCCATTTCCCTGTATGAGATATTAAGACACAGTCAGTGTGAATAGTGGAACAAATCTATGTTAATGTCACTCAACAGCATTTTCTTCAGTACAAATACTCACCCATTAAATGTGATATTGTATCTGCAGATGCTTGCGCTGGAAGAAAATAGACATACACATTCTCTCTTTTCAGTTGATTTTGTGTTTTTTATTGAATAAATGATTTTAAAAGGTAATAACAATGTTTAAAACTACATATCTTCACAGCCATTGCTTACATACTCAGATAACCCATCTATATATATTTTCTTTCCACCCGCCCCATTCTCTTCTTTTGCAATTTTTTTTGCTAAATTATTTTTTGTCTTTTTGTGTGTTTTTTTTTTGTGTTTGTTTTTCTTTTGGAGTCATACTATCATAATAAATGCCCATTTCAAGTCTTGTCACACTAACAGCAATTCAATAGGAAAGGAGGAAGGGTCTAGCTCTACAGGGGATGAGTTTTAAATTCCCAGTTCGTATTATTCCGTCAACATTTTCAAGTTACTAAATCAGAGAAACAAAGATCCCCAAAAAAAAAAAAAAGTTGAAAGGAAAAGAAATAAAATGTTGGTATGAGGAGTTACACCAGGTAACCCTCCCAGCCCATCAGGCCACTGCAACAGAAAAAATTCATTTTGTACAGTGACACATCTTAGAAGTCAGTGTCTCAAAAATTCAGAACATAGAAAACCACTAAAATAATTTTGAAACTAGATCCAAAATATTCTTTTGAAAAGAATTTATTTTGATGTACAAAAACAGTCATTTTCTTTTTTTTAAAGGTTTTAAAATGTTTTTTTTTTAATAAAAGTCTCAAACACAAGTTTATTGTAGTTCTTATTTCATTTGTCATTATCATTATTATTATTGATTCATTTATTCCTTTTTTTTTTTTTTTTTAATTCATCTATCAGTGCGATTGTATACCAGTGCAGCTACTGGGTCCAGAGTAAAGAAAACAGGCTTTTTCATCTTTAATGGCATAAAAAATAAGGAAAATCCATCTTTTATACAAAGTATAACTGCTGGTCTTTAGGGAAAAAAACATTTATAAACCCATAAAGCTAGGAGGCACACCATGGGATTTTCATTTTTGTAAATTATAGCAATAATACTAAATAATAATAATAATAACAACAATAATAATAATAATAATAATAAACAAAACAAGTAACAACGATTTGCAACCATTTTAACCATCCATGAAGCTCATGAATAGCTTCAGAGATAGACTCAATGAAAATTCATTGAAACACCGGGTTGCTTCATAAGTCTAGACAGTTGAGAAATCGCACAAAAAGAAAAAAAAACAAAACAAACAAAGAAAACAAACAAAAAAAAAAGACAAAGAACATTTTGTCATATGCAGGGGTGTTTTTTGGAAGGACAGGAAGCCAGGCCTGAAGAGCAGCATTTGGGCATGGCCGCTGGCATCTTTGGTTCAGTCAAACATACGAAGGTAACACGAGCTTGAGCATTCCACGACATATGAGAATGACCACACAAGGAATGCTGAGGCTGAACTCTAACCCTGGTATGGAACCAAAACACAATCTGCTACAACAAACTACAAATGTCGTTCCATAATATCCCATGAGGTATCAATGCTTTAAACAGTTAATCAGTACAGAAGTAGGACTAGTTTTCTGCATGTTCTATGTAAAACAATAACTCTGCGTCCCATCTTAAGAGATGCTTCCTTCAGTGATTACAGGACCTTCCACTGAATAAGAAACCTTTTTAGAAGAGGTCAAACAATTCAGCAGCTAGAGGAAAAACACAGGCTGCAGCCAATCTTCCAGAAGAGGATCGCCGCCACTATCTACTGAACGACACGTCACACCTTAACATACTAGGCCATAAGGTTGGGCCACAGTGTAGGGAGTAAACAGGGAAGAGGGTTAACATGTGACTTCTTGTCCTTTCAAACCTGCAGGGGTGTTGACTTGCACTGGTAGGAAAACAAAAAACACCTGTTGAACAGATCTGCATATATCAAGGATATTAAAGGTAACACATGTAGGATTTTCTCTTGATATATCCCTGTTAAATCGTTACGACGACCGCTAACAGTACATTCCATAGCCCCTTGGACTTGTTTGCTGCTGGGACTTTTCCTTCTTCATTTGGCGTGTCTGTTTTTCCCATAGGGAACTGATCCCAAATCCCACAGTGCACAGAAATGAAAGCAGAGATTCTCAGGGCTACTGTTTGTATTGGTGACAGTCACGTCCTTCCGTAATAAAAATGTGCCGTCATAGCTAATTCCACAGTAATATACCAAAGAGAACATCTTACATGTAGCATCTTTAAGTATGATATGATCAATGAGTCCGCATGACCAGTCACGAGCTGTGACCACCCCAATATGAGGTCCGATAGCACCATATTTGTCTTTTAAATCTCTTAATGGTTAATAAGAGTGTCTAAGCCATAGATCAAGCATATCATGGATAAAACCATAGGTCTCATACTCATACATACATGCAACAAAATACATTGCATGTTTATACAAAGACATTTATGTAAAAGAGCATGGTCAATTTGGTTTTGCAGCAGAAAAATTCAGGTTGTGCTGTATTAAATGGACCGGGAGATGCATGTCTGACTGTTCCTCTTAGAAACTCATGTAGTGTATTTATCATAGAGTCTATGTTTTACTGGACCTATGAAACTCTTGTCCCATGGTTTGGGCATTTAGGGCAACAACACACATTGTGGGACAGAATCTTCACACAAACTGTGTTTCTGAAGTCTATCTGTAGCTCTACAAAAATTAAATGTATGAAGGACCAGCAGTTAAGTAAGATGTAAGCGAACAGGAGACTGCAGGCATTCAAGAGCCCTAGAGAAGTATTAGCACTAGCATCAAAGTGAGGAAAACTTCATCCCTTTGCTATCCTGTGGTGTAAAGATAGGAAAAGTGCCCACCATGGGACAGAGGAACACTCAGTGTCATCTACTGGGCCATCATATTAAATCATTCATTTAAGGCAACACAACTTAAATCTGGGTCATTTCGGGTTACTGTGGATGGAGTGCCAAAAGCCCTTGACATTTTGCATAAAGAAAAATAACCTGTCAGTTAGTAAAGGCTGTTACAAAGAAAGATGTTGGTCAAGTAACAAGAACCTCTCAAAAATTCCAGTTAGCAGAACTAAAACCAAAACCCAAAGTGAGTGGGTCACATGATGACCCTTGACAGTAAGTCCAACTAGCCTAGTGTGTGTGGATGTGACTCACAACAAGCAATGTCTGGATGGGAAATGGCTTCTTAAGTCTGGCTTTTGATTTGTAGACCTCGACTGCATGCCACTGGGCTCCATGCAGAGATTCTGCTCAGACTAATTGAATTGTGTTTGCTCTAACCTACTGCCAAACAGCTGACAAAACAAACCAAAGATCTACATTTTCCCTGTGCTGTGGACACGCACATCATCAGGGTCTCACTGAACAGCAGAACATTTAGATGAGGAGGGAAGTAGTGCGGTTTCGACAACAAAATCCACAGCCGCGTTACTGCGACCGCTTCAGTCTCTCAATTTAACAAGCACAATGACATGCACGGCTAAATGACACAAACATGTTAATTAGATCACTTCCTTTGTGCGTCAGGTGGTGGGTTTTCATTCAAAAAGGACAATTTCAGTACATCATATTTTGTGGACTAGTGACAATGGTTAGCTAGGGTCTGAAAAGGCAAGACAATGTTTCCACTATGACACAAGCAATGTTACAGGATGTCTAACGAATGACTGAAACACTGGGTTCGACAAGTATGAGGCTGGCTGGTGTCAGTTTGCATTCAAACATCGAATACCTAATATATCAGAGGTTACCAGTTACGTGGCACTGAATGCAAATACTTCAAGCCAAACAACCGACTACCTTTAGAAAGTGTGGAATAAGAAGAGAATATGGCTTTAAGTAGTTATAGCATCTCCCTGTCAAGTGACTCCCTGCCAGTAAACTGAGAAACCAACAGACGCAGTAAATTTAATTGAAAGCATTGTTCATGCATTTTTTTTTTCTTACAGAAGCTGCAGTTATGCCTTCTCCCCCTTTTTTAAACAAAGGGTATGCATCCCTTAACGGAGGGGGATCAGACCCATGTAGCATTTTTACATTGATAATTAAATCACTTGTGCAGACATGATTATCGTCAGACAAAATGGCTTTCTCCGCAGTTTACCTTATATATGAAAAGATCAACAAAAAAAGGAACATCGCCAAACCTACGCAGTTCAAGGTTTACAGGTTCCACCACAAAACACTAAAATTACTCCGAGTGGGTAGGTGGGAGGTCCAAAAATCTCCCTAGGAGGTTTTTGTTGTTTTTTTTTTTTTTGTTTTTTTTTAGTAATATCCAATTTTTTGTTTGCTCTATTGGTTTTCATCTTCTGGCAGACCAATGTCTTTATCCACACACAGAAATACACAACAATTGTGAGCTCAAACAATAAACATTACCAGCATATGCTGATGAAGTGGCATCACAATCCTACAATCTAAACTTTGGAGTATACAATCCCAATATATAGATCCAACTACAACACTACAAGAGTTTACAAGGCTAAACCAACCTTAACAATCTATTTTTTTTCATTTTTTGAGAGGAATCGTAATAGAGACGACACAGCCTTTGGGAACTGCAGTTGCCTTGCTACATGGTATACATGTCTGATAGGAAGATAAGAAAGAAAAAAAGATGTTTCTTAGTAAATGTTAAGTTGTAGCAAAGCCTAAACAATGTAAGTGCTAATCCACCGAAAAGAGACTTCCTTCCATCCACAGAATCAAACACCTGATTAGGTTTGCTCAAAAGACTTAAGATTAATAAAATCTAGTATTTGTTTAATTGTCAAAAATATGAATGAAGGGGGTTATAGATATAGGTACACATATGCTGCAAAAATTAACCACAGGCAAATAAAAAGAAAAATGTGGATTTTCTTGCCTGATCAAATGATGCTCTGTTGCCACCCGTTGCCATGTCAACGTCTTGAAGACGGCCAGCATGGCAACGGAAACTATCATCATAAAATGGTACAGTAGTAGAAATAGCTAGACCAGGAGGGGGCAGGCTCTCCTGGGAAAAGGTCCGCGGAGAGGTCCAATGATTGGTCATGCGGCTCGCTGTCAGGAATAATGGTTGTAGGGTGGTAGAGGGTGCCCAATGCCGTTCTGGTAGTGATGGTGCTGGCGGTGGGCGATGTACTCTGCATAACCCATTGTCATCTTCTCGCTACGGTACCTAAGAATTAGACAAAAGTGGGTTGAATGTGAGGTGGAAAGGTAATTCCACTTCAGATAATTCACTTTAAAATTAATAGCAGCAATCAGCACGTTACACCAGGTGACACATAAATGATCATTTCTACCAAGGCTGATTTTTTTCTGATAAAACAATATTTGTTGCTTTTTTCACATATACCTAAAATCCATTTTACACGGCCCTCTCAAGGTGACAATTTGACACCTTGCTGTTCTCTATTAAACAAAAAAACCCCAAAAGAACAGAATGATGACATTCCACATCTACTCCAGTGGATGGAGTCACAGCGCTGAATCAACATCTGTGTTAAAGAGGCCCATCATTGTAGAAGACGGGTGACAGGTTACATATGTATACATGCATGCAATCCACAACTGTAATATTTCATCCCCCCACCCCCCAAGTTAACATCTACCCCACCCCCCAAGTTAACAACCGGGATAATACTGTTGAAAATGTCTGAACTAGAGACTGACTGACCCAACAGAGGATTAAATTACATGCTGTTATTGTTTTGAATACAGCAGAAAGCCTGTATTTCTACCATGTACGTAATAGATCATACTCCAGTTGACAGCTGGTTCAGCAAAAAAAAAAAAAAAAACTTTAAAAAAAACAATGGGACAGATGCATCCACTGCCTGACTAGCTCTACCCAGACACTACCTATCCTAACAAAAAAGACAGAACTTGCTAAATTCTGCTTTTAGTCACGATACTGACCAATTCCACTGTAAGTGAGCCTCTATTCCAGCAATCTGCAATAAATCCCATGTCTGGCTGTGTTATCTGCACCCCATGTCACATCATAAAAATTTCAGGTGTATTATTGTGCGCCAAAATTACTTCTGAAACATGGCCAAAATGCTGGTGTGGACACGCATTCTTTTCATTTTGAGATGAAAACATTAGTGGGGACGTTGCCTAAACATGACATACCAGAGTGGCATTATCCTGGCTTCATTTAGGTCAGTGAAAACAAACAATGGCAGCACATTGAGGTCTTCTGAATGGTAACATAGAATGGTCTCCATGTAAAAAGGGCTTTTTGGCATCTTTGTACGAATCTTCCATAATAACCTTTCAACATAGTGTAATTCAAGTTGTCTGTGAAAAACCTATTGGCTCCGTTTTGAGGCTTTAGAGGATCTTGCAATATTGTGGCCAATCACAGGTCTTTATGGAGAAAGGATGAAAGCAGATAACTGACAGCTGTAATGACCAATCCAAACCTCTCATGACAGACCTGTAATTTTTTAGCTTCACTTTTCTGTGTGGCATGAAACAATATTCCATTAGTTATCTTTGTAAAAAGATTGTGCTTAAGGTTCAAAGATTCTATGATTTTTTTTTTACTGTCAGTTCATTAGATGCTCACAATATACGGATGATTGAGACATCGTTTTGCTCTCATTTTGTTATTAAAAGCCATGCAATTTTATAAAAGATGGGAAAATAGAATAAGAATAAATAGGAAGTATAAAAATAAACTATAAAAGAATATAACATGTATATATACACATTTATTTATAATGTGCAATACGGTAACTGTTATGAGGTGAATAATGGATCAAAAGAGCAGCAGATATAACAGTAATAGCAGGCTGGAGAAAGTTGCAAGAGGAGGCCATGTAGTTTGTAGTAGGTGTAGCTTCTTTGCACACTAAATGAGTCAGTAGCAGAAATGTATCATCATTCCTCTGTAATCTTACCTGGTTAACTTAATGGTCTTCCTGAATTCATTTGTGATGGGAGCTTTGTAACCTCCCTTTCGTAGTAAGGAATCTATGGTTTGAATGTGGTCCCAACCTAAACAAGGGGGGAAAAAAAGGAGATATAAAAGTCAGAGCATTATATGTAGTCTTTGTAAAAACAATGAAATGAGGTGGGGGGAAAAAAACCTACTGTGGCATTCAAAGATCTCACCTTGCTCCTTTGCAACCTCTGGTAGGTAGGTGGCGGTGCGCTTTGATCCTTTTTCATTGAAAAACTCTATCCTAATACCATGAACACCCACCTAGAAGTGAAAACAGTTACAATATTTTAATCCCTTAGAGCACACGGCCTAGTGAAGTTATAAAAATAGGAGGGAAAAAAACCTGCAACACCTAGCAGTTATTCTGGCAGAAGGAGGTGATATACTTACCTCCCAGTCAAGGTAATCACCGACGTCTTCAAAGTTGGTGAGAAGAGACACTGAGCAGAAGAGGCGAGGCAGCTCATCCCTTGTCATTGGGGGAAAGCGGCTGTCTTTAAGGGCACTGTGGATGAAACAGCAGAGGATCATTACATCCTTACAAAAAGATGATAAGGTTTAAAGGACCTTAAGAGCGTGTTGTTTTAATAAAAAATGAACACGTAACTAAAGCCAGAGATATAGACTCCGAGATGGCAAGCAACTGAAACACTAAACATGCACAGAGCAACAGAATTCTGGAGCCAGCTTCGATTTCTGCAAAACATCATACATACTGGGATTCTTTCTGCCGTCATCCCATTTTTCCTCACTTAATTGGACTGATTTTAGCTTTTGATAAATCCAACACAGCACTGTTTTGTTGCTTACCTGGTAAGGGTGTACTCCCTGAGTCCTGAGTGCAGATTCATGGCAGAAAATGTACCTATACAACCCCTCAACCGCTTGTCTCTGCCTATTTTCCATGTGACAAACAGCGGGCTGAAAGACAAGAGAGGACAAGAGGAGACCATGTTAAAGCAATTCAACTTTAACAGTGTGCAAACCAGATGAGTGTGCAGGTGATGACTCAATGTGAATAATACAGTTAAAATTCTTGGCTTTTAGATTATTATATAATTCACAGAAGGGAGCGTTTCCGCAGTGTATAAAATTTGGCAACCGTTACCTACTCAATTCTGCTATGAGATCCATCAGCTGTTCTTCACATTAGGTAAAACTGCTGTCCTCTACATAATAATGGGGCAGCTATTAGTAAAAAGTGAGGACAATACATTTGCAAATGCATTTTAAATGGAAAGATATCAAACAGAACATCAGTCTATAAACTAGTTGGGAGCAAATAAACTAACATGGTATGGTATGATTTTATTTTAAACAGGGACAGTGCATGATAGTACATTGACCTATAGACAGAGTCAAAAGGAAAGATGTTGGTACTGTGTTATAACTGTAGATAATTTCCACCTGTAGTCCCTGGAGAGGTTGATATTAAATCGAAAAAGATACTCTGCATTTGCCCAAGACATTATTATTGGTAATACTACATTATTTACAGTACTTCATTTAAAAAAAAAACTTTTAAGGAAAACTAAAATACATTTTGGTACTGCATCTTATAATGGAGAGTGAGATATGAGACACAGGTGTATGAGGTGCATGAATGGCTCATCTGAACAGTGAAATAACCACTTCAACACTACTCTACAAGCCAAGCTTCAGACTGTGTGCTACGTTCAGTCATATAGCATTTTTTTCTAGGTTTGCATATGCAATGTTTACTACAATAACCACCTCAGAGAACAGTATTGTTGTGACTTTGTTAGTAAGCATCACGGTGGAATATATCCAAATGCATGCAAAACAAGGCCATCAGTGCCATGATGACACACACTTCCTACAACTGTCACATTTCAGTGTTGACTCCCAGTCATCCATTTCATGAATGTGACATCTTCTGGATAAGTGTGATTTCACCTACATAAACTGCATAGCAATTTCATCCATTAATCTACTGCTGTCCACTTTCAATTTTAATTTGTTCAATACAAAGATTTATAACAGTCCCACAAATCTAATGACAATCCCAGCATTGGCTAGACAGCACCAACAAATTAAAAGGCTTAACTAACTTGCTAACATAATAGCTTTAAGGTCAAAGAACTGCTCTTGTGTCTACATGTAATTTCAGTCCGAGTTAGCGTGACTGTGGGCTCTTAATCTTGTTTTATGATCACCCACATGATGTGCAAACTCTCTAGGTACCTCATGTTTAATGCAAAAAGCCTTGAGCTACATTGCCTAAAAGTGCTTTAAGACGTCTAAGAGGCTTTTTAAAATCTAATTTTATCAAATGTACATGATGCTTTCTCTTAGAATAAATTCCAGCTTTTACTTGTAGATTCAAAATTCCACAGAAACCTTAAACAAATGTACATTTTAGTTTACATTCCATGGCAAGTAAACTTAAGCTGCATTAGGACCTCACACAACTACTCACTTAGCAACTCGCAAGCAGTGATCGTTGCAAGTCTTTGGACTTCTTATGCCTCCCTTCTCAAAATCTTTAAGCACAGTTGTCTCCCGTGCATGTTATTACACAAAAGCAAACATCATGTAGAGGTAGACAATTAGTCAAGTAGCCTGCAAAAATACTATTATATTTTCCCAAACTATACATTTTGCCAGAAGTTGGGGCTGAAACTAGAAGACACTGAACATAACACTTCTGAATTAGAAATACTGACTTGCAATGTTGTTTCCAATATCAAACTGTTTGAAGGTTAGATGGGATGATATTAGCCAATTAATCATCTTTGTCCTGTTACAAATTATTAATAATATCAGTCTTTCAAAAACCCACTAACATTGTAACTCCATCCATTGTACCCCATTAATTTCAATCTTAATGGCACATTCCCAAGGAGCACTGATGGTTGTTTTTCAAAATTTTTCTGAGGTCTTCATCTTTCAACTGGTCAAATTGGTCACCGGTCAAAGACTTGTACTGTTTACTGGCTAATTTAGAAAAGCACTGTTTACGTGCATCAAGTGTTGTAGCTGTTTTGAGTGTGTCAATAATTCATTGTGACAATGCCTCCAAGAGAAGGACATGTAAAGGACACCACAGAACTGTGCAGTTTGAAGTACGGGTTTCCAAAACCTGTTTTAGGGGTTTTCACACGTCTGGGCAAACGTCTCTTACATTCCAACAGAAGACGGGACTAGCCTGTTGGATTAAGCATTTTTCAACAAGTAAATACATTTTTCAGTTTACCATTTGAAAGATGACAGACCTCAGCCTCATCACAACGGGAAATGGGTAGCGTTTCTTGTCTTCTAAGGGTAATCACAAGCACATATTAATTATTTCTCAATGGGATGCATACTACTGGTACGTAAAGTATGTGGCGGGGCAGTCTTTTATAAATGCAGTCTTAGCTGGAGGAAATATGATACTGCAGTGTTAAAAAGGGGTATGGTCGGGGAAATCAAATAAAACATTCATACATACAGAGAATAACTGGCATTACTTCGGCAATGATTGTGGTGAGATTTTCATTAAATGCACATACACAATACAGCTAACAATTACTTTCAAAATTCTTCAGAAAGAAAGTAACATTATTCTACACAAAATGTGACACTAGCATAGAAATAACTTGGATTTCCATGCAATCGGGAACAAATGCTAATCACACAGCTTTTTTTTTTTTTTTTACACACATTCGAAGGGTACACCTTTACTTGGTTTAAAGATTTGTAAGATAATGCTGGTCTCCATATATGCAATATCAATTTTGTTCTGCTTTAATTGCATTTAAAGACAAGAATGACATCATCATCTTCCTGAGTTATAAAGAACAAATTGGACTGATCTAATAATTACGTAATTTAATCAAACCAATTAGAATGTAACTACATATTGATTGCATTTGATCATCTATAGACCATAGTGTGTGTAATGTTTGATATACGTTTTTGTGTCTTTACAATGGAGTACACAAAGTCCTCAACATTAAACTGTACACATCAGTAATTAGCCATATTTCTGGACAGAAAAAAAACAATGAAGTAATCGGTACAATTATTTTGATACCGAGTTGTGTCAATCAGTTACCCACAAGTATGTTCATTCATTTTAAGTTAATAGTCAGTTAAATTGTGAGCACTGCTTTTACAGCATAAAAGCTTGGTAAAACTGCCATTCGTCACACGGCATCACATTACAATGGTCGTAAAAAAGGTTTAATGTTACAGTGATCGCGGCGTGTGTCAATAGCCAAAAACGCATATAATCGCCAATGATATCGAAAAACTCGGAAATAAGACAGGTTTTCCTGGATACTACAAATAGCAAAACGTTCCAAGTGTCTGTTCACCTACTTGTTTATCAGTGTCACACCCTTGTTTTAGTTAAATTTCGCTATTCAGACTGCCTATTACAAGTCTTACCAAGAACCCTTTCTTTGTTGGCTGATGCTAACGATAAGACCATTTGGTGTTTTCACATAATTCGATATAATACTCACCTATATCCTGTACGACATGCTATAACATATACAACATGCCATGTGACCGGCTATCTGGTTGTGCTACCAGATACAGTTTTTCATACATGTATAATTAATTATAAATAACTTAATTACTAAAAGCTCGTTTGTGCTAATGCTATGGTACCTTGCTAATGTATCCTATAGCTAAAGCTAACATGGCTAAGACTAGTATGTGGCAATCCAAAGTTCATTGAAGACAAGCAATAAGATTATAAACTGTCAGTGATAACTATTCTGGGAAATGTCTTAACCGCTTGATTTGTTTATCTAAACCAGCAGAGTCAATCCTGTTAAACTGACATTTTTAAGCGATGTTATCTTGCTCGTTCCACCCTTTCTTTCAAGTCTTCGGGCTAGCTCGTGTTAGCTAGCAGCGAACAGCCGTTGCTAACCTTAGCCGATGTTAACTTGAGTTTGAAAACTGTATGGTAAATTATTTTCCTTTCTAGTCCCGTACTGAATCCTAAACCAAAGAGGTACATTATTCAGTGAGATGCATGACAGGTTGATCAGACTGACATCTAAGATAACGATTCATTGTAACAATAGCGATAGACTTACGGCTAGTGTAGCTGCAGGCCAATGCAGTCAATCTTTTCTACAAGGCCTGAATTTCAACTTGGTCAAATTAAGCTGTGATCGCGAGTGTTTAGTATTAAATTGATTTCAAGTAAAATGTTGTTTCGATGTGACAGTTCGTGCCCTTAAAGCAGGGGTCCAGTCCGGAGCTATAGCCATCGAATGGACCGCAGTAGACATTTGTTCAGAGAATATACCATTCAGCTTTGACATGCAGCCACAACAAAAGACAAAAATACTCACTAGGGATCATTTGTAAACCTGGGTGTTCTCGGAGGTTGGTATCCGTACAGATGGCAATAAAGCACGTCAAAACAGAAGCAGCACATCTCCGCTGAGACAACCATTTTTCTGCCTCCACTTCCCGAACCAGGTCCCGGGCTGAGATTCGGGGAAAGACCGGATGAAGAGTAACCGGCCGGGGCTGGGGACAGAGCGTTTGTGCTGCTGCTACCACTACTACTACTGCTGCCGCTAACGTTACCCCCGGGTCCCCCCAGGCCGTTGGCTCTGCTCACGTTCGCCGCTGCTGCAACGGTCGCGGAGGAGCCAATCCCCAAATCTGATCCACAATGTCCGGTTCCTGCCACCCCGCTTCCCGCCCCCACCCCGCCGGGACCCCCCGACCCGGGCGAGCCCGACAGTTTCTGCTTCTTCACCCCGCAGCACCCGGCCGCCATCTTGGAACAATCTGCACCGACACACCGCTTCCGACCCATAACCGTCACCGCGGGAAGGGTGGGGGGGGACGCCGACCAGACGTAGAAATCCCACTGCGTTGATACGTATGACGGACAATACTCCACTTTCACTCTTTTATTTTTTTGTCGGACGACGAAATAACCGATGTGGTGAGAAGACTGCAATGTCACCCTAGCGTTGCCTTTAAAAATGCGTGACTTCGCTACGCAAAATCCATAGCTTGTCAAACGTTTTTTCCTAGAGTAGTCAGCCAGTCCAGCTTTGGACCACGGTGTTCCAGTGGATCACCGATAACGTCAAGCCCTAGCCAAATATGCACCCCTTCTCCCTAACACGACACCATCCGAGGCGAGCTCGACCAGTTCCCCTTAAACACACAAGTTCAGGGAGTGCACAGTCCGAACAGGCCGCAGATGACAGTAGGCAGGCGGTCCAGATGTGAAGCCGACAGCCAGTGCGCCGTAGCCCCGCAGCACACCTCTCCAAGTGGAAGCCGGGAGCTTGAGTACGCAGGACCCATAAGCTTCAGCACAAATTGCGCACAATTACTTGGACAGCGTAGCCTCTCATTGCACCAGCTTGTTTGCTACTGCCTTGCGAACTTCTAATTACACGACAGGCCCAGTATGTTGGAATTCCAGACGCTGGGATAACGCAGAGTAAAATGGCATCTGACAATGCGGGGTTGGCATGGCACAATGAAACGCATCAGCGCAGACCAAGTCATTTCAGAAACGTTAGCCCACAGTTTGCACCTGCATGATGCCTGTTCTTGGACCTGGTCAGAAAATCTCAATAACACCCCCACGTCAGATGTAGAGCTGAAAGTTTTCAGTGTAGGTCTGTTTGGAGCTTGTCATCCGTGTATGGGGGATACGGAAAGAAGAGCATTCTAGTCCGTGAGCCGTGAGAAATCCTCCGGGTTTCGGCAACCCTCGTTCCGCACCCGTCTCTCAGCTGCTACCATTCAGTGCTGTTCGGGTAAAAGCCCTGTGATCAGTCTGTGGGCACAGGCATCGGTGTCGTCGGCACGCCGATCCGGATTCAGAAAATGGGTTGCGCCCAGTTTTTGCACATATTACGTAGCTTCTCGGGGTATCAAATTTGCAATCAGAAGAAATGTACGCTGCTCTGGAAGCATGCGCGCCCATGACGTTCATACGCGTGTGTGCGTGCATTTATAAAAAAAAAAAAAAAAATCCCAATAAGTTATAAAAGGCACAGGGGATCATGGCCTTACACTGGTCATCCACTCAGTCTGCTAGTTTCAGCTTAATTTATGACTAAGTCAACCCCAGATGAGTACTGTGCCATTTATTATAACAGACTCATGAAGTTTTGTACATTTGCCTACAAAGGTCTCGACAATAATAACTCCTCTGTGACCCCCAAACACTGGACACTGCATTGTCAGTAGTCCCTCGACTCTCTCCTTCGATCCACATTGCTATGTTAATGGACATCAGCATGGAATCAGTTCAAAGTATTTGTTTGAATGCCAATGTTAATAATACTTGTCATAGGATCAGCTGATGGTGACCATCCCCTAACTCATGATGCTAGGCTGAGGCTGCTGCAAAATGAATACATTGTACCCCAGCATCAGTGGAGGATTGCTGTGATTGGTGGCATGGGGGCAGTGGGTGGTGATTTTATTACAACTTACAGTAAAATAGTTTAGCTCCTGTAGATTTCACATATACAGTCACGATAAAAAAAATATCAGACTACCCCTTGTTTTCTTCAATTTCTTGGCCATTTAATGCCTGGAACAACTAAAGGTAAATTTGTTTGGACAAATATAAAGATAACAAAAAAAATAGCTCATAGTAGTTTAATTTCAGAGCTGATGTCAATCCATTGTCCATGTTTTCTTGATAATAACCAAAATCACTTCAGTTCTTACATCAATATCTACGGCATTTTACTGACAAAAACAGTGCTTTTAAGCATTCCATGTTTTCTTTTCTGTCTGTTTTACTCACATGATACACACAGGAGTTAGCACTTGATTGCATAACCATTGTTTTTGATGACTTTTGATGGTCTAATATTTTTTTCCCCCACAGATGTAATTTGTGCTACAACACTGCATTTGTCTTTTAACAGTACTGTAAAGTGTACCCTCAGGCAGCATGACGTGTGTGTCATGTGACATAATTCCATCATATTCTTGACAGGCATGAATGACTTTGACCTTTGCAGATGTTGACTTAATGTGGTTGTAAGCACTATATGCTGTACAGTTAATCAGACAACAACTGTGCAGTGAAAACATCACAAAATCACATTGCACTCAACTGAGCATCCATTTATTTATTAATGTACAGTAATGTGATAATAAAGACATTAGTTTAGAATTATGACTCAGATTTGCAACACTTGTTTAGGTCTGCATTATTTTCTATGAGTGAATCACAGTCACTGACAATCATACAATGTGCAGTATATCAACAAGATGACTGATGATACACTGACAAAATACTAACACACATGTCACTGTTTGTTTTGAGGTTAGAGCTAATGGGATATTTGAACAATGGGTGAGCCGATTCTGGAATGTTAGGGATATCTCCTATTTTGTTATGTCATTTTCAGCAACTTTATTCAGTTTTCATTACATTTGAGATATTTCAGATAATACATTTCACTGTAAAAGGGGTAACTCCACAATCAAACTATAAGGTTAGCAGAGCATGAAGCTGCCAAACACATGGCTTAGTACAGTTGAACAGACAGTATTCTTGTCAAAACCCCATTCATGCAACCAGTGGATTTTAGGCATGGGTGATGTCATTGCAATGCAATCCACCCCATCCAGATTATCTTTTCAAACTACAACAGGAAGGGGGGAAGCGGGCTGAATTTCCTCCCAGTCCAGCTACAGTACAAAAGTGTGGGCTGTTGTTCAAGGTCAAGGTGGTTTGAAATGCAGTGTAGGCTACAGATGTTTTACGTATAAAAATTCTGACATGTTCCATTACCAGTTGATGAACATGGAGCAAATTAACTGGCTTGTTCCATTCATCTACAGGCAGTTCTATTCTTGGAGGCAGAGACAATCTGGCATGTTGTTATAAGGCCCTGTGGTGGAATTTCCCGCAGAAGCAGAACTCCCTCACCTCGGAGAAAACATACAGGGAGGAAGCCACACAAACAGAGCACATGCTGCAGTGGGAAATGTGTGAAATGTGTGAATGTATAGGGCTGAGAAAAACAAGTATTTAAACTCCCATAGCAGAAAATGGCCAATATGTATCCGCGGGGGGTTGTTTGGAATGTCAATCAATATCAGTGACTCAATGCTTCTCCAGACTCCCGCTGAGATGTCTGAGTTTCACCATCATTTACTGGACAATTAAATGATTTGCAACAAGTTTCTTGCCTTAGGGAAGTTTAAAGTTTTAATGTATTAACTCATCTGTAAAAAGTGTTCCGTAGAGGATCGTAAATTATCAGCAGAGGTGAGTAATCCCAGCTCCAAAGAGTAAAAGTCCTGCCATGTACTTGTTCCAACCACTCACTGAACCAGCCCATTTGGATGAACACAGCTCCTCATTCAGGTAGATGGATGGAATCACCTGTGTTAGGTGAACAGGTAGAACCAATAGTCTGTCAGAAGAGTCTCTCAGAACTGTATATTATCCAAATATAATACTGAAAAGGCCAAATTAAGACAATGAATAGCTTTTATTAGTAATGTTCATTATGATCCAGGTATTGTTTTAGGTTCCCTTTAACCCATGTTTTTAAACTGTAAAAATCTAAATTCCCATAGGAGGGCAGTTGGCTACAGACCTCTGCATCAGTGGGATCAACTCCATCAGTGTTGTTGCAGTTTCCACTAGTCACAAGGCAGATAAAGGTCATTGATTACATAGGGCAAATGACAGTGCAAGGAGGAGCTTGGCTTTCATGTTCAATAAATTCTCTGTCTATGACACATTGGAAAGACAAAGATTGGATGCAAAGGAAAACCATTTTGATGATGCTAACCAAAATTATCTTTTGGATGAGTTTCTGGAAAATTTTAATTCAGCCTATTAGAAGCCAGTCCATGCTCTGACTTCTGACGCTTCTGCCAGCTTAACTCTCTCTCCCCTGCAGAAACCTTGTCATCACTTTATCTGGACTCAGCTGTTTTCCCTTCTGGCTCCCAGTGTGATGACCTTTCTACAGACAAAACACAACAGTCACTCACTCCACATCTACTATTGTAGACTGAAGGTTCATCTCTCAGACTCTCCTACCATGTTTCTTTTCGCTCTTCCTTATCTTGAAATGAAGAACACATTATATTTTCCTGTGCTTTTCATATCTGTTGTCATGTTTACCTCACAAAGATGAAATGCATACTGTAGTTGGAAATAATGTTTCCATCAGGTAAGGAATTGATCATAAAAACTTTAACCAAGAGAGTTATATTTGTTGTTTTTTATTTGTCATTCCTTATTTGAATGTACTGACTGAGCGCAAGATCCACCTTACTAAGCATCCAAGCACTGGAGTGAATTTAATTAAATACAGACTAGAGATTTGCAACCAATACTGACATGTTTCAGTCTCATGTTAGGCATGTTTAATTAAAAATATTGTGGCTTTTCAAAGAACTGGTAAATTATATATGTAATAATCACTAAGGTATCTCATGAAGATGTTTTAATTTAATCACTACATATATTTTGGTTAAAACTACTTAGGACAAGGAAGCTGAAGAGTTAGCTCTCATTTCAACTGTCTTTTTTTTATCCTATAGGAGTACAGACAGCAACAACACGAGGTAAATGTGATAAGAAAGAAAGAAAGAAAGAAAGAAAGAAAGAAAGAAAGAAAGAAAGAAAGAAAGAAAGAAAGAAAGAAA
>JAQQZY010000007.1:13751898-13765112 GCA_030068375.1 Ostorhinchus rueppellii | reverse complement strand
GAAAGAAAGAAAGAAAGAAAGAAAGAAAGAAAGAAAGAAAGAAAGAAAGAAAGAAAGAAAGAAAGAAAGAAAGAACCCTGTCAATCCATGTAAATAGTTGGTGTAAAATACAGTCATTCATTTTTTCATGGACATCATATATGACCTATTTGAACCTTCAGAGGTTCCATAGTTACTGTGGAAACAGTCATCTTCTATAACATTGATTCACCAGTAAAACCCATGGGGTTGGATCAATGATAATGATCAGTGATCAGTGGATAATGGACACCCTGGTTTTATGTTCAATTAATGACAGATTTGACTGAAAAAGTCATTTTTTCTTCAGTTTTCTCTATTTCTGATATAAAAACCCTCAACTTTAATCTAAGATTGTATGAACGTCTACGTAATTAATAAATTAAATGTAGGAAAATAAATTATTTTCATGCAAAAAAGAAAAAAGAAAAAAGAAAGAAAACAATATTACAGTAGATAGTGATAAATCACTTAAAGGAAAAATACCGAGAAAAATACTTTGGGAACTGCTGCAAAAGTAGCAGTGGGTCTTTATGAGTTAAAGTATATTAAAACGTGGACAAAAGGGTTTGGTGGGGTGAACTGTTACGTCTTTAACGAGGGCTGGGCATGGCAGAGGACTGAATGCTGGTGGATGAGTAAACCTGAGGGTGGCAGTAGTGAGACACCACGGATATCAAATACCAATGAAGAAGAGTAGAAACAGTCCTGGCAGGAATCACCGAAGAAGAAAAACGGAGGCGGAGCTTGTGTTTGAAACTGGCGGGCAGGAAGCTCATCGATACACGGATTTTGTTGTAGTTTTGTAAACGTAAGTAAACGGTCAAATTATTTGAAGTTACATTATAATATACCTTGTTTTCGGTGTTAATATTCCCAACGATCATCCACAATCGCTGAATACAAATACATTAACGTTGGGAGCGGAGAAAACGGTGAGGGGTAACGTTAACGTCTCGCTAAGTTTAGAAGTGTAGCTAACATTTTGTATTAATGTTAGTGGCAAGTTGAGCTGACCCGACCGCTACCATGTCAGCTCGGTTACAAAGTATTTATTAGTACCAAGGTAGATTCAATGAAAATTTCCCTTAAAAGCTTCTTAACAAACTGTTTGCTTTGTGCAACTGTGTTGTCATCGAAATAAGCGTGAATTTACGTTGGTAAATCTAGTCTTGAAGCAGGAGAAAAATCCTCTGAGCACGTTTAAATGACATACTTTTACTAACTACAGTACTGTACTATTTTTACATTTCAATGCTAACTTTTAATTGCTCACTTCAGTTTAGTTCCCAATGCATGTTCATCTAGCCATCTATAGTCTGAACCAAAGCAGCCCAGTAGAGGGTGAATGAATAACAGATATAACCCAGCACCCGTGGTGACTTCACTGATACATGGGGATGTTTTCTGGAAAACTCGTACTAAAATGAAAAACTAGTATTCAGAGGTAATGTGTCAAATAGTGCAACCTTATAATGTTTATACATTTCGAGAAAGGTGCCTACATGTGTACGTATTCATTTTACTGAAATGATTTTATAAACACTGACATTTGCCTTTCATTTCATGGCTGTTCTTAAGGTCTGTTCAAACGTAACGTAATGTAATTTGTTCCATAACCACAGACACAAAACACTGGACCATCCTTCATTAGGCGTGGGCTTGGGGCAGTTTGTCTTTTGATGCAATATTCTTGCGCAGAAGACTCCACCATTATTTAATATATATTTGAATTTGTTTCTTAATTGGAAGCCACATCACTTTTTTTTTTTTTTTACATCAAAGACTTTAATTCTCATTCTTAATTTGCTTGTTTGACAGAGCTCAGAAAGAAGTGAGATGAGTAATTCTTAAGCTTTTCCATTATCAACTCTAGGAAAAAAACTAATTGTTTAATTCATTTACCACATAGCTTATTAGAAAACTTAGTTTCTAGACTTACTGACCCAAATTGGCATTTTATTCGCACCTAACAAGCCTGATTGTCTCTCTCTATTGTGCAGAGCACAGGAATGATATCAGGTACTTTTCATATCCCCCTTATTCCTTTATTAACAGGTGTTCATAAAGATCATCATGACCGGTGAGGATGATAAGGTCATCCCTGTCCGGGTTGCCTTGCGTTGTCGCCCTTTAGTACCAAAAGAGGTCAATGAGGGATGTCAGTGCTGTCTCACCTTTGTACCTGGGGAACCACAGGTCTGTATTTTCACATAGCTGACAATGGGCTTTTCATGTAGGGTTAAAATACTGCATTATTTTAAGCCTACATAATTGGACACAGTATGTTCCTTGAGCAATTATACCGTAGACTGATGAAGGATTTTGTTTTAGGTAATTGTTGGTACAGAGAAGGCCTTCACCTATGATTATGTATTCGATCCCACTGCTGAACAAGAGGAAGTCTTCAGTACTGCAGTGTCCTCCTTATTGTGTGGCCTTTTTAAAGGTATGGAATATGGACTTATTGTCATATTTTGTCTGGTTGAAATCTGTGACTGTCATGGTTGTGGCAGTGCACAGTCTGAAACAAGTTGAGTTAATCGTCTTATTTTAAATTGCTTGTAGTAATGGATTTTTAGGTTTTATCAACTTTAAGAATACAGGGTTCGTACAGGCGCTTGAAGTTCAGTGTTGGGTTTTCAACATCTGTAAAGTGCTTGAATTTTAGTTTAATTTGCTTGCAATTCTAACTCTGTGATGCAATTTATTTCTAACCTCTACCAGGTTAGATGGCAAGCCAAAGCTAAGTACAGAGAGGTGATACATTTTGAAAAATAAAACTTTGTCAAAAAAGGAAATTAGTGAGTTCTCTCAGGTCAACTCCAAGTAAATTTTTATCTTAATATTTGGCCTGAAGAGTGTGCCTGAAGAACACCAAGTGACTTCCTTTTTTTTTTTTTTTTTGGATAAAATTTAGTGTTCTCTGTTATTTTGTAAACTGTTTGCTTTTATGAAACATCATTTTAGCTATTTATAACATAATACAATGCACATCATTGTGGTAAAAAGTGAAAACCATAATCATCATGAGTATATGTATTCCTGTAGATATGTATTTTATACCAGCGTTTAAGGTGCTGTGCTGGAAAAATTTGAAAATGACCCTTAAAAGTGCTTGAATTTAATCTTGAAAAATGTGTACGGACCCTGAAGATATTTTGTCAATTGATGTCCCAAAACTGCTTCTTTGTAGGCTACCATGCCACAGTTCTTGCCTATGGACAGACAGGATCAGGTAAGACCTTCTCCATGGGGGGAGCATACACTTCAGCTCAAGAAAATGACCCTTCAGTTGGAGTTATTCCACGAGTTATCCAAAGAATCTTTGAGGAGAGGGAGAACAAGACAGACTGTGAATTCTGCATGGCAGTGTCTTATCTGGAGGTCTGAAACATTGCCTTATGAATATTCCTTTTGCATGACTTGTGTTGATGTTCTGTGCTTCGAACAAGCTATTAAGTCCTTGTATTTTCTGACAGTAGATCTACAATGAAGAGATATTGGACTTGTTGTGTCTGTCTAAAGATAAACCAGCCATCAGCATTCGTGAAGACCCCAAAGAGGGGATTAAGGTCAGTGAGACAATGTTTCTTCCCTTAACTGCAATCTGTGTCTTATTTGTAATTACAGTACACATGTAACAGTAATTCACTGTGTGCTTTATATCTGTTTTGCAGATTGTCGGTTTAACTGAGCGGCAGGTGTCCTCTGCCCAGGAGATGGTGGGCTGTCTTGAACTAGGAAACTCTGCTCGTACTGTGGGCTCTACAGCAATGAATGCTGCTTCATCACGCTCTCATGCTATCTTTACCATCACACTGGAGCAGCGCAGGGGGGCAGAAAAGTGAGTTTCTACTTGCAGTGTACCACAACATGATAAAATGACAGAGGCTATTGTAATGTTTTGATATTGTTCAGTATATTCAGGGTGTCTTTAAAATGTCATTAAAGTCTTAAACTGTAATTTGTGTGGTCTTAATTGCCAAAAGCATTTCCCCTAATTTCATTTGTCCATTTTCTAATTTCTTTTTGTCAGTAGGAAGGCCTCCATCCAAATGTAATGCAAAGTTGAATAGAGTTATCAGATAGAAAATCATTAGAGGAAATGCAAATTTGTGTGCATGTGTTTCCAACTGCATTATTACGAGGTAGTTCATCATCACATGTTGACAGATGGAATACTTCATACATTGTACATTATTTACTGCCTGTCGTGTATTTTGAAGAGTTTGTGGATGCAGTGTTTTACTCCTGATTTCTTATATTGTTTCATATTCTTCCTCCTGCTTCTCAGAGTCAGCTAGTTTGTTTCTGCAGCTATGAACATGGTGGTGTCTCACCCTCACTTCTATCTAATATGGCATTTATATTTGTTTCTTGTCTCCTTATTGGTTCACACGTGCATGCACATACATTTCTTTCAATTACAGTTTTGCATTTACCATTTTATCAGTGTAATAACTTCATCACTTTCAAGAGTAAAAACATTTTTCAATCATGCTTTTTTGAAATGCAGTGACTATTAGTCAAGCAAAATGTAGACAACCTAACTCACAATAGATACCAACATAAAACCTGTTTTTCAGGACTACTTTTATATTTACCTTTTTTTTGTTTTTTAAACCTTTTACCTTGTAGAAGATGATTTGTCCAAAACTTCTGATATTTGGTTCAACATTTTTCCTCGGTCTTAAAAATTGTCTCCCAGTGCACGCTGATTTGAGCTGAATTTCTGTTTTATTAAAATAATGGCACTTAATATTACTGCTGAAAATGAGCGTGCTAGTATTTGTACTGTAAGCCTTTTGATAGCACCATCATTTAAACTTTTGTTTTAATCTTTTGCTGCAGAGTTGACTCAGTTGTTTCAAAATTGCACCTTGTGGATCTGGCTGGTTCAGAGAGGCAAAAGAAAACCAAAGCAGAGGGAGATCGCTTAAAGGAAGGTAACGTGTATATTTTTGTTTGGAAAAACATAGTTGAAAGCTGTCACCCCTAATTTCAGGATCCACGCACTATGAGATGCTCCGTTTCCTTTGTTCTATCTTTGTCCTATAATGATGTCTGTAATAAAAGCCTTTTTGTTTTGATGCAACTCATTTTCATCTGCAGGCATCAACATCAATCGAGGCCTTTTGGCTTTGGGTAATGTGATCAGTGCCTTGGGTGATGAAAGCAAGAAAAATACCTTTGTTCCTTACAGGGATTCGAAGCTCACTCGCCTGCTTCAAGGTAAGCTTTGTTTTAACAGCTCAAAAGTTACATAGGTCATTGGGTCTGTGTCGGATAATATTTTTGTTTTAACAACTCCTAAGTGTACTAGAAATCTGTATTTGTCTTTTTAAGTATTATTTGTGCCTTGATATATGCACACACTGAATTATGTTGAATATGTGGGGAAAAAAATTGCTCAATTTAATTTTACATTAGATTCATAATTGCCAGTGTTAATCAAAGAACACCGAGTATTGCTGTGGCTTGTTAATATATTGTGCATGTCTCATTAATTTCCATTTTTTTGTTGTTGTTTCAGATTCTCTGGGAGGAAATAGTCATACTTTGATGATTGCTTGTGTCAGCCCTGCAGACTCAAACATGGAGGAGACCATTAATACACTGCGATACGCCGACAGAGCTCGCAAGATTAAAAACAAACCTATCGTCAACATTGACCCCAGAGTGGCAGAAATGAGCCGTCTGAAGAAACAGGTACAAAGGAGAAAAATGTTTCCTCCTGCAGGCAATGTTGATAAAAATCTGATCAGGTTCATACTGTCTACTGAAAATATAAAGATTCTTTTTCTTTTTTTTTCAGGCAGATTTTAAAAAGATTTGTTTTCCCCTTTAATATCCAATAAGTGGAATTGTGCATATGTATGTTCAGGTTCAGGAGCTGCAAGTGATGCTACTTCATGCCCGTGGAGGAGTGGCGCCAGTTCTTTCCGGGTAAAACTCTCAATTTCCCTGCAATCCAATTTTCCTCTACATAGCACTGTAACAAAAGGTCACGTCCGTTACTCTGTTCCTCCTTCACAGGGTAGAGTCAGCTGAGAATGTGACGAAGCTCTTGGATAGGAATCGCGCTCTGCAGGACGAGAACAATAAGCTGAGCAGAGAGCTGAGTGAAGCAGCTGGACAAACCGCCCTCATGTTTGAGAAGATCATTATGGTAACCTTAGCAACCATTACAAATCTGCATCCAAAATTAATCCGGTTCCAGTTTGTAGCCGCAGATGAAGATAAAAAGTAACAACTCGAATAATAATGAAAGTAGAGGGTATGACAAGGTTTCACTGTGTGATTCCTCTCTTCTTTCACATTGTGTTTCCACCATCACGGTTTATTGTATTTACTTCTTTTAGACAGAACAAACAAATGAGAGGCTGCAAAGCAAACTGGAGCAACTGCGACACCATCAAGCGTAAGTTTATAAAAGCAGGAAGCCAAATGAACATGATAAGTCTTAAAAACTGTTTAATAAATTTTAATGGGCTCTTTCTTTGTTTTAGATGCACTGTGGATCTTGAGAAGCTGCTGGTGACTCTGGAGGACCAGGAGTTGAAGGATAACATTGAGGTGATGAAAAACCTGCAAGACCTCATTTTGGAGCTCAAGGTACACGCGTGAATTATTGTCATTAAATGTTGGTTAATAAAGGTGTAAGTACATAGTTGTGAGTCCCTGCTCTAAATAAAGTTTTCTGTATTACTGATGATCTGAAATGGAAAATTTTTATATTGTGTTTTATTATTCTATAACATTGATTTGCTGGTTCTCCTCCAAGAATGAAAGCGCAGGCATCGCTGCATCCATTGATTCTATGACGGAAGGAGATGACATACAGGATGAGTCTGGGAATGGCAGCAAGAATGGAGCAGATGAGTTGCCATCAGTACGTTGGCCAGTTTTTGTCTTTTTTTTTTTCTATAAAAGCCAAAATGTGTAATGTTTTCCCTTTTTTAAAAAAAAACAAACAAACCCCAAAACATAGTGATTATAGTGGTGTCTTAATCTGCAGACATTTTGCCTTTGGATTTCTGACACAGCATAAAGAAGGAATAATTTTCATCGCTCTATGCTCTGTAGGACATTTCCAGATTATGACAGACAATAGTGTAGATGTGTTTTAGAACATCCTTGGTTCCACCCCTTTAAAAATTTGGGGCAGATCCCATGTCATTCACTGCAGTAGAAGTGAATGTAATTTACAGATTTTTTTTGTTTTGTTTTTGCACAAGTAAATATTACCGGTAGATCCCTTTTCCTCAAGCAATGTATTTTCTGAACATGCACTGAAATGTACCTCTGTAATGAACTCCCGCAAGATCTTATAACACAAAGCTCGGCCAGAGTTAAAGTAGTAATGTGAAATGATTCACCCTTATGACAACATATAATAAAGAACATTAGCTTATTGTTATATTCAGTCTTTTTCAACTCACTGATACAGTATAAATGTATGATGATCTCAACCCTTCTGGCCACATGTTTCATGTTTTGTCCTTTGTGTGCTGAGGTATTTTTTGACAGCAGATGTTTCCCACCTCTCATTAAACAGGATTCCACTGCCATAGCTGGTAAGGACTCACCAGAGGCCTTCACAGCCCATCATGCACTGCGTCAGGCCCAACTCTCTAAGGAACTGATTGAGCTCAACAAAGTATTGAGTTTGAAGGAAGCTTTTGTGAAGAAAATGTGCCAGAATGACAGCCAGCTGGAATCGATGCAGTCTGAACACCAGGTTTTTATTACTCCCATGATTCTGGTATTGTTGTGTTTTTGTTTTTTTTGTTTTTTTCCTGCCCCTCAAGTTACAGTTTTTTTAATCCTAATATAAAGGGTGTTTGAGGATCTGGAACACATCTGGGTGATGTTTGCAATTATGAGATTTATTATTTTCAGTATAATGAAATGGAGTATATCTTTGTAACTTTCTGTGTATTAATTACAGAAAAACGTCCAGGATTTACAGGCAGCAGTGGATTCTTTGCAAAAGGAGAAAGTGGAGCTCGTTTTAGCACTCCAGTCTGCCAAGAAAGACACCAACCATGCAAAGTAAGATAACCTTTCTTGATTCATGTTTAGACTGTGCCTTTGGTCATTTAAAAGTTCATTTGTTTTTGACCTTTCATCTAAAGGCAGTCATGTCATTTCTTCTCTTACCTTGGCTTTCCTCTTCGTCTGATATTTGTGTAGACTCAGTGAGCAGCGGAGGAAGAGGTTGCAGGAGCTTGAGGGTCAGCTTGGTGACATGAAGAAGAAGCTTCTTGAACAGTCTAAACTTCTAAAACTCAAAGAATCCTCTGTTCAGAAAGTGAGCAAACTCATGCAGGAGATACAGGTACAGAGTGCTTTTGATTATCTCTTCCAAGTTGAAATGATCATATCTCAAAAAAATTAATTTTTTTTTTTTTTTTTTTTTTTTACTGTCATTGTCATGTCATATCTGTTATCTTTTTTTTTTTTTTGAGTCTTGGTGATATTTGTCTATTTACATCTCAAGTCGGAGTAATGATCTGTCCTTCCAGGCTATGAAGTCGCAGCGTACACAGCTGATGAGGCAGATGAGAGACGACTCTGAAAAATTCAGACAATGGAAGAGCAAGAAAGACAGAGAAGTTATTCAGCTTAAGGAGAAGGCATATATAGATTCATTTTTTAAAAAATTATTTCTAATATTACTTAATGTTTTATTCGCCAGCGTTTTTTCTTATTGGAAGTCAAATTGTTTGATTTTTATTTCTTTTTCTTTTTTTTTAACCTGTTCTCGACAGGATCGAAAACGTCAGTATGAGCTGCTGAAACTTGAGAGGGATTTCCAGAAACAGGCCAGTGTCCTGCGTCGGAAAACTGAGGAAGTAAGACATATTTACCTATTGTACATTCAGAATAATGTGTTTGTCAAACCACTTTTTCTTACCACAGATGGAAAAAATTATGTGTATATTCCAAAGTTTCACTAATGTAACTTGTGTTACTAATTCAGCCCCAATATTGGACTACTGTTGCATGATCTCAAGGTGCTCAAAGTGTGAATTTTCATGAGACAAACATGACCCTGGCAGTTCATCGGGATCTCTCTCTCTTTTTTTTTTTTTTTCCTACAGGCTGCAGCTGCAAATAAACGGTTGAAAGATGCCCTGCAGAAGAGAAGTGAGGTGGCAGAGAAACGCAAAGATTCTCAGAATAGAGGAATGGAGGGAGCTGCTGCAAGAACAAAGGTAGAAAAATTGATTCAGGGCTTTTCTGCCCCTTAAAACATACAGGTGTAAATCCTTCATGTTGAAACTACTGAATGTTTTGTGTAGTTTTGAGTATTAACAGACAAAATGCCATTTATGTCAGCACCTTTTACACCAATTATATCCACATATATTTGGGTTTTGTTTTAAATGCAGGTGAACCAGTTAAAAATAAACAATTGGCTCCTTTGACAAAGTTGCCAGTTGTTTTTCTGTTTTCATTCGGCTGACTCCGTTGTGTGGATTTTTATAGGCTTGGCTTTTCAATGAAGTCGAGTTAATGGTTAGCACAGAGGAGGCCCGGCGTCATCTGAATGATCTGCTGGAGGACAGGAAGGTCTTGGCTCAGGAGATCAACCACCTCAAACAGCAGATTGAGGCAGGGGACCGCCCTGCTGCTAAAATACGGGTGAGAAGTTTTAACTGCTTGGGTACTTGCAAGGAAATATGGATAGAATGAAGTGAAACGGGCAGAGGGCTGACAAAGTTTAAGTAATTGAAATGTTTTTGTTTATGGCTCAGCGCCGGACATTGCTCATCTCTGAGCTGGAGACGCAGGGGGCTCTGGAAACGCCTTTGACCAAACAGGTGGAGAATCTGGAGGCAGAAATGGGCCTCAGGTGAGCCTGACATGATTTTGGTCTTTGACCATACCACTCTAATTCCCTTTCAGTCCACTAACCTTTCTGGCATTTCTAAGCTTTCACTTGATTTTTCTCCTGTACAACAAATGATGATGTTTTTGACATGTCACTGACGTTAATTAGCTTCTTCCTGCTTTGTCAGTTGTATCAACATCACCTAACAAGTCAGGTTTTTGCTCACCCTTATTTCAGGCCACCTGCTGATTATAAAAACAAGTAATCGACTAAACAAAGGAAACAGACTAAATATTTCCTGTTAAAATTGGCAAGTCACTTGTGTCTTAACAGGAATGCCCAGATTGCTGACCTCCAACAGAAAGTTCTTGTCGCAGACAGCGATGGACGTTGGAAGCAGCGCATAGATGGCATCACAAGCATTGTAGAGGCAAAATGTGCCCTGAAGGTCCTCATATCTGAGGTGAACACACTGTTCTATTTAGAAATCCACTCCTGCAAAAATGTTTGGTTGACATTCTGTGTTATTTGTGGTAAATTGTTGTGGTGTTTATTTGCACTTCTAAAAACATTAAATTGCTCTCTCTTTTAGCTGGTACGTTCTAAAATAGCAGGTGCAAAGCTGGACAGTGAAGTCAAACAGGAGAAAGCAAATATGCAAGATTTAAGAAAGACGCTGGCTGATGAGAGAAATGTGATGTCCACCATGGACATGGAGCATCAGCAGCAGCTGGTTGAGCTAGAGGAGAGGCATCAGCAGAAGGTACTTTTAATACTTCATAAGTTTAGCTTCTTGTAAGTGAAAGGCTTATGTTCATTTGATGCTTTGTCCAATGTATTTAATTTTTGTTTTTGTTTTGTACAGGTCCTTTATCTCCTTAAGCAGCTACAGAACAAAACTATATGTCTTGATTCAGATGAAACAAGTTTAACAAATGAAGAACAGACTTTGAAGGAGAAGGAGCTTCTGCAGCGCCTCCAAGTACAGGTTTGTCTCAGAATATCCTCCATATTTAACAGTGTTCTCAGAACAAGTGTGCAGACCTGCTCACAGTATATTTGTACTTGTAATTTTAGGAAGAAGAGATTGAAAAGCTTCGGGAATTACATGAACAGAACCAGACACTGCTGGAGCAGAATGAACAATACAAACAGGTAACTCCAAAACTTACCTGTTCATAGAACCATGTATGAGATATCTGAATGCAGTAAAAGGATCTAACGAGGTTCTGAAAGGAATGCTTTTTGTTTAAAGGGGATGTATGAATATTTTGTCACAGTACACTTTCCAGGTAAATCTTTTACAATGACATGAACATGAGTGTTGCATTTTTAATATGGAAGCTTAAAATCCTGGTATGTCCTTTTTTTCTTTCACAGAAATTTGCACTCCTCCATTTGGCAAGTGGAAAGAAAATCCTTGCACCTACAGTGAATAAAGAACAGACTCCAGACGACTCGTTTGATTATGTCCCCCCAAAGGTACATCACTGTAGATGGTTTACATTCTTTGTTCAGGGACCCCACTATGGCTCTCTTGTGTCATCCAGTAGCAATAAATAAAATATTACAGAATATTTTTCACAGGGTTACTACACCAGTATGGAAAATATGGAATTTGATTTTATAAATATCCAGGTATGGAAAATGGAAACAAATGTATGGCAAAATATTCATGTTTCCAAGACTGTTACCACTGTTCTATTTTCTAAAACATAAAATTATAGATAGATAGACAGACAGACACATACACACACACACACGGGGAAATTAAGGTGTCACAGAACTCCGGTACAATACAATAAGAAATAAAAAGTCACAAAATACTATAGTAGAGAAAAATAGCAATAAAATAACATATGAATAAAATCTTAAATAATATAAGATAATATCTTTAAAAAAAAAAAAAAATTGGATTGATCTTTTTAAGACACTTGGTAGTGCAGCTAAAAATGTTTGTGTGGGAGCGCATACAGTAGGCTATGTGTCCCAGACAACATTTGGGCAGATTGACAAGTTGAATGTCCAGCGTTCTGCTCTTATCCTCCTCCAATCCATTTTAAGGCCTGTCCAGGTGTCAAGTTTCACTGCTGCTTCAACGGACAGGTGATGTCCACACACTGTTCATGAGCGAGCTACTCAGCGTGCCTTGTATGATCAATGGCAGAACTCATAATGGGTAGATGTAAATTCTCTGACTGGTTCATAAATCCCAAATGTAAAGACTGGTTGGAATTTTTTTCACCAAGACATCTGGAAATTGGGGTCTGGAAAAAGTATGGAATTTTGACATTTCAGATGTGTCGGAACCCTGTTTTCAGAAATAGTAAATTAAATTAGTAATTAAAGTAACTTTATCAAAGGTAAATTGAAAGTCCCATTTCACATGAGATGAAAGGTGGATTTATATTCATGTCATCTTTTCTTGCACTGAAATCAGTTGGCTGTTCTCTGCCAAAGAAATGCTTCTAGGATGTTCTCTAACATTTGTTTTCTACCATTAAAAGCCTAAAGGAAAGCGCTTTACGACGGCGAAAGCACCGCTGAACATGACCATCAATATCGATGAGCTAATGTCTTCCAGCGAGGATGAGAACGAGGAGGAGGAGGGGGATGAGTGGCGTCCTCAGAAGCCTGAGAGGGGACACAGAGCCTCAAGGAAAACTAAAACAAACGGGGTAAGACTAGGACCAGTGATGTTTGGATCCAGTTCTCGTCAAACCCTGTCACAGCAATGACACGTAGCATCTTTTCCCTTAGTGCGCATGCAAAGGTCGCTGCAGCAACAAGCTGTGCAGATGCCGCAAAGGGAAGTTGACATGCGGCGAGAACTGCCAGTGTGATCATGAGAAATGTCGAAATATGGACAATAAAGTGTCTGCTAAGGTGAGTATCATCTGTGCACAGGCATCCTGCAGAAAAGAAACTCTCTTATACTTGAACACAGAAAATATCTGGTTCCTCACATCTTTTTAAGAAGTGCTCTATTCCTACATACTTGATACTTAATTGGAAAAATGTACCAACTGGGGCTGAGATTTTTATAGAATCCAAAGGGAAATATAAAAAGTCTCATTCTGAACCACCTGAGGTAATACAAAACAGGTTTTGTGCATCAGATTTATTTACTAACAAATGAAGCAATATCTGCTGCACACTTAGCCTGGCAAGCCCGACTATGATATGAATACATAGTCTGGACACCATCCACGATCCTGAGCTTAAGCGTACGGGTGGGATCAACAGCTGTCTTTCTAACTGCTCTGCACGTAATAGGCCAGAGCTATGACCAATCAGAGCAACGAACAATGTGACATATACAGAACGATGAAAGCAAGTGAACGGGGGAGTA
>JAQQZY010000007.1:13677569-13696183 GCA_030068375.1 Ostorhinchus rueppellii | reverse complement strand
CTGTCATCGAGAGATAAAACTGAGAACAGCAACACCAGCAAATGTAATTATTGCCAATAAATCTAAAAAAAAATAAATATAGTGCAATTTAAATATCGTTTATCAGATAGTGTAAAGAAAACTGACACTAAATTAAACCAACATAAGTTTAAATTTGCACTTCTATGAACACACACACTCACACACACAGTATGCATAATGTAAGGACATGGTTAGTGCTGAATATTACAACCTACAATTCTCTAGTGGCATTTAATGATAACTACATAATTTAATAAAAAACAATTTAACTATATAACTATAGGGAATATACATATATATATATATACTCTTTGTTTTTTATTATATAGGAGGCCTATTCACTTAATAATAACTACACAAATAAATACAGTTTATTGTATGGTACAGTCTATACAGGACACATGCTATTCTGCTGTAACAGCTTTATGTTCCACCTCCAATATGTGAACCCTTCAATATCCATCCAAAAACACAGAACACTCTTCTCTTCCATTAAAGCTCAGAACCAATCTAAATTATCACCAAAAGTTCATGAACTAATAATGCTCCAGTGTAGTAATGACTAAAAGTGTCTCATTCACTGTGTACTAAATGTATGTCTTCTTGCATTAATCCCTTTGTGTAAATGTGTTCTTCCTCTCATCTTTCACCACTATGGTGCACTATTAATGCTGACCTGATTGTTTATAGTGGAGGTGGAGGCTGTTCTCTTATCAGTTGAGTTGTATGACTCACTGATGCAGTGCCCATGCTTTTTCTGTACCTCCAGCACAATGGGTTTCAGCTGACACCTGTCTAAGGTCACGACCTGCTCTAAGAAGCACCCCGGGGACCCAAGCTGGCATTAACTGCGTGTCTTAACCACACATTTCTCCTCTTCAGCGCTCCGTGGGTTTAATGTAAGGAAAAGGATCGTGTACCGATGTCACGATGCAAAAGCTTAAACCTTTTCTTAACATAAACCCGGACCGTTTCTGACAAATAATAGGACTTGAGTGAATTTTATGAATATAGTATGGACGCTGTCCCCTCTAACGGGATGATAATGCAGACTCTGCACCAGTCTGATGCAGCTCCGCAGAATTGCAGTGTCTGCAGCAGAGACTCCATGACCTTGCTTCAAGGTCGCAGTGACACTGCCGTCAGTTTTTCCTCTCATGCCTCTCACGCACCATGAAAATCCCGAGCCAGATCTCGTTGCTGCATAGTAGCCCACATGTGACCACATCTAGACGCATTTCGACACAAATTGAGTAGAATACTGTCATGGCTTTGGTGCTTATTGGATTAATGAGATAGGCTGGACTAACGTTTGGTAGTCCATAATTAGAGCCGGATCAGGCTGAGATGTTTGGGGAAATGTCCACTTACCTATAGCCTTCTGCATTTTATTTTCAGCTGCACATGGCTTGGTTTGCAGCCAATTCTTCTTATTAGGTCTTTTTTAATCGCCGGACAAGGTTGTCAGCTCTTGAGTGTCAACCTTTTTCTTCTTTGTGCCAGCTGTTACCAGGCATGTTGTAGAGCACAGGGGCAGCCTATTTTAAGAAGCCACAAGGCTACAAAGTGAGAACAAAAAGGTGTATGGATATAAAGTATATATTTTCACTGAACTGTACGTTAAACATAAAGGATATTATCAGACAATGCAGACATAGCCAATGTCTGAAGCCCTACTTTTATAATCAATGCATCTGGCAAACTGTAATATTGCAGGCTCCTGTTCTTCAAAGCACTAACCCTGATTATGTCCCTTTCTCATCTCGTTGCAGTGATCGCCTGATCGTCTCTTCTCTGGCCTTGATCCAAGTAGTGTAGTGGTAGAGAGAGCCGGGTCAGTGTCACAAGACCGGCAGCATGACTATTTTCCATAGAGGTGTATGCTGCAAGAGCCACTGCTATCTATTCTGTGTGCAGAAGCTTGTGTAATGAAAGGCTAAAATTAAGATAAGGAAAAAAATTCATTTATATTAAATTAATACTAAACTTTAAGATAAAGTGACGTCACAAAACAACAATAAAGCACAGAAATGTTGATAATATTCAAGACTTTAAAACTTTTACAGTGATTTCAATTTATTTTATTTTTATTTTTTCCACTGGTTGCCGCATTACCTTCAGTTTACAACATTTATGCATAATCAGCACTAAATAAACGCCATATCCTTATTAAATCACCAGGATCATACCAGACTGGGTCAATTTTTTTTTTTTTTCACGTGAGTTGCGGACCCATATTATAATACTGATGATGACGCCGGTGAAGGCGCGTACGGACGTAACGGAGACACAGCGGACGCAAATTGAGGAGAGGGAGGAGGGGCGAAAGGCACGGGATAAAGCTACGTCACCGCGTTATGTCAAGTTAGCCATACAAAGCAAAATATTAACCGGATATGGGCTATTAAAATAAGAGCACGAGTTGTATCACCCTTGTTTTTTTAAAACCATAACCCAATTCTGGTGATACTATTGCGCATATTAAGGTGTAAAGTAATGCTAAAATTTTATATTGCGTTTAATTTTGCGTCTTTGCGTTACTCGAGAAGAATTACAGTCTTAACCAGGTCATAAAGTCTTATTGTGAAATATTAAACCGGATGCGCAGTGTTTCTTGTCGTTGACTAATTGAAGCTGATCCAACTACAACGTCAGTTGTGGCAGCTAAAGACGGGAATTTATAACACCACTGTACGGACCCGAACAGACGGATAAGACAGAGTGTTACCGGGGCTTGTTATCACTTTAATACACGGTAACGGAGCGATGCGATGTTAGGAAGCCTGTGATGCGCAGACAGCGGCGTCAAAGCGGTTGAACCGACTGTGGACTTGCCGACCAATCGCCAAGACTTGGGTGACTTCAAGTAAAAATACAAGCCTGCGATGTGTTTGCATACCCTAGTAAGTAGCCTCACCTAGCCTGTCACAGAGAGACGGAGCATTATCGGGTTAGATGGAATTCTTATTTTTTTTTTGCGGTTATTTCAGCTGTTTTAACGGGACCTTCATGTACATGCACGAGTCATCTGGAGGAGCTGAGTTCGCGTGGCCACGTTCTGGGGGGGTAGGGGCTCGAGCAGCTGGATACATGCACAGCAGACTACCCTACATTTTGTTTTAATGATCTGCAGCAGAAGCGACTTGTTCAAATGACAATACCGGCATAAATCAACACAGGATACATCTGTGTTAACCAGTGCTTTGATAGTCTTTGTAATGATTTATTCTTATCTATCGCTCCACCTATTTACCTATCTAATTTTACTCATGAAAAAAATCATTGTAGCGTTGCTGCATGGTAATTTAAGGACTGACCAAAGAGTTCCGGTCACTTGCATTTGAAGAAGACGATGATTATCTTGCTGTTTCTTCATTTTCTCAGTTTAAAGTCGAGACCTGCATTTGCAAAATAATAACCCACACTTCCCAAACTAAACAGAGTGGAGCCTTTTGTCAGTGCTTCAATATCCAGTAGTGAATTTTCCTTTTGCTTTAGCATGTGCAAATCAGCAAGCCAGGATTGAGACCACTGATCTTAAAGCTTAATCCACTTTGGCAATTAACCTTTCACCGGTCTGAGATCAGTAGGCAAGGTCACCCTTGGGTGCTGTTCTCTCCGTCTCCACCGTGCGCCGCATGTAAAATCCTGAAACTGAGTTTTATGTATACACAGGCAGTGTGTTTCATTATCAGTGACAAAGACCACCGCTGCCCCCTAACAAACTGCGATAAGAAGCTTTATCGTCAAAGACAAAGGAGGTTTATGTGCACTGACTTTTGATTTGTTATGAATAGGGACAATAAGGAATTGTTTAGGGATTGTTGTAAGGATTTTTAACATATTGCCTGTGTAAAGTTACCCTACTACATTTGTGATTAAATTTCCTTTCTGATCTGGATCCAATTTTTGTAGATAAATGTGTTAAATCTGAAAACTTGCAAAGGAAATGTGCTGTAAAAATTATTTGATCTTGCAGGTTTGTTGTTCAAGGTTAAAGATAAAAACTGTGATAAATAAATAAGTGAAAATGTTTTTTAAAAAACCCTATAGTGGGGTTTGTTGGTTTGTAAGTGAGTCTTGTTTAACTCAAAACAAGAATTAAATTGACTCTAAAATATATATACCTGAATGCATGTTTTACATGATCTTTTTTTCATATAAATCAAACTTATTTAATTATTTACCCAGTTATTAGTAAACTTCAACCTATGTGACTTTGTATAAGTGAGGGACAAGGTGTTGGCATTACTCTGACTGTCCTTCAAGCATTCCTGTGACTGTGACCTTTGGAGTGTGCTGTGCATGTAAGGGGGAGGGTACAGACTAGTGTGCTGAAATCTGTACAGATACAGTTGGTGGAGTATGTTAAAAAGAAATAGTCAGTGTTTACAGGAACCCATACAATGTGCCCTAACACTGCTGTATTGTCAAAACAGAAGTTCTCACTGATCTGTAAACTTTGGCAAAACTGTTAGGAACATATAGAATAGAATAGAATAGAATAGATGCTTTATTGTCAAACAAAACACACACTAACAGGTGCACATTATGAATGAACTTTCGATGCAAAAATTTCATTCATAATAAACATAACAGTATTCAATTTAGTCAGTTCTTGCACATCATGATCACTTGTACCCATGCACTTTAAAAGTAATTTGTATGATAAATTGGAACTTATGAATGTACCTTGGTCAGGCTTCTGTATTTAGTGGCAGTGCTAAAAACCTTTGCTTCCTTTACAGGTTTCCTGATACCTGCAGACAGCAATAGCACTTCTCTGAAATACAATTGGGAGAAACGGATATAAACTTCAAATTCCAGATCAGTAAACAGGTAATCTGCTCTCACCTTTTTTTTTAAAAAATATTTTATCTACACTAAAAACATGGCCATAAGTAGTTTGGGCAACCAGCCTATTATGGCCCATTATTGTGTCCTGGTGTTTAAAGATATTGAGCACAAATTGTCAAATTCTGATGTTAAAATGACAAGATGACATTAATATACAAGGTGTCCATAAAGTCTCTTTATAATTTAAGAAATATATTACAAAATCAAATGAATAGCAAAAAATTGGGGAAATTATCACACAATGAAAAGTTTATATTGAAGTTTTTTTTGGGTTTTTTTGCCTCATTTAATCCACCTCTATATGGGCTCCATTAGGTGCATGCAGCACATCAGGATGGTACTGGATTTCTTGCCATGTTGGCTGTAGCATAGCCTTATCAATGGCATCAGCAATCTTTTACTTCAGGTTGTTGATGTCCAGTATCTTTGTTCTATACACAATATCTTTAGCATAACAACATAGAAAGAAATCCAGGGGAGTGATATCTGGTGAATGAGGCATCTAGGGGACTGGGCCATCCCTTCCAATCCACCGGTCTGGAGAGATGTTTGATTTAGGGACCTACCAACATGCAGTCCCCAATGTGGTGATGCACCATCTACCTGGGAAATGATGGTTGGTTGAAGGTCATCTAGTCGTGGTTCCAAATATTTATTAATTTCAGTCAAAAGGTCAAGGTAAACATTTGCAGTAATTGATCTCTTGTTGGAGAAAAATGAACTCAGTGATTCAGTTGCACATGACTCCCACAATGTGATTTAAAAAAAAAAAAAAAACTTTAATAACAACTTAGTACATAGAAAACAATCTGATTAACATATCTCATTGACTGCTTCTGTCATATATTTTTTTTAAATTTTGAAAAGACACTTTGTGGACACCTTGTATATGTACAAACTCCTTACATGGTGGAGGCTGGGATAACCAACTTGGACATGGAGACCAATATTCATTTCTCACTTCAATCCTAAAGTAAATGTTGCTTAAACCATACCCCATTGTTAATTATTCTAACCATAATGAAAATCATCATGGACCATTCTTATTTTATGAGTAACCAAACAACAGTCTTATTCTAACTAAGTTGTTTTTGTGCCTAAACCTACTCAAACATTTATCAGGCCACTGGAACAACCTGAGTGGAACAATGATTTTCTGCTTTTGATCTTTAGCTCCAGTAATTTCTGCAGTTTCTCCTGATGTCTTTATTAGTGGTAATCAGTAACACACTGGTTTGAGTGGTATCAGAGTGCATGATACGACTCAAACCAATGGACATATTTGGCTGTCCAGGTCAGAGGGTTGGTCGTTTTTTTTTTTCCTTGTGTGTGATGCCAATGATTATGTATGGCTCGTTAACCACTTCCAAAACATGGGAGACCCTGAATTTTAATACTGTGTCTGAACACGTCCAGTTTGACACATACACGTACTGCTGTTACTTGGCTGAAGGTGGTCCTTCAGCTGTGACACAGTGTTATACTGATGAAATAGTGTGCCATTACACTGCCTGTTACTTGTCTTTTGTGGCTAAGTGCCATGCCTGCCTGCCTCAAGGTTTGCTCTTGCTCAGACCAGGCTGTTATATTCAAGGCAGCTTCAGAGATGAAGCCTAATATGCTTAACATTACGTGCTAGAGTGGATAACCTTCTACAAAGGGCACTTGCAATATGGCCTGTGACAGGAAAACTGTCAGCTTGAATCTCCAGACCATCTGAGGAACAGATAGATTTGTTTTGCATATATTAACCATGTTTGACATTTCTTCGAAGAAGGGAAATAAATCATTGTGTTGTTGATTAAAAATGTCAAACTATGACAATGATGTATATTAGGGTCTTCTGAGGAAAATAGTTATGGATAAGAGAAGGGATGTGGAAAGACATGTCAAAGTCAATATTACAAGTACAGAAAAGCCCTTTTGTCGGTTGCTCTGTTTTTGAAGTTTGCATTACTGACATCCTTCACTTTATATTTCCCTCTGTTCATTCTAAAGCCATCTTTGAGAATCTAAATAACCATTTCTTCTGTTCTCCACTGTTTCCACATTCTACTGTTTTTTTTTTTTTTGTTTTTTTTACATATTCCTCCATCTTCCAGATTTCCTGTAATTTTACCAGAATTCTCAACAATTCCTGTTTTTTTTTTTTTTTTTGCATCCTTTTAAATGCAAAACGTGTGAATAATATGTAAAAGCATGGCACAGTTATAGGTTTAACTATTCTAAAATATGCCAAGTACACAGTACAGCTGCTTACACACATGCAAGAGGGTTGGTTGTGCAGCTTAAAGAATAAGCAAACTAGTAGTAATTTCTGTGCATTCTTGTGAAAACAAATAGGAAATCAATAGGAGAGACATTAGGATAACAAGTCTGAATTTGTTATTTGTCAGTTAGATATGTATAAGAATACAGCTTGTGAGGGGTAACCCTGACAGCCTCCTGAGTGATGTTTGGCTGTAAACACTAGGAGGAGGCGCATGGACTACAAGGTGTTGTAGCTACAGTATATTCATCCTCTATTATCTACCAGCTGTTAAGAAAGCCGATTGTAGCCTGGCCCATCTCAACAGACACAGCCAACACGAGCTAGCAGGCGCAGGCTGTCTGAGCACAGATTGTCTCTAAACCTGTGCCATGATAACACACCGCGGAGAGACCGAACTACTGTAATTGTCACCGCTGTCAGGTAAGATGCAGGCTAGAGAAACAAAACAGACCCCAGCCCCAGGGCGACAGCGCTGGTTACTGAGGATTAGAGTTAGCCTTAGCTACTACTAGCTAACAGCAGCTAACCCGCAGTTGGAACTTGCTTAGTGCTAATGGCTAACCCAAACAGGCTAGTACTCATACACACACACACATACACACACGTTTATGTGGTTACGTTAAACACAAGTCGGTTCTGCCAGAGTGAACTGAATATTCGGACATTTTACTGTTTGTTCCCTGCTTTAATTAGATGTATATTCGATAGTAGCACTATTTTCTAAGTCTTTGAAGTGACGCCTTCCGTTTATCCAAGCAGATGTTGGACCGGCCAGCGGTCCACATGGTGGTGGATGCTTGGTTGTTTTTAAAGCTGGTACGGTTGTGGACCATAAGGGCCAGTTGTGTGTGTGTTTTTTCTAACTTGTGTTGTCCTAACAAGCTGTACGTAATGTTAGCCAGTTTTGCTCTGATTGTTCTTGCTGTTTGCTAAGTCCAAAGTGGGGGGCAAACTCCAACATAACAGCATGAACTCCACTTCTATTGGACAGGGTAATCACCTGTAGTAATAAATCTGATAAAAGCAATGTGTAGTTGATTCCTGTACTGAAAAAAAGGTGCCACTGACAGTTGTAATGTAGCCATTCAGTCTTTTTCAGTACTTTGAATCCAGCATAAAGACAGTAAGACATCTATCTGACATGAGCCGGGTGAGGAGTTAGAGCAACGAACTGGCTATAACCAAAACTTGGTAAATAACATACAGGAACAGCAACTCGACTATCAGCGAGAAAGCCACAATGCGGAGAAAAATCCAGGGACTGTTTCATCTGTGATGGTACGTGTGTGCATGAGAAAATCACAAGTTGCTTAGATGCTTTTACTGGACTGAAGCCATTTAGGTTGCAGAGATCAGATCATGGTGCTCACATAGTGATAATGTTTAGTAGGAATAAGAGCACATTAGTCTTACTAAGCCTTTTCATTAATGTATCCTCTGATGACTTTAAGCATACTGACATTTCTAAAGCTGCAAGTCATGGCCTTGTTCTACTTTTTACCATTTTTTTTGATACCCAAAGTACTATTGATTTTAGGTATTTTTATATTAATGGCACCAATAGTTGGTTGATAGCATGTTGATATATTTGTGAAGTAAAGAGAAGTGTTCACTTTGTCATGATACAAATGCAATTGATACAATGTACACTGACAGTAACCACATATCTTCGACTCTGTGTGCCCATATTATAACCAGAAACATAATTTTCACGACATAACAGATATGAAACATTTTCATTGTTACTACTTGTTTGGTCACCTAAAGAGAAGTGGTTATGTATATTGAAATTAAATGCAGAAGTGTTGTCGTCAGGGATGCAGACTACAGCAGTGTCAAAAAAATTAGTCATTGCTGATGAGCAGCCGTCATCCAGTCACAGTGGTCATTTTAGAATCACAAATGTAATGGACTGAGACATAAAAGAATATGTTCAGACCTTGTGAACTTAGCAATTTCATGCAACATGTAATGGTTATCAGTAACAAACAAGTACAAAGGATTTATGCTACTAAATAGAAAAAAAAAAGATTCAGGTGTTCTATCGCATCTTGCAAAGAAAATTACCATTTTTAATAACAAAAACTCTGTGAGTGGTGACTTCTTTCATGTATCATAGAACTTGTGGCTTTAACAGAGGTTTGAAGTTGGCCTGTATCTAAACTGGCTTCTTTACGACAATGTTCGCACTAGAAATCTGTAAATGTACCTGGCTGCCTGTCAGGTTTTTGTTTTTTTTTTTTCCTTTTTTCCTCTGTGTGATATCTTATTTTAATATTTACTCACATCTGATTCATCTGTTCACATTCGAATCAGCCAATTTAAATAAACTAGCTGTGTAATTGCAGTCTGCCCTGTGCTCAAAAAGGACTAATTGAACTATTCATTATGTTTACCTTTTCCTTATTGTTTTTCTTTTTCTTGTAGACATGTCTTCCAGGGAGCGTCGGTCGGATGTCTACATAAAGGCAGAACCAAGCAGTCCAGAGGGAGGTGGGGGAGGACGGACCAGCCCTGGTGGAGCCTCCTCAGACTCCTCACAAAGCGGAGGTGGAGGACCCAGAGGAGATAATGCCAAACGCTATTCCCCACCACTCTACACACCAGCTTTGCGTTGTCACTTTAAAGATGAGGCTGGTGATGGGGCAGAAGAGGGTTCTACTGGAAACGGAGCAGGCCGTTGCAAGTATGCCCTTAGCACACTGCCCAAGAGGCTGTGTTTAGTTTGTGGGGATGTTGCTTCAGGTTATCACTATGGTGTGGCATCGTGCGAGGCCTGCAAAGCATTCTTCAAAAGAACCATCCAAGGTGTGTGTTGTATTGAAGTATGAATGTTTAAATTGCAACTTGAGGTGATTTCCTAACAAGTTTTACAGTAATTCTTGTAGTTGTTCTAAAAAGACAAGTAGTCATTCATTCCTGCTACATATTTTATAATTGCATACTGTATATATGCTACCGATCCTTCAATTACCTTTGAAATGGATTCAGTTAACTTTGGAGAAGGAGGAGGCAGCTCTCCAAAGTTTTCATTTTAGTTGTTTTGACTTTGTGTTAGTATATTTAACTTACAGACATCTAGTACCACTGGAGCAGAGGGTTGCAAAACAGAAAAATCTTAAATTGATGAAGGCTAATAGAGATCATTCTAATCCATAAATATATGCTGTGTCTTGGTACTATTACCAGTCTTGCAAAGCTGTATAGCACATACAAATGGCTCAAAACCCAGATCGTACACTTGCAGTTTTGTTTTTTTAAAATGTGTCGATGCATGTGACTGCAGTGAGCTTATCTGGTTTATACTTGTCTGTGAAACGGAGACTACAAGCTCACAATGCACATGATTCTTGGTCCGACGAGACAATTTTTAATGATGAAAAGCACAAAGAAATCAAAGTTGCTATTCAAGTAAAAAAGGTCATTGAAAATTGCATTGCTTGTATTTCTCTTTAGCTGTTCTGACATTTTCTTTTGTTTCCTTAAGGTAACATCGAATACAGCTGTCCAGCATCAAATGAGTGTGAAATCACCAAAAGGCGCAGAAAGGCTTGCCAGGCATGCCGCTTCACTAAGTGCCTCAAAGTAGGCATGTTGAAAGAGGGTGAGTGCTGATGGCGTGCAGTAAAGTTACTTTAATGTGCAGCTGCAGACCGCATTGTCCGTCATTTAACTTTTTCAACTTACTTTCTTTTGAAATATTGCATGCTTATTTGCTGCTTTCCTGGCATAGAACTAATTTATTTTATGCTACAAACTCTAGGAGTTCGACTTGACAGAGTCAGAGGTGGAAGACAGAAGTATAAGAGACGTCCAGAAGTGGAGAATGCAACATACCAGAGTGCCCCATTACCACTGACAAAGGAGAGTGAAAAAGGTGAGATTTTTCAAATACTTGTTTGACCAGGGGTGTCCAATATGTCGATTGCAATCAACTGGTAGATCACAAGAGTGGAGTGGATACATTGGCATTAAAAAACAAACAAACAGAAGTTAGCCTATTGGTTAAATGGGACTGTTGTTATCACTCCTGCTAGGATTCGAACCCCAGTCTCCTGCATCAAAGTCAGTAGTGTTAACTACTAAGTTGTCCACAGTATTACATACTGAGCAATCGTTGATTATATATTAATTTATAGTGGAGGTAGACCAATTTGTCTTGGGCATTTTAGAAGTAGCTCACAAGCCAAAAAATTGTGGGAACCTCTATGTGAGACTATCTTTATTGCATCAGTTAAATTATTGTATTGTTTAAAGTTGACCCAGTTACATAAGAAGAAACAGGAGAAATACGTTTGATTCATTCAAGCAGTTACTGAACTGAATTTAATTTTGTAAAGGTACATTCAGTTCAGACTTTGTCTTAAAAAGGTATGATATTCTTTTTAGCAACAGTTTCTGATGATTTTGATTTTTTTTTTTTTTTTTAACAGATGTTCTTTTCTATTCAAAAAGGCAACATATGACTGGCATATCTTAACCTGTCGTTATCTCCAAGAAATATTGGAAAAAACAAAAACCATAGTTGCTTTGTAATTGTCGGTGAAAAGCAGTATTCCTGCACTATAATGATTTTAGAGCAGCGTAAATGGTGCAGTAATGTAAAAATATCTACTCGGAGTAATTTTTTTTAACAAGAGAGTCCCTGAATGCTACTTTAAGGACACAGGTTTTCCAGAATCGAAGCAGCACACAATACTCTATAAATCCATAGGTGAGAAAACACTGCCCTCTGCTGATGAATGAATTTTATTCCGTCAGCTAAACTCTTAACACACTCGTTTTTTTCTGAGTTTAGATGACTCAGCTTGCAGCTCATAATTTACATGAATATATCTGAAGATTTAGCCAAATTTCTCCTTTTTACTCGCAGATAGAAGAATTTATGTGTATGTGTTTCTAAGGTAGATTTTTAACACACTTATAATACACAAGTATGAAACTGATGTGGAAACCTGTAATATGAACTTGGTGATTCCAGGTCACAGAGTTGACAAGGCTGAAGTTTTAGGGATGAATGCATGTGTGAATATAAACTGCAGTTTTCACCTTGCATCCCATTAATCCATGCCTTTGTGTGTATTTTTATGATACAGGTTCCTCTAATATCATCGTGTCCCACCTGCTTGTGGCAGAGCCTGAAAAATTATTTGCCATGCCTGATCCCCTGCAGCCCGACACAGCCCAGCGCACTCTCACTACTCTCTGTGACCTTGCTGACCGTGAGCTGGTTGTCATCATTGGCTGGGCCAAACACATTCCTGGTATGGGATGCAGAGATGATAAAATTGGGAGATAGTGGCAATGATACTACAGCAGCAGCAGAAGAGATGTAGCGATATTCTCATCCAACATTAACAAATATGGTTTGTTATGTTTCATTCAGAAAACTGTCAGTCCTCTAGTATTTTCCATAACCAGAACACTGACAGTTATAAAGTGGCCTCTGTAAAAGTGATTGTAATGGCTGAATCTTGTAATTCATATTAAGATCACTGAAGCATCATGCAGGCTTTGATTTGAGTCCTAGTTTTTTAGTTGTAGACAGGAGTTGTGTAATGGAAAGACTGCAAATGTGATGCATTTCATGACACAAGGGTTATGATTCAACATATTGTCAACTATTGTGCATTTTTCATCTTTATTGATGGGTGGGAGAACTATCATGATATAAAAAATAACAAGCATAAAATCTGAGTTACAAAGGTAAAAGTTTTTTCCTTGTTTTTCAATCAGAGCAGTAGGACATAGATTTTATTTTAATCATGTAACATCAACCTCTGGACCTTGAAACGTCCACCATCGTAGCACAATGTTCTCTGCAATTTGTACTGAAAAGAATTAACATTTGTCTCCATCAGTCAAATTTAAATACTTGGAGAATGCTTAAGGTAAATTAAACTAAATCGATAAAAATATGTAAATCATCAGTGCTATTTATGTAGTTTATACTTATGTATGGATTACTGTGAATATTACATGTTTAATGTTAGCTCTATTACTCAAAATGAATGGAGTTTTTGATCATTGAGTTTATCTCTTCAACACTCACGGGTTGAATATTTCCTTTCACTGTATTATAGGTTGTTTTTCAATGTAAAGTTGGCTTAGTACATTTTTTTAAAAAAAAAAAAACACGTTGAAGTGTTGAACTGCATTAGTATTAATGGAAGAGCATGTATGTACCTCTTTGCTTTCTTCTGTGATAGTGCACACAGCTTTTGTAAGGGCTTTATGGTGATGTATCAAACACCGACAGAGCTCGTGACCAACATTCATTGAACACTGTTCTTTAAAAAATGATGCTGTTCCAACAATTTGCTGTTATTGTAGGGCACAGACTGTCTTTGTAGTCTATTACTTGGCTGGTACTATATAAAGATATTGGACTAGTGTCTGGCCCTCCAACAAAAAGGAACACAGTGCCCTTTTGTCTGTTCTGCATTCACATTCACTTTTTTTTCCTCTCCATCTGTCTGCTCTCCTGCAGGCTTCCTGTCGCTGTCCCTAGCAGACCAGATGTCCGTGCTGCAGTCAGTTTGGCTGGAGGTACTGGTGTTGGGTGTAGCGTACCGCTCCCTTGGCTGTGAGGATGAGGTAGTGTTTGCAGAGGATTTTGTCCTTGACGAGGAGATGTCACGAGTCGCCGGACTGACTGAGCTAAATGCGGCAATTAGTCAACTTGCTCGTCGTTTCCGTGCCCTTAATGTGGACCGGGAGGAATTTGTCATGCTAAAAGCCATCGCACTCACCAACTCGGGTACCTTTCCTTGTTTACTGGAACAGTCCTATGGGCAGTTTTTATCTTGATGAGATTATGCACGTATCAGATTATAGTGGTAGTGGGCGTGACATGATGATGTCATTATGTAGATATTCTATACACATACACCCATGATTACTGTCAATAGCTGATTGGTTATCCTGCTGGCACTGCAGTACAACTGTTTGTTTTGTAATTAAAGGTAGCCTTTCTGATAGATTACTAGGAAAGTCAGGCTTTAGGTGAACATTAAGGAAACTGCACCTGCCTGCACCCCACCTCACCATGTGTTTCTTGCTGTTCTGTCAGACTCTGTTTACATCGAGGATATGGAGGCTGTGCAGAAGCTGCGGGACCTCCTTCACCAGGCCCTGCTGGAGCTTGAATGTCAGCGGCGCCCAGACGACCCCCAGCGGGCAGGACGCCTCCTTTTAACATTGCCTCTCCTACGACAGACTGCTGGTCGTGCTCTCACCACCTTCTACAGTATCAAGACCCGTGGTGGTGTACCAATGCACAAACTATTCCTGGAGATGCTGGAAGCCATGATGGACTCTCCTTAGAGCCAAATGAAGCAGAGGGATGCAGATAAAGACCCAACAGAGATCTTCAGAGTCTTCATGAGTGAATAAGTGGTTAGTGTAAAAGGAAGGTTTTAATTAGAGAATTAACAAGATGAACCTTTTCTCTTTCAGCGACATGAAGAAAGGAAGAGAAAATAAAACCATATGTATTCAATCCCTTCAGTAAGATTTGGGTACCTGTAGGTAGGGTCTAACTGCCAAACCTGAATTAAAGGCTTCAAGAACCACCATCAGTCCAAATGGGAAAAATGGATGAAAAACATTTAACTGAATGCCAGAATACGACTTAATTTCAACCATCATCATGGTGTGTTCTATCACAGCATGGATCTGCAGTTGAGAAACCACTGAAAAACACCAAGCAGCAGACTGCAATCACGTGGCTTTTGAACTTTTTTTTTTTTATTTAAATAATGCAACATCTACTCATAAAAGCCATAATAACATACCTGGCTAAAGACTTGAGGGTCCATAGGGTATAAGGTCAGACAGGCGTGCACATAAAGTGCTTGTATTCATTATAGTTTAGTGTGCCGTTGTAGGCAAATTCATAGGAATTACTTGCAATATGATAAAAAGCAATATAATGAGTTGATTGTTGTCTGTCACATTTAAAATGTGGATAAAATGGTGAGGCATTCTGTTGTTTGTGTGTGTGTGTATATCAGTTGTTTTCCACTCGTAGGACCCCAAGTGCTGAAGGTTTTTTTCTGTTGAAATTTTAGTATGAATTTGGGATGTGAAAATACAGCAGCACTGGGGCAGTTGGACTGAAGTTGGAAACTACTGGTGTACATATGACATACAGAATGCTTTATAAAACTTTGTGCAATTGAACAATAGTCCAGGAGAAGTGCATATGAAGATTATGCACTCATAAAATGCTCTGCCTAGAAGGTAATATATTCAGTGTTGTATGTAAATCCTACTGGCACACAAATAACTGGCTTCCATACAAGTGTGTGCACTCGTGCAGTCTAAACCAAGGAGTGACACTGGATCAGGGAAGAAGATCTCTACTCTGGAAGTCAGTGTGACAACAACAGTGGTTGGATAAAAAAAATGCATTTGCCTGATCTGCTTTTTTTTTTTTTTTCCCCCCCAATTTTTTATTTTATTTTTTTTTTAAATAAATCCTCCTTTTAGACATTAACCACTCTTTTTAACTTCAGCAGCTGTGCTGATCCAAAAAAATGCAGTTCCTGGTGACCTATTTCATTTGTGAGCTACAACATGTGACACTAACCTATAAGATTGATGGTTTTATCATGAAGTTTGCAGAATTTTTTTTTTGCAACACTGGAGAACATTGCATCAAAGGTGTCAGTTTAAAAAGAGATCCCTTCTTCGTGTGCGTACATCTGTCATACTTAAACATGTAAGTGCCCAAAATGGGTTCAGGGCAACAAAAAAATGCAACGTATGCAACCTCGTCCTTTTGGATTTTGAAAATATTGTCTCACAACATCCTGAAAATCCTACTCATTAACACATTTGTACGCTTAAGAATTCTCAACATAGTAAGCTTCACATGCCATGCACAACATTATCTGATGTCAAGGTCAGATAAACATATGTAGTGGCCATGGGGCCAGTAAACTTTTAGCCATGTACAGTTCCATTTAATAAATAGAAACATGCAATTTGTAATGAAAGAATAAAGCCAGCAGATGTGATACAAATTCCCCATTACAGTTATATTTGTGCAGCTTACAGTGTACTAAAATTTGTATAAAAATAATAAGAACAAAAACACTTGAAACTTGCTTTTTCATACGTTTTACTTTGTAGGATTTAAGGGTATTTTGTTTAGATTGTGACACCGTTGTGGGTTTGGTATTGAAATGAGCTGTCCATTCAGAATGTTTTGAATGCTACTTGTTTTTGTTTTTTTTAAAAATGTGAGCAGTTGTGTGGTTGCTGAAGCTGATTGTCATATTTGGGATCAATCACAGCTCTATTGATCAGCGACATGAGGCGGCTACAGAGGGCTACCTCAGGAGGAAGTGTGCCAGATGGCCAAATAACTATGGAGACTAATATAATTGTTGATCTTTTAAGTGATTTTTCAAGTTAAACTTGGCTTTTGGGATTTTTTTTTTTTTTTTTCTTGCACCAACATCTGCACATTTTTCTCTTGTAATGTCATGATGCATCTGGATCATGAGTCAGGCTTTACCAGAGTCCACGGTACAAAGTGTTGCATGATGGAGGACCAGCCTCCTTCATGTCACAGCAAAAAAAAAAAAAAAAAATGCAGCTCGGATCATCACAGGTCATTTACAGAAGTTTAACAGTGAGAGATATTCTTAGAAAAACCTGACTGTTTGATTGAGGTCTTTGGTTTTATTTCTATTTTCCTATTCAGGTCCTAATGTGTAAGGTAATGAAGCATTTAATACTACAGGTTACGGATAATGTGCTCTATCATCTAAAAAAAATTGTTTACTTGCGTGATTCTTCAAATAGTCAGAATTCTGAAATGTTAAACATTAATATAGATGCCTGGGTCCAGTCAAAGTCTGCCATTAAAACAAAGGTAGATTTTCCAATAGCGTAAAATACGTTTTAGGTACAACGGGTGAGGGGTATTTGCAGTGTCACTGTTTAAATTATACAGTCATTTGTAGGTTCTATTAAATACGTGCGCATTAATATAAATGAGCAATACAATAAATTACCAAACCTCACACATTTCCTTGTATAGCCACAGTGTAAATTTAACATTGCCAGTTAAAATGAAGAATAGCTACTAAACAATATATTATTTAGAAGTTCAAATCAATGTTTGTACTTTGAAAGACTATTTAAATGATTAAATTCTATTTTTTACTCAATTTACTGTCGTTTGTTGACACTGCTTTATTTTTTGTGTGTGATATTGGCTGTGAATTTCTGTGTGTAGGCTATTTTTGTTTTTCATTTAGATGAAACAGTTTGATGTCCTTGTCTAAACATGTCCACATAAAAATCACTGTGAAAAAAGTGATCTCTTCCACTCTCTGCCAACAACAGGGAGTGGATTATTGTAGGTGCTTTGTGTTGTGTAATAAATGGACACACCACCACCACATATCATTGGTCTCATCTCTCCCTTTGGATGTTTATATGTGTGTGTTTCTGTGTGAATGTGTGATGGAATGAGGGCAGTGAGTGAGGAAGTCCACTGTTTAAACATTCAACATTATAATTCACATTTTTGACCATTAAGTGCACATTTCACAGTCTGAGTATGATCATGGCTGACAGTCATCAATGTATCCGATACCGAATGTAGCAGAGTAATATCAGAGAACATTTTAGATAAGTCTGTGCTGATGACAGCAGAATTAGGAAGTTTTTGAATCCATAAAAATCAGACAGACCTTGACTGAGGTTTAAATGTAACAAACTTCAGGTGAATGTATTTGTAGCATTGCGCTTAGTTTTTGAGAAGCTAATCTTTTTTCAGTTATAAAACTGTGGTTCTTGTGGTACTTCAGTCACTCCTCTGTGTACTCCAGCACAAAAGTTTTACATTCAGAAGGAACGTAGGAGATACATTATTGGGGAAATTTAAGTGGAGTAAAGAAGAATGACTTCTTGCACTATCTTCATAATGCATCAAAAGGACCATCGTCTCATCACAATTCTGCTGCTGAGCTTTAACTCACTTAGGAGTTTCTCAACCTTATCTAGCCTGTATCTTAGTGCTTTAATTATATCTGGTAAAATCAATTGAGAACAGCTTCTCATTTACAGTGATGACCTGGCAAAGAGGCCCTGACATTCAAAAAGAAAGACAAGAAAAAGGTAAAAGGAAACAGTACAGATGAATCCAAGACTCGCAACCAATGGTGACGAAACTATGAAGTTATAACAACATGGATAACTAGAGTATATGAGGAGAGAGCAGAAGGCAAGTCAATATTGCTGATGCACACATTGATTAGTGGTTAAAAAAAAATCATCCAGTATAAGTTTAAAAATGTTTGTCATTTACTGATGATATATTTTGTTACTATCAGATTTTATAATACCTATTTTTCATTACTGTAAATACCACTGATAAATTTCAATTAAATTGTGACTGAGTGTAGGCAGACATATAGACATATGCAATACACTTTTAATCATA
>JAQQZY010000007.1:13658381-13669912 GCA_030068375.1 Ostorhinchus rueppellii | reverse complement strand
AGAGAAGCCCAAGTGCAACTCTCCCAAAATTAATGATAAAGCCAAATTAAACCACTGCTGTTCCGTAGCCGTAGCCATCGTACTTCTTCTGCAATCTAACACTGTCCGTCCTTGTGCTAAGCCCGCCCTACAATCTCGCTACACAGATGGAGCGTTGTGATTGGATCGGTTAATTTGTACCGGACGTGGCTGAGGCTCTATGGAGCGTGCCTAGACCAACGATTCAGGCAAAAAATATTTTTTGCCACTTGAGGTGGGCTAGCTTACTAGGCTAGCATAAAATACCATTTATAAATGAAGCATTGTGGTGCTTCAGAGACTGCCCAACCCACAAATTATATGCTTACAAATTTTAGGTCATTCATTTGTCAGACGGGTAGTTTTTTGTTTGCCTACTGGTGTATGAGTGTGTGTGTGTGTATGTGTGTGTGTGAGAATGAGTGAAAGAAAGGCACTGTAAAGCGCTTTGGGCACCTTGGTGTATAAAATGTGCTATATAAATGCAGTCCATTTACTAGTTTCAGCTACTTCCTGTAGCCTTTGTCAGAAGTGTCAGATGACATTGTTGTGATGTGTTTTATAAGCTGCTTAGGATTGGCCAGACAGCAGGAGGGGGTGCCAAGAAGAAAAAAAAAATCACCTTTTTAAAAAAAAAAAATTAATATATTATTGATATTAATGTTAATATTTTTTTATATCCAGTGGCTATATGAGCCACTAAAATATAGCTTTCTTGTTGTTGTTTGGGGTTTTTTTTTTCAAATGTATATTTTCATCTTAATAGGCTTTTGGTTTCCTGTTGTCATTCAGTGGTTAGACAAATAGAGCAGACATAGTTTGCATACTTAAAGATTCCTACTCCCATGGAATGCTGTAAAGAGTGCAAAAACCTTGACCTTACTGCTGTTCTCATCTGCAGGTCAGAATGCTGGCTGATCCCACTGGAGCATTTGCAAAGGTAAAACATTAGATCAGATCTGCATGTAAATCAGTGTGTTAACATAACGCGCCTGCACTTGAAAACCCTCACGCCCAAGTTTGTGCACATATGGATGAAGAGACGGATGATGAACTGATGACAATAGACTGGGGTGAGGGCCGAGGGTTATGATAACCATGTACCAATTGTTTTTTCTTCTCACTCTGTTTCTTAGGCAGTTGACTTGTTACTGGACAGTGATCAGGTCGAGCAGATACTTGGGAACAAGCGATCCAAAAGGTAAGGGGGGCTCTTTATTTTAGACATTGCGTGTGGGTTTTTTTTTTTTTTCTAAGTATTGTTCTGAATTAAAGCTGTTCTTATTTGAATTGCTTGAGGGCGGTTCAACCGGTGTACACACAAATTCCAAGCCTATGCCACTTCTTTAGAAGTGAGTCACATACTGACTAATCAACACAGAATCAGTGCCTGAAAGAGGGAACGTGAGTTCTACTGACTTGAATGTGGTTAGCTCTCTGTCATAGACTCGTTTCTGAAATTGTACACGTCACATAAACTATAACAATGAGCATGTTATTATTTACTGCCTACTAACATAATTTTTGTAGTTGGTGTGGGACAGCATCTTTAATTAATAGTCTAATAGTTTACCCTTTGAGACTCAATCAATACAATTTTTTGTTATATTTATGTTGCATTTAAGTTCAGAGCTATCAGTCAGTGTGGACTCATCTTGTGTTACAGATATTCTATGCTTGTGGAGGATGGTGTTGTGAAGAAGATCAATGTGGAGCCTGATGGCACTGGGCTGACCTGCAGCCTGGTTTCTAATATTTTGTCTGACCTGTAGGTTTGTGAATGCTCCTTCCAACTTTAATGGCTTCCGTTAAATTGCACTAACTGAGCTCCTCTTCAACCTGTTCAACCTTCCTTCTCTTCCCAAAGACGGATGCAAGTGTCATATGCTAGTATCAACTGAGAGCTGGAAAGTAATTAATACGCACAACTCTGTTATGAATAGCAATCAAAGTACAGTGCACCCTCTGTATACTGTTATTTGTGATAGCAGAATAAGTATTTAATAAAATTCACCCTGAAAGCAATAAATACTGTTTGCCTGTAATTGGTGCTGTCAGTATGTTGATTAAATTACCCACAGCTTTGATCTTAGTAATGACTCAACTTCCTTTTGAGGTTTGGTGCCATTCATGTGCAAAGTGTGCTCAGCTGGAGTCCTCAGTATTTATTATTACAACATTTAAATCCTTTAAATTCTACATGCACAGGAAATTTTAGATGTAGTAGCCAGAAATGGCAAATCAATAAGTAAAAGTTTAATCTTCAGCTGCAAAACGGGGATAAGTGCTTTGCACATAAATTGCAGTAGGGACAGTCATTTGTAACAAAATGAAACTTGTAGTACTTATCAAGACGGTGTTACAACAAACAGTGAAACTTATTATTTGGCTTTAACTGAAAAGGGTTCTGCCATGTTGAGGTGTGGAGAGAAATTAACGTTAGTTCAGTGGGCTGGTCTGTTGATTCCACATGTTAACAATACAGTCAAAATGTATTTGTTATAGGTGGGTCTATTCACCCTACGAGTTTGTTGGGGGTTTTTTTAATAAATATTTGTACATAACAAACATGGCAATTTCACATTGCGTATGTCAGTGTTGCATAAGATTTGTTTGGTATTAGATTAAAATACACATCAGTAAAAGAAGCCCTGGCCCTTCACCCTACGAGTTCAAACTTGGGGCAAAAATTTCCAGAAACTACGACGTCGTCCGATGACATAAGTACGTTGGACAGCCCCGTTGCATTGTGGTCGCCGGTGTGGACGTTTGGAAGGAAACTAATCGAACTGCTCTTTATCAAACTAAATCTCCGCAGACAGGACAGATAGAGGTAGGATACTTCTCATAGATAGTTTGGTATTGCCGCTATTGAAAATGTACTCCGTTTAATAAACAGCGATAGGCAATCAGAAGCATGAAGTTGTTGAGTATTTAGCTTTATTAGCTTTCGGAAGGCGCCTAAACGCCCAACTGTTAGCACACTGTAGCATCATAGAGCTAATTCAACAGACTGCGCTGAGGTAAAGGGTTTAAGCATTACCGAATGACTTTAAAATAGCAAACACCCTCTAACGTCGGCAGCTGTCCTTTGGGGAGTTGCTGATGGCGCTTACTAGGCTGAAGTTGGTTAATGTTAGCTTATCGTGCTATTGTTAGCAATGAAAGATATTGCGCGCGTATTTCAACAGTGGGAGTGAACAGTCATGTCGCTTAATGAAAGCAAACTGCGGAAATAGGTTTCGTTTTGACGCAGCTGTCTGATTGCCAAGCACACGCTATTGTTGTTTGAAATACTATCCCATCCATAAAGATTTTATCACAGTTTGCCCACGTGGTGTAAATTGTGTTACTTTTTAAATTAGTTATGCAGGGTTTTCCATAAAATGTAACTATGATAGTGAGGTCAAGGTTCACTGAAACCACGAGTTTGCTTTAGACTTGCCTCACTTACTGAAACGGCCTGTTGTATTGTGTACATTGTGTTTTAATTTCCTTCATCGTCTTTGTTTTGTGTCTCAGACTTGGTGATCTGTGACACCTCTCAAAACAGCTATGTCGTCTACGTCCCAAAAACACAAAGACTTTGTGGCTGAGCCCATGGGTGAGAAGCCTGTGATGGCTCTGGCTGGCATCGGAGAAGTCCTCGGCAAAAGGCTGGAGGAGAAAGGTTTTGATAAGGTAATACATGGACACAAATCAGAACTTAAACTTTAGATGAAAGAAAACCAAGCCTGTGACCATCAGTAGATTGGCCTCGCAGTGTGTGTGTGTGTGTGTGTGTGTGTGTGTGTGTGTGTGTGTTTTAATGATGATTTGTCCTTTCTCAATTGACTGTCTTGTCACATGCCTTGGGACTACAGATGGAAATTAGCAGTGTTGCTAAAATCTAGCATGTTTACAGCTCCAATTGTAGATATTTATTAATATGCACTCTCCCAACAAGCTTTAGACCATGTGTGCAAATTGATGTAAATATCAGTAAAAACACTGAATGTAATGGCATATAAGGTTCAGTTATTATAGCGAAATATTAGACATGCCTAAAAATCTGCTTCGCTGATCATTAATAGTCTGATCTGTTTTACTAAAGTAAGTTCAAAATAAAATCAGTTGAAATGCACATTATATAAAGTGGGTTTGCGACTAGTGATTAATCTGTTAGTTACTTGCTTGATTGACTATTTAAAAGTGATTTCCAAAGCTCTTTATGACATCCTCAAATGTCATAATGTGACCTCCTCCCCCCAAGAAACGCATTTAAACCTATGTTCCATTATAGTTGATTAATTTAAGACAATACTTCAGATTAATCAATGCAAGTTTAATGTGAACTTTATGTAACCATCTGATGTACTGCCCTAATGTGTTGGTAATTGTAGAGGTCCTGCTGTAATTTCCTTTCATGTTCAAATTGTATTAATACAAGAGGAGCTATAATAAAACGAAAGGAACATTACACTATCAACTGATTATTTTGACTGATACACATGGTATTAATTAGAAAAAAATGGTTAATATTTTTGGCTGCTTGACAACACAGCAGACGGTATGAAGTAATGCTTTAACATTTGCATTTAACCCTTAGTTTGTTTGTGTTTTGTGCATTCACAGGCATATGTTGTCCTCGGCCAGTTCCTGGTGCTAAAGAAAGATGAGGAGCTTTTTCGTGACTGGCTCAAAGATACTTGTGGTGCCAATGCAAAACAACAAGGTGACTGCTATGGCTGTCTTAAAGAATGGTGTGACGCTTTCCTATAAATCATTCGGCTGTTTCTACTTCTAAAACTGTACATTACCTCTTTGGTTATCTTAATTCAGTTCAACTACACGATACTCTATGGACTGGCACACACAAATAAGGTTTATAGAAGTCAGCCTGTTTTTGAAGTACACCTAAAAGCTATACATGTCTGAAATCCTTTACACATGCCCTTCTCGTGGTCTTTGACAAGTATGTCAACACTTTCTCTTATAAAGACAATACAAATTTCGAATTACTACTGTTTTTGGCGCCTGCCTTCTGCTAATGGTAACTGGGCACATTTCACTACTCTGAATGTTTTTAAATTGTTATTGAAGTTGATCATCACAAGTTAATTCTACTTGAATCATTTGAAGTTCATTTTAACAGATGGTTTTGCCTCTATTGTTGCCTTGTTAGAATAAATGCACAGGACTAACAGTTATCAAATGATTGTTCTCTCAGTGAAAGCCTTTAAGTAACATATTCCTGTAATGTGGCCATTTTTTTTAGGAAATAAAGTAAAAATGGGGCTGCTCATGTTAATAATATTGAGTTTGTCCAAGACCATTAGAATACAGCATGTTCCCTCTGTTTTAGGTAAGATTTTAAATTTATAGCTCACTGGTTGTTGGCCTTTCACAGAGGATATTATTGTTGTAACACAAGCTTATTCTGTTATTAAACACTTAGCCTAAAAGCTTTTTCACATGTTTTACTTCAGTAAATATTTTTCTCTCTAACATGTGGCTGATCAGTACAATCCTGGCAAATATTTGGTCTATTATTTTATTTTCTTATTTTGAAGCCATTGAAAAGTTGATGGAATGCTGTATTTTTTCATATATAGCACATTGTATGTCCCATAAATGTCATGTACTGTTCATTACTGTTTCTAAAATGGGGGTTAATGTCTGTCTGAGATATTGAATAGATTGCAGAAGACGTCACTGATTTATACAACACGGAGTAAACCTCAAATCTGACACTGGTGTTTGTGGGGAAAAATATATTTTCTTCTGTCTTTTAACAGTATTTGTCATTTTAAACTTGGTGCAAGTAAAGACAGAGTGTAGCCAGATCTAGTATCTGGACTGCTCAAAGCTTCTTTGATGTGAACATAAAAATGTGTATATAAATAAAGATGCCCATGCAACATCTAAACCTCCTGTAGAAACGTGTCAGTCTTTCTCTGGTTTGGAAACATTAAATTAAGGGTGTGTGTCTTCTGCCATTAAACAAGGATTTTCAGATAAATGACTTTGTGTCCTTTAGAAAAACTTATGTTCAATGCAGATTACAGAAACAAACCAGTTGAGCTGGTTTGTGCTCAAATGGAAAAATGCATGAATTGGTGTTGAACTAGTTGACAGAAATACACAAAAATACAGTGTATGGATCAGTTTAGACTCATGGCAAAATCTCAGCTGGTCTAACTTTCCAGTGGCTTTAAATTTAGCTGTAACACTACTCGTGTATTGTATTTTTCATACAAAACAGGTAGGGATCGATGCCTTTAGACCATCTTTGTAAAGATGAAATGCCTTAATGCATGGTAGTTTTGCATGTACATCAAGCTGTTAAACCAGTATCATAAGCTTCCACATATGTTTGACACTTGCCACCAGTCACCACCTGTTCAAATATGAAACTTGTTAAAACACTGATGTAAATGTTTGCATTTAACTGTGAAAACTCTTCATTTTTATATTACTGTTATAGGAAAAATAAAAGGAAGTGATCACATTTGGACATGCATTATGTTTTTTTAACATGTTCAGTTTTCTCAGAATAAAATCACAGATGAAAGTAAATGGATGACAGGAGGTTTTATTTCACTGCTTAATATTCCATGGTTACTTTTTTCTGTTTTTTTTTTTTTCTTTTTTTTGCCAAAGCTCCAAATTTGATATCTGCGAGACATTGGAAATACATTGATAGTTCTAATGGTTCAGAGCAGGGGTCTCCAAAATGTTTTTATCATGTCTAAGATGATTTGGAGAAGAAATCGTAACAGGTGTCGGAGTTGAAATAACCAGAGAAAGTGAAACCTTTAATTAAAACAGGAATTCCCAAGTCATTTTCTTCTGACTTCACATAATGAATAGAAAAATGTGGATACGTTATTTCATAGTGATCAGAGACCCCTCCTCCTAGACCTGATTATTAAAAGGATGTACACCTGTCTGTAAAAGTAACACCACTACTATGTCTCTTCACGCCTTAAAGAAATAGAAAACTGTTCATGTGACAGACTCATATGAACCGAATAGCTGATTTTGCTTAAATGGCTTAGTTTACATGTACTTCTATATAATTGACAACCCCTGGAATGTTTGGGTCTGTGTGCTATCATTGAAATATAAAATCTTAATTTGACAGTGACCAGATGCTTAAGAGTTGTTGCTAAAGTTTCACAGTAGCACCTATGCATACACACACACACGTCCACATCCACACTACAGCAACAGTATAGAAATGAGTAAAATGCTAAAATCTTAATAAAACCTCAAAAGAAATAAGTATAGTCCATTTATAAATAGCTGTTGTCCTTTGTAGATAACAAGTAACTGCCAAAACGGAGGAAACACCGTAATGAATGAGGAATATTTGAAGAAAAACGACACATATTGAGGAAGATGATGAAAAACATTCTTCAGCGTTACATCTGCTTCCTCTTGGGTGTTTTTTCTTCACCAGGACTCAAATGGTCCTGCTGTAAAATCATAAACATCATCAGAGAAAATAGAAATCAGCCTCTTTTACCAGCCTTGACATTTTTTTATGTTTTTTTTTTACCCACCAGATGTTAAAATTAAAAATAATAAAGGGAGGAGTGACAGCCCTGGCCTGAGCAGCATTTGAGACATGTAGCACCACCATTATCCAAAGACCTAAAGTAGGAACTTAACGTCCCGGTTAAAAGTTTCAAATGCTGCAGAATCCAAACCAATCCCATCTTGTGATTATTGAAGCAACACCTTTCAAACACTACTACTCCTTTTTGGCAGTTACCTGTAATATGTATTAGCATGAGATGTATGTTTTTTTAATCAGATGATGATAACAGTTGGGGTTTTTTTAGATTATTTTTTCTCTTTTTTTCCTTTAGTTTTGGGTCTTGATATTGATAACGTTGATATTTTATTGATTGAATGTTTAACTTGTTGCAAATTCCCATGTTCCCCTCTTTAACAGTTAGCCATTAAGGAATTTAGTTCAAGACATTTTGGAATCGATTATGTACTGTACATCGGCAGCTTTTATGCAAGGTTACTATAGTACATTGATGTCTTATGTAGATTGGAAGTACATGTACACACTGTACATACATGTACATACTGTACAGTTGTACTTTGATCACAACAATCCCTGATTTGTCTCAAAGCAGAGCACAGAAGAATTTCTTCTCCCTGAAAGGGTTCTCTGAGGTGGGCACGGGGGTGATCAGGGGGTCGTCGCAGGCGTGAGCGTCACAGTAGGCCATCAGGTCGGCGGCTGCCTTTGACACCTGAAGATGAGGACGATCCGAGTTAGGAAGGTGAAAGAAACATGAAAAAAGAGGGATTATGCATATACAACCTCAAATTTATACATTATCATTTCATGCAAAATCTACTACAGTGTCTCCATTTCTCTTTATAGTTTATATTTAAAACCGATCTCTTTTTTGCCGTGAAAAGATCAATTTTAATATTATTCTACAACATGGATCTGGCTTTTGTTGATTACTGTATTAATTCAACCTCTTTTTTTCTGTTTATCTTTTATTTTTACCATCAGTCTCTAATGTGTTGCCGTGTGTAATGGCAGGGATTTTTTTTTTTTAATATAAGCAGGACACTAAGATTTATATTATTTACCATTTTCCATTTTTAGAACTCTGACATTTAGAATTTCAGTGTTCTTGCAGCATTTTTTTGCGAGTGCGTTATTCAGATAATTGTGTCACCCAAGCTCATAACATCATTAAATTGTTTCCATAAATATCTGAAAATCTTCTGAAATGTAGACAGGGATATCTGGAATTTTAGGCCACAGACAGTTAAACTTTAGATTAAGGAAAATAGGTTAATATTCTAGTGCAATGCGTCATATGAACATGATAATAATAATAATAATCATACAGTTTCTGATGTGCTGAGTGGAAAACAGAAAATATTGTAAATAACACAATAAAACCTGGTGATATGTCTAAATAAACCAGATGTTTGCAGCTGTGAGGATCATCATGAAACAGAGAGCATGTGAATAAAACTAAATGAAACTATTGACTTTGTATCTGCAGATGTCAGATAACTCATTCTTTCTTGGGTTACTTTCTCAACTAAAACTTAGTTGAGACTTAATTCAACTTCATTTCTGTTCCATACAAAGTGCCAGCAGCTATGAACAGTCTCTAAACAGATGTAACTTTCGTCTCTTCCTTACTCTTGTCTCTTTCTGGTGAATATTTCTTTTTAAACACCAATTGAAGGTGTTTCTTAAGGCATTAGAAAGAACTGTGAAGCTGATACTGTCTGGCAGGCGTCCAGTAGGATGCACTGATGCGAACTGCATTTGAGAAGGTCACTGATGCTTTTCTACATCTGCAGTCCATTATGAACAATTAAAAAAATAATAATAATTCTTCAGCACATCTGTAATTTGTACGTCATAATATGTGCAGGCGTAGTTCATGAAAAGTTCTAAACACTAATCATTTTTACTGTTTGCATCACTCATGAATCATAGGGACAGTGGTGCAGAAATTGACCAAGGTAAGACAACACCACATATGATACCCCTCTAATGTAGCACAGATTCCAGTGCAACAGAGAATTACTGTATTGCAGTGCCACAAATCTGAGTCTGAAGTGTTCTTACCTTTATCCTGCAGAAACTAGCCTCGATCTTCAACTGCTCCACCAGCTTCCTGGCTTGGCCGACGCTCATGGTGCTGTTCACTGGGGTGTCTCCTTTCATCCTAGCCGCAAACACAGCAACGTTTAAGCATCATAGCATCAAACTGCACGGAAACATTACAGAGTTACTAATTGAATGATTGCCTTTCCCCTTGAGCATTAAGAAATCTAGCCCTGCACACTACTAAACATTGATTGGAATGTGTGTTGTGTCTTATTTACCATGCTAGGATTATTACTAGCAAAATCATATTGTGACCGATCAAATGAACTACATTTGTGAATGAAAGCAGTGTTGACCCATGCATTATATGATACAAATATCCTATAAAAACTATATTTTGCAATCAGATTGAATGCCCATCATTTCTATTTGCAGTAAGTGAAAAGCACAGATAAAGCTACAGTTAAAAAAAAAAAAAAACCCTAAATATCAATCCATTTTGTGTCATAAATCTGGCACATCCACTACTTAGCTATCTCCTGAGGTAATGACAAATATGTTTTTTTCCTCATATAATATAACATAAACCAGGCCAAACAGTCAGATCCATCCACCATGGCCTACAAAACCTCCCACTATGAGCAGGAATAATCAGAGTTCTATCAAATGTACAATGAAACAAGCACTGCAGCCACACAGTAATAGAGGAAATAATGGGAAAGAAATGCATTAAGGCAGAAAAAAAATGCCATAAATGAAAAATAAATGGAGTCAACACGGATTGTCAACAGGGGAAAAAAGCAGAGCAGCATAAGAGCGAATCCATTTGAACCATTCTGGACCTTTCCCCATTGTCTTTTTCTTCTTCTTCCACCCACCCCCCTTTCCTCCTTACCCGTATATTATTCCTCTTCAGGTGCAATCTTCCCCCCTCTTCTCTCTCTTTTTTCCTCTTTTTCTGTGGCCCTCTGTCAGCTTCTGTTTTGTGGTATCAGTGTAGCCGGACCCCACCCCTCACAGACAACAGCCTGGATGGTACCCTGCTCTGTACAGTCCAGTGCACTGCAATTCTGCCACAATGAGCACTAGATTTGTGGTGGATGGGTAGGAACACCCCTGCAGCAGCGAATGGTAGCTGCCAGACGGACGGAGGGGGAGGCCTTCAATGAGGGCTATCTTATGAGGGGGGGGATTGTACCATATTTCCATCCAGGAAAATGGGGCCAACAGGAATCTCTCATATTTCAATCTGTAACGATGAACCGAAAGGTGTGTTTGCTGCATGGTTTTAGTTTCTGCCTACATCGCCGTATAACCCTGTAGATGTGAGCTGCAGACACTCATATATGAATGTGTGTCTCTGCCTTTTGTGATGCCCACCCTCTCCTCTGTTGCTATGGGGACTGCTGCAGTCTGGTTCAGTGGTTTACATCACATTTTAAAATGGAGAAAATGTGCTACTATTGTGAACGTGTGTGCTGCAAATGAAAACACAAGGCTGGCATCTGTGTGGCACATTAGTAAAATGGGAGAAAATTAAATGCCCGGCAGAAGGGAAAGCTGGGTGGATGTTGTTGTTTTTTTTTTGTTTTATTTTAAATCAATAACCAGACTCTGATGACGCTCAAAAACCAAAGAGCCTCTGGAGGAAAGAGCACTACGCCTGTTTAAAAAAAGCACTACGCCCACAACACGTTTGCATTGGTTAGCCTATTTGTGTGTATATGTGAAAAATAATAATAAAAAAAGAGAAAGAAATCTAAATAAATCACCTGATACATCCCAGAGATGTAGAATCAGGTCATAAAACCACAAAGGTATATGTAGTTTTTATACTGTATAGTGATAAATAGATAGATAGATAGATAGATAGATAGATAGATAGATAGATAGATAGATAGATAGATAGATAGATAGATAG
>JAQQZY010000007.1:13639997-13652052 GCA_030068375.1 Ostorhinchus rueppellii | reverse complement strand
AGAATGCAGGATTTCTTCTAGATCATCCTCAAAATGTAATCAGTTCTTCCTTGTGCCATTTCCAACAGTTCCTGAAAGATTCATGACAATCCACTGACAACTTTTTGAGTTATGTTGCGAACAAACAAAGTCGGATGGTAACAAACAAACAAATAAACGCACAGTAAAACATAACCTCGTTGGTGGAGGTAATGAACATGGAGATGACAGGGAACACTAATGTGGGTACTACTGCTGCAGCGTTTCCACTGCTAAGGTTTAACCGCTTAACACCTGAATCGATTTCCAATTGTGGAAAAGAATTTGGACTTGCGTTTTTTCTTTCAAGTAGATAATATTTTGGTTGAATTTTGGAGCGGGGGGGGGGGGGGTGGTTGGAGGCGAAGTCACGACAGTTGGCTTCAAGGGGTTAGAAGTGAAGCTTCAGGAGGTAAGGGAACGATAAATGAACGTTAAGTTTCATTTTCAGTTCAGTAGTTTTTCTGTAACTCACACAGTCGCTCTTTGAACAGATCCTCTACTTCTACAGTTCCTGATGTTATTTTCCGTCTGTGTATGCATCCACAAACACCTGGAAAACAGACAGAACCGCGTACACAGAGGACGTACAGAACACTCCGTCTGTATCCGTTTGTGTCTTTAACGTTACTTCCAATCGATGTTACTTTTGTCGCCACTGCTGATATTACTCCTCTGTACCTGCTGCACTTCACTGCAAATGTCACGCTACTGTAAGTTTTGTCGGTGCAGTTGTATCGGAGTTTTTTTTTTACGAGTACCAGTACAAGTACTCGCTCTCAGTATCGGATCCAATACCTGATACTGGTATCGGTATCGGTGCATCTCTATTGCATATCATCTTCAAAGTGTTATATTATTTAATAAATAAGTACAGTGTGACATGTGAAGAAAAGTTATGGCATCAGACTGTAAAATGTGCAAAATAATCCTCATCATAACATCGGCTTTCTATCAAATCATTTCGTTCCACAGTGTTGAAGGAGCTATGATGCTTTAGAGATACTGCTGTTGGTTAAACTACAGATCACACCGTTTAGACACAAATGCTGTTCCATTTTAGCCACAGTTTTTACCGTAAAATACTTGATCTGCACATATTCCGCTGATGAATGTATAAGACACATTTTGCATTTTTCTCTTTGTGATAATAAGACATAGTTTTGAGGCAGGTAAAAGTGTTGAGTTGGCCTAGACCTTATCAATATAGAGGAAAATGTCACAGTGAATTCAGTGAAACCTCCTCCTGTCAAACCAGTGTCCTCACTCATAAAATAATGCATAGTCATGAATGACACAGTTAAGACTTCCAGTTCATAAAATAAGGCAAAAAGAAACAAAAAATACAAGAGGAGGAAGAATGACGGCTAATCAGGCAAAAAAAAAACTCTGAAATTAAAGACATATAAAGTAGATTTGACTTTACAAGTATCTCTACAACTAACTCCAAGTCAGAAAATCTAAGCCATAAAATTTCCAAACGGACTTTGTTGCCTTGTATCTGTTTCTTGTAGGCATTTAAGAGGACCAAAAAAAAAAACAGTCAATATCAGAAATTAAGGCTTATGAAATCAAATCTTCACTGTGTTGTTGCTAACTTTAATGTGCTCTTTAAAGTTGAAGAAAAACACCAGTCTGCATGCGCCACAACGCGTCCCTTAGGACTGTTTCATGCTGAACACCGAAACTAAAGACTTACACAGGAATAGAGTCTGTTGTTTTGTTTTTTTCCCTAAAAAAAGTCAATAAAAGTAATGCATTTCTCCTTTGAATTGACCACAAAATGAACAATGCACAGTTGGAGAAGGTCTTAAAGCACATTATAACAGCAGGACAATAAAACTCCCACTTCCAGCCATTGTAAATACTTTAAATCATGTTGTGCATTAAACTCATAATGTTCAGTTACTAATACTTCTATTTACTTCTATTCAATGGCCTTAAATCAGTGTATCAACCTGAAATTAGAGTATGTGGAAGTCGTTTTTTTTTTTTTTTTTTTTAACACAGTTATGCTATAATACTCTTGTATTTAGTGTCTTTGCTGCTACTGTTCAGGCTCTTTCACTAAAATAAAACCGTTTAAATACACTTCTATTAGCTACTTGTCCTTTTTGCATTTCTCAGGTTAATGCCACTCGTGTTCACACTAGGTCCATTCTGTTCTATTATTACACAGGTCCAAAACTGGAGATAATCCCAAGAAAAACATGACAACGCTCAACCAAAAGCAGTGACTATGGTAGTGTTGTTGTTGTTGTTGTTGTTTCTGACAAATTCCTCTCATCCTCAAGCCAGTACAGATGGTGATGATAAAACACGGGCAGTAAAGTGCATTGCAATGACTTGTGTGTTGCTACATGTGGCGGAGATGTTGGCGTGGTGTTGTGGGTGACGTAGGTCATTAACAGCGAACCCATCTCCTGTCTGCCTTCATCTGCTGCATGCATTTATGATGAATGGCAATAAAGTCACTGTATGTGGCTACGAATGTAAACGGTAGGAACAAATAGGAGGAGGCATCAGAATAAAAGAGAAGAGATATCTGAGTGATGTTAGATCTATACAAAATATTGGCACATTTTCTTAAAAACAGTATACTGGAAATGACTAAATTGTCAGAGTTACAACCAGACCAGACACTCATTTATCTCACAGTATTAAAAATGCACTAACTGTCAAACAGATCATCATTTTGCACTTTGCTTAAGTTTTTTCTCATCATAGCTCTCTCCCAAAATGTACTGCACTTTCTTTTTCGTTCGATAATGCCACTAAAATCCACTTCTTTCTCTCTCCTTTACCACCTTGCGCTCCTGACCTCTGACCTTTCTCACACTTGCGTCTCCACACCATTAAGTTTAGGCATCAGGATGCGAGGGGTGACCCCAGAGTTGAGGTCCCTCTCAAACTCCAACAGCTGGCCCATGAAGTTGAGGTTTGGGGAAACCACGGGGCGGCGGCTCCGAACGTACTTGTAGGCGTCTGTCATCGTCATAAGGGTGTGCTTCATAAGGTACGCAATGACAATTGTTGCAGAACGGGAGACGCCTGCCTGGCAGTGAACCAACACACCCTGTCCACTCTGATATGCCTCCTCTGTAGGTGGAAAGAACAGCACTGATTATTTATTCATTAGCAAACAAAAGACAGAAACACTTAACACTGAATGCTCTGTGCTGAGTCATGTAATTAATAAGGATGCTCCAATCAAGCACTGATTTTCATTGGGAAATACTCAGTTTGAGTCGTCATTTCTATTAAGGCAGATTTTCCCTGTGCACAATTAACCCTTCAAGTCCTAAACAGTCACCAGTAACAACAAACATGTAAATAATTCCGGTAAAATGCCGTTTCTCAGCTTTTCATTATCATCAGATGTGACTCATGTGGACGTTCAGACGCTCTGTAACATTGATTCACAAATAAAACCATTGCGGTTTGATAAATGACAGTGGCTGTAGATGCTTGTTTTGATGTTTAGATGATATATTTTTCTGAGAAATGATTTTATTCTTCAGTTTTCTCTATTTTGATATGATAACCTTTGAATTGCGGCTGTGCAATTAATCAAATTTTGATCACAATTTCGATTTTGTTGTCAAACGATCTCAAAACTCATATAATTGAGTTGAAACGATTTATCGATCTGAGATGCACATGCGCAATATATTCCATTCTATTGCAAAACAGTATATATTTGTAGCTAAAATATAGTTTCAATTTGAATGTTTTGCATAAGGAATCAATAGCAAAGTTTTTCTTTTTTTTGAGTGAAATGCTGAATAAATGCATTGAGAAGCTTAAAATTAATCGTTTGAATAATCGTGATTTCAATATTGATCAAAATAATCGTGATATTGATTTTTTCCATAATCGAGCAGCCTAACTTTGCATTTACGAGGAACTTGTATGATCCAAGGTTATTATTGTTAACAAAAACTAACAAAATGACAAAAACTACAGTTGAAAAAAAACTTTTTCGTTAACTGAAATAAATACAAACTGCAATTAAAAGAAAATATTATAATTAACCGAAACTGTATTGTCTGCTTATAAAACTAACTAAAACATATAAAAATTATGGATAAAATTCCCTTTGTTTTCATGTTTCTCAATGTCGGATTGATATGAAATCGATTTATTTCGCATGAGCACTTTTAGCTGGCGGCATCATACGCCACTTCATGGTGCATCACTTCTCATCACTTGTTGTTTAGAGTCGGCTTCTTGTCCCGACTCTACCTGGCAACGTGGAGACTAAAGTTGGGAGAAGATTAAGATATGAAAAAACTAAGCATTTAGAAAAAATAAATAAATAAATAAATAAAATCAAGCAAACCTGCTCTAAAAGTCTAGTCTGCTATGGTTCATGTTGTATCTCTATGTTGCCTTCAAATAAAGAAGCAACTGTCAATCCATGATATTTTCTCATCTCTCATAAAACTTATCCTGTAAAACTGAATAATCTGAAAACACACGCCCTCCTTCTGCAGATCTGTCTACAAAAGATGCAGAAAGTCAAGCCATTTCCCCTTCAGCCTATCAGTGGCTAAAATGTCCTGCCATGGAGTCCACAATCTGAACGACGTTCTTGCGTCCTATGCGTTCTCTTTGACACTAGTCTGTAGTCTATAAACGCTGCCCCCTGCAGGTTTGGAGCACTTCTGTTGTACTGACTGTTTTTGCAGTGTTTTGCGTTTGCAGATGTTTTCTTGGTTTGCATCATTTCTTTATTTCCAGAGCATTTGATGATTATGCATTTGTTTTTGTTTCTTGCAGCACATGTTCTCATTTACACCATGTTTGTATCTTGTTTAGACTGGGTTTGAGTTTGTGAATCTGCATCGTTTCTGTACTTGCAGTTGTTTTCTTGGGCCGTTACAACATGTTTGGCCCTTGTGGACCACAAAAAGGATCAAGCAGCTTCAGTTTACAATGGTGAAGAGCTAATGAAGAGTTAAAGCCGCAGGAGTCGAAATCAGAAGAACAAATCCAAGAATCTGAAAATAACTTCTGCAATCACCTTCAAACTGAACCGCAGAGTAACAGAGCAGCGTTTGGCAATTACAGTTGTTTATCGCATATCTAAACCCCCTACTTGTCTAAAAACCCCTGTGATTAGCTATAGCCTGCATCACTGAGTAGGTTTTCTTCAAACACAACACAGAAGTGGATAGAATTGCGTCCTCTCAGACCAGAAGCTGAGGCTGCTGCTGAAAGGCAATTATGGATTTTTTTCCTCATGATGCAAAAGAACTGTACCTATAAATAAATAATCATCCAACACAATAAAATAGATCATATTAAAATAGACCAGGTGATTGGAGCATCCTTACTAATGCAAATATCTGAAACAAACACTTACTATGACCTATCACAAGCTTCATTTCATCCTTAACAAAGAGTAAAGCTGAACATTTCATATGAGATCTTTGTGTCAGTGTAGAAGGATTAAAAGTACAAACATCCCACTGAACTTTACTAGTTTAACTGCATTTCTCAGTAGCCTAGTCATGGAATCTATTCAGTAGTGAAGTTGTTTTTATTGATTAAGAAGTGCTGGAGGGTGCATTTCTTACTCTCAAATACTGCATGTTTCTGCAGCTACCACAGCTGGAACACAAATGGCAGGTTATTGAATTTAACTGTTGAACGGTCTTTTATTTACCTGCTTAAAAAACAGATTTATCAATCACAGAGAGAGCACTGACTTGGCATGAATCTGTTATCCATCTTCCAGTTTCGTGTGCTACTTTATCATGATTGTGTATTTTGGCTTCTGCTGGTCTCTGGTCTCAGTGTTAATGTATTTAATTAATGCAAAGTAAGTGGTAGTTTAACACAATACACTGTCCAAGTAGGTTGGCAAACACTGAAGAGAAGCCAAACATGTTACAACTGAAATTAAGAAAAAGAGGAAGATTGCAACAAATACTTATGATTAACCCTTTCATGCATGAATTATCAAAAAAAAGTATTGACGTTTTTTTTAAGAATGATTTTAATACTCAAAATTAGGCTAAAGTTGAAATAAATTTAGATTTTTTTAAAAATATGGTTTTATTAAGAATATAATTAACCTTTCTGAGACCCAGGAAAGTACAAGTTTAGGCTTGTTTTAATTAAATAATTGCCTGTATTGAAAACATTATGAAACAATAAAAAAAAACAAAAAACTTTTATATAATGTCTTTTGCGGTGGAAAGTTTTTGTTGTTGTTTTTTATGTGTGTGTGTGTATAAAGCTGTGAAACTCTTGTCCACAAATGTGAAAAAAAAAAAACCCCAGAGCTGAGTCTTACGAGGTTACGTTTATGAGATCACAGAGCAGTTCAAATTCTAAAATTAAGATGATACTGTTTTATGGTATTGCTTAGGGTCTATAGAGACTGCAGCCATGTGGTTTGGAGAATATTCCCTTTATAACCCTTTGGAAAGGGAACTTAAACTGTGTATAGAGCATGTTTGAACCACAAGAATGCCATTCATTTCAGAGAATAAAAGACGTTCTTGTGGTTCAAACATGTTCTATACATGAAATCACCCGGTATTACAGTTTAAAAAGGAAAAAAAGAAGAAAATAGCCATTATAGAGCAGCTTTGGGTCCAGGTGGAACTTTAAGACAAGATTTAGGTTTATTTTTATTTAAATCCTGACATTCTTCACTTCGTTGTTGAAATGTGTTCATTCATGTTTTTAATATTAAAAACCCAAAAACTCAAAAGGATCATGAGGCCCTGCTTTCATGATCTGTATTCACACTGAAAATCAAGATCCAGCGAGCTTTTGCCCTTCTGCTCCACGGGAGGTTTCTGTCCTCCCTGTGCTCACCTTTCTTGTGTGTCCACTAATGTGGACGTCATGCATGAAAGGGTTAAAACATTTTTACGCATTCTAATATTATGTGGTTCTCACCAATGAACTCGAACACTTCCTCAAAGTACTGTCGGAGGTTTTGCTTGCTGTTGTCGGTGGCTGGCAGCCGTTTGTAGCGCAGTCCAGAGTTTTGGTGGTAGAGGGGCAGGTGCGTGGTCACGTTGACTACGTAGCCGATGTTGAGGCGGAGCAGCAGGTCCAGATCCTGGGCATCTCTCTCATTTCCCAGAAACAGGAAGGGCAGGATGGGACTGACCACGGCGTTCTCTGCATCAGGAGTCATCACGCTCTCATCCGACAGAGAGGCCGGCAGCGAAGAGGAGAGCGGCAGGGAGAGGTGCACTGAAAGGAGACGTGAGGCGTTCAGGGGCGTCTTTGACATTAGGGTTATTGATGAAAAAACTGAAACTACAATTAAAACTACTGCTGTAAAAAAAACCATTTAAAAATCCAGAAATAGAAATAGGAAATAAAGATGAAAATTATACTAAAAACAATCAACAGAGCAACAGAAACTGAAAACTGAATTAAATTTCAGCTCAGACTTTCATTTTTCTAAATGTTTCATAGTGTTGGTTACAAGATTAAATGGTTTTGTACAGTATGGGACTTGCAACATATGAAAAGTGGTCATGCGATCTTTAATCCTCCTTTTTCAGCTTCTGTAAATCAAGACTTGTACCTGGAAAAACTGGAGCTAACATTAAAACAAATAAAACCAAAAAATACAAATAAATCAAATCAAAACTAACTAATGAATAGTCAAAGAAAAAATCTTTACACACTTGTAAAACTAAAATGAATGAATGAATGTTGCTCTGCTGTTATGTCAAAATGAAACAGATATCAAGGATGAAGGAGAAAATGTAAAAGATGAAAAAGACACAAACTGATATATTATACAGTGCATTATGTAAATACCTTTATGAGATGATTAAGAAAATTAAGTTAAGGCTGAAATAACTGCATCTGTACTTCTCCATCTGGCTTCATGGTTTGATTACCTCTGCCAAACTGCAGGTCTTTGTTCTGCCTGTCAATCATATCACTCTTTAAGATGAAATGTATCTGATTCTTACTTCTGCTGTTCTCCTCATCTTGCTCTCTGTTCAGGGAGTTCAACGCCAGGTGCAATGACTGGGCCGACGGCAGAGAATGACCTCCCTCCCGTTCTCTCTGCCAGGGTTTGGGTTTGATGAGCGTGCTCGGTGCAGACGGTGGAGGCGAGAAGGAAACAGGTGATGGTGGGGATGGGGGCTGGGGGGAGGGGGAACGAGGATATGATGCATCTCCATCGTGCTCAGGATGATCCCTGAATCCTGTGTCGTCTTTATTTAGGAGCCTCTTCAGTGAGTTCTGGCCATCGTTGTACCCTGACCCTGACCGGCCGCCTATAAAATCGAGGGCGGCCATTTTGCCTTGGTGAAGCCGCCGTCGGCCGGCGTGGTCTGTTAACTGAGACTGTGCATATTCCTGGAGGTTCTGACAGTCCAGGAGAACGAGGCCCGTTCCGTTACTGCTATTTTGAGCTTGGTTTGCACAGGTTTTTCCAACTCCTGCTCCGGGACAGAGATTCTTTTGTGTTTTTGAATGGGTCATCTTTTTGGCCAATTCTTCAGGCCAAATAGTGCGAACACTGTAATCGTCATCATCAGATTGGAACATACCCATCGGATGAGCCCCTCCAACACCTCTTCCTGGAGGTTTGCCTCTCCGAGGGTTGAATGTCACCACTATGGGGTCGCTGCTGCAGTAACTGCAGGTGGAACTGCCTGTCTGAGAGGCTTTGGGGTTGCAGCCTGTTACACAGCTCTGCAGCGCCCGAAGAGGGGCTGAGGACGACAGGGGGGTGCATGGCAGGCATCCCCCTACCAGTTTTTTCCGAAGAATAGCGGGACTCTCGTAGTTGCTGGCCTCACCGGAGCAGGAGGTGCAGTGCATGGGCTTGAACAGGTTTGCTCGGCAGTCGGACACAGTGCTGTTGGAAGAGGAGGTGTTGGAGGTGGAGGCGGTGGACAGACACCCACCCAGATTTTTCAAGCCCATGTCTTTGCTTCCTTTCTTCACTGCTCCGACATTGTGAACACAGGAAAAAGAGGTGGACGTGCTTCCTCCACCTCCTTGGCAGCTGGCTGAATGGCCTCTACAGCCTCGGCATCTTACCAGCCTCCAGCAGCCGCAGCTGAACGGGTGGGTGCAGTCGATAGTGCAGGTGTGGTCAGGGCTGGGGAAACCCCCACCGTGGGAGGAACAGGGGGAGAGGGGTAGACCATGGAGAACGTGGGGGTGGTGATCCCTGGGACGGGAAGGGCGAGGCTGGCTGAGCTGTTGAAATGAGATCGGAGCATGGGTGGGTTGGGAGGGAGGGGATGAGGGGAAGTTTGAGTTTAGGATTGCGGCATGGGGCACGGGGACGGAGCTGTGGTGGTACGGCAGACTGTGACTGTTATGGCTTTGATGGACAGTTCCCAGTTTGGAATTTTTCTTGTGACTCAAAGAGGGAAACTCCTGGTTGCCTCTGTTGGAGAAAGCACTGTTTTCCTTTTCACTCTTGAATTTATGCTGCTGTGCCTGGGCGGGGACAAACTGTAGGACCGCTCCAGGGGAAGCACTTAGATGACTTTGGTGACTTCGTTGTGACTTATGATCGGCTCCATCTGCCCTCCCTGCAGTTCCAAATTTTCTGTCATATTGTCCTTGGTCCACCTGTGAAGAAACACATTTCCCTCGGCCGCCTTTTACACTTGAGCTGCGTCGTAACGAGTTGCTGTGTCCACCTCGTCCTCCTTTGTCCACTGTCACCCTGATATCAATAGTATGTGTGTGGGACGGCAGCCGTGGACCGAGTGTTACTGTGCCATTGCTGTGGCAGTGGCTAGGGACGTGTCTGACCCCCGCTGGGACGACAGGCTGGTTGGCCTTGAACTTCTGAACACGAGACAATCTGCGCTTGCATTCCAGAGTCAGAGATTTACAGGCCGGAGAATAGAAGTGGGACTGAGACGGGTGGAAATGTGGGTGGGCAACTTGTCCATTTGAGGCGGCTGATATCTGAGAGGAGTGCTGTGGGATGGTTTGCGGAGACGACTCACACAGGGCCAAGTTTTTAGGGCGCTGAATGACCACTATGCGCTCGTCAAGAGGCAAGGGAGGCATCTGGGTTTATGTGAAGCTGATTGGTGAAGAGAGACACAGAAACACAAAGAGTGTAAGGCCAGTGTTTTGTTTTTTTGTTTTTTTCATGAACACCAAAAATATGGGGCACACTTTACTTTCCATCTGATTGAACACAAACAAAGGATGCAAATTAGAAAGTCGCAGCTATAAAATATTCATATGCTGCTGGGCATAGCCAATACTTTAAGCACTGCAGCATGTTTTGTGTTGTTTTTATTTCATTTTATACAGCCATATTCTGATTCTAAAAGACTGACGTTTAAAACAAATACATTATGATCAAAGTAAATGAAAGGTAAAGTAAAACCCCAAATCTAGTACAATAGTTAAACCAAACATTGGTGGTTTCCCAGACATGGATTGAGTTCAATGAAAATCTCCACTGAAAATGTTTTCAGGAAGTGATTACAGTTCATCCATATGTGGGAAACTGAATTTATGTTTTGCATATTTCGCTAAGTCTTCTGCACAACAAAACATACCAACAACAAAACACAAACCAAACATTGCACGTCAGTTTCGACCAACACATCACACACAGTTCCTTTCAAATTGGCTCCAAATGAAAGGACAAATATGTAAAGGTAAACTCTGTGGAGGTGCATGTTGGGTTGAATGGATAACACCATGTATTACAGCAACTTAGTGTTTCAAACATGCACCTCATAGAGTGTTACCTGCTTATACCACGGCCAAATGCTCATCCATATTCAGCAGGCTTTGGAATTCCAATCTTCCCGTTTGCAGCATGAAATCTGGTATGACAGTTTGTAAATGTTTGCTGTTAATTGCATTTAGCTGAAAAAAGAATCCCTGCTAATCCTAATGGGAGTGAGACTTCTTAAGAGCTCAGTCACAAAAGCTTCTTCAGAGCAACAACTTTCATCCCTATAAAAATTCATCAAGACAAAGTCATGTGAGATAAGAAGCAAATCATAGGTGATTGTTGGAAATAGCTCAGTAGTGTGAGTGTCCAAACCCTGATGCTTTGATAGTCCTGTTGTAATCTTTGACTCTTCACAAATGGACAAAAACAGCTGATATATTGCTTTTATAGATGACATAACAGTGTGGTGAACAGTTACATTCTGATTTAATGCACATGTTAGTGTGTGCTTTATGACATTTTGTTTGATTAGAAATATTATTTAACCATTGTAATTTATTACTTTGTTATTAATATACCATAACTGCTCAAACTGTGATACCAGGTTACGTGTCATATTGGCAGATTCTTGAACACAGGCTTATTAACTATATTCTCAAATCTGTTCACTGTTGTTATCACAATCATGCACAATATGATGAGATAAGAAGTGACAATAATCACCCCCCAATTAAGAAGCCAAATGCATTTCATTTTTGGTACTAAAATGTCATATATAATATAAAGGAATGACTGTGTATAATCTCAGTATGTCCTTATGACACTTTTAGCTAAATTCTGTTAAATTATCGTTTTAATTCGTGATAAAAACTGTTGTCTAATGTTCATTGTTGACAAATAACAGACACTAATCAGTGCAAACATTAACTGATTTTATCTGAGCTCCATTCACAATCGCTTCAGTTTTCTGTTGTTCTGCATTACTAATCCCCTGTTAACATAGGATTGGACAGTGGGGGTTTTGCGGGAGCTTAGCAAAGGATCAGTGGGCCAGTGGCCAATATTAGGTTTCTCAACCAGAAATGAGTTAGTTTGATGTTAAACTCTCCAATTAATGATCAATCACTTTGACAAAGATGTTCAGTTTTATTCTTTAATGTCAAAAAGCATTTATTTCAGACAAATATATAATTTATTGTAGCTCATTCATTTATCAGACAGGGGTAGCTGTTTGTTTACCTGCTTGACTAATTTCAGTTACTTCCTGTAGCCTTCGTCAGAAGCGTCACATCGAGGGCCTCGAGGGCCACTATCCTGCATGTTTTAGATGTGTCCCTCTTCCAACACACCTGATTCAAATGATCAGCCTATCAA
>JAQQZY010000007.1:13626917-13637802 GCA_030068375.1 Ostorhinchus rueppellii | reverse complement strand
AGTTTTGAGTAAAAAAACATAAAATTCCATGATGAAAATGCTTACATCTATGAATTGTACTCGAACATAACATGAACAAATATGAACCTGAACATTCTTAAATAAAATAAGTGCAACGCTAACACCTTAGTTTATCATTTATACATGTGAATCAGAACTTAGAGCTCACAGTGGATCTACAAATACACAAGACATTAAATAACAGACTGAATAATATGAAAATTTCACATAACTAAGAAATTTATCGTTTTAATATTTTTTTATATAAAAGGCTCGTCTGTAAATGTAAACATTTTCAGGTAATTCTCCTTTTTTTTTTACACTAAAGCAAAGATAAAAAAATGAGCAGTTTTCATTATTTGTAGGTAATTATGATAGTATTTTACTGATCTGACCCACTTTAGATTGAATTGACCTAAAAGGATTTGAACATCCTTTATTGTTCATATCTTCAGTGTAATTTTTACATTTCACAAATTCATCCCAGGGGCCGGATTGGACCCTTTGGTGGGCCAGATTTGGCCCCTGGGTCGCATGTTTGACACCTGTGTTACAGACTAATGAAAAATGGCTGTTTTTTTCCAAAATATCATTACCTAAGGAATAAATCTCACTAACAGTGTTTCATGTGGCAAGTACAAGTGACTTAAATGCATGTTTTTTAATAGTATTATGTTCAGATAATGGTGAATATGTTAATTCTCATGTTATTTAACTGCTAGCAGTGTGTAAGAACCCAAGTGACCTGAGAAATGAGCACAAAATAAACACAAGACAAAAACAAACCTCAATATTTTAGAAATTGGCATCAAAGCTGAGTTATCAGTATCACTTAGAGTTAAGCAAAATAGCCCCCCAAAAAAAAAATTAAATATCGATTTTTTTTTTTTCAGTGTCATCAATGATTTATGATTTTAATCCACTGTTTGTTTTCTGGGTGTATGAACGCTAGACTAAACTAAAATTAAAAATGCTCATTCTTTGCTAAAGCTACACAGCACCTATGACTAGAAAAACACATTTTTATTTATTATACTGCAGGAAGCAGACAGGCTGCACTTTTAATTTATGTTGAGTATGAAAGGTCTCCAGAGGAATAATCTGGATTTTGTGAATTAGGCATTTTTCAATTTTCTGAAAGTAAAACCTTGATTAATTGTATTATTTGATATATTTCCCAGTCCTAGTATAAGTTCTCATAAAAGGTTTTAAATGATTCCCAGTTATACCTGTACATCTGGCGTTATTTCTGTTCGACTTTTATCAACAATTTAGGGTTAATTCAGTAAATAATGTTTCCATCCTGAATGTTTTCTACGAGTCTGAGTATCCACTTTTTAAGCAATCACCCAATCACTATTATTAACCCTTTCATGTATAATGGTCACTACAGTGGACAGCTGTTCTACCGCTATTCTCTTATACTTTCATGGATTTTGTTGTTTTAGTTTTATAACAGTCAACATATTGGACTCTTATGCATCATCAACAGCTGCTTCTTATTTTTGTTCAACTGTAATTAGAAACAAAAATTCGTGTTTTTTTTTTTTTTGCATATTATCTCCATGAAGTGAGTAACGACTAGTATTATAGTGTGTTAAAATGTGAGAAAACATAAGAATTAGATGTTTTTATTTCATAATTTTCACATAGTATATTAGTACATACATGTGTCTTTGCTACGTGGACATTTTTGCAACTCCATGACAAATAGCTTCATAAAAAATGTTCAGTCACATCAATTTTTTAGTGCCTAAAGAGGAATAAAAACACCTAGGAAAAAATCTTGATGAAGGTTTTCATAATTCATGCAGGAAAGGGTTAATCGGGTTATTATTGGTATTAATAATATTGCTGTTATTGACATTGTGCACAATTATAAATACAAGTATATGTATAACAACAGTAGACAAGCACCCAGAGTAATTTAGCAGGGTTTCAGTGATAACATTAGTTCTGCTTTGTCTTTTTTTGTCACTTTTGGCAAAAAAAAAAATCAGACCCATATCTGATTTAGAACTGGCTGTTGGTCTGTCAATGTTTCTACTGATTATATATGTTTTTTCTGTGTTTGCAAAAGCTTTTATTATTGTAAAACTGTAATTATGTGACTGTATCGCTGCTGCCTCCCTTAAAAAAAGAGTATCCCCCATCTCAATAGGACCAGCTTGATTAAATAAAATTTTAAAAAGAGCCGCATATGTAAGTGGAATAACTATCTCATATGATTTGAGCTGCTCATACTATTAATAATAACAGATGTAAGTAAAATATGAGCAAAAAAACAACAGATTGAGCCTCTTTTACCTGCATTCTGAACATAAAACTGCCTTTGTAGCAGATCTATCTGTGTAGTGTTTTATTTTCTAGGCGGTTAAACATTTGCCAGAACAAATGAAACGTTAAAACACTCGGTCATCTTTGCGTATTTGTCCAGAAAGTAGTCTGCTGCCAAAGGGGATTAAATGAGAGGGGTCACTTTAAGATTGTGAAAGGATGTGGGCACTGTCGATTAGGAAATGAACTGAAATTGTGTTTAATTAACTGTGTTGATGTGAAATTATTGCCGTCGGTTGGCTCCAATTAATCTGTTTTACGAAGTCATTAATGGAGCCTGATAAAAGGCTGGATCTACCTGCTCTGCCAACACACAACACATGCTGGGCGGTGTTGTTTGTCTTTGCAAAAAAAAAAAAAAAAAAAAAAGCTTCGCCTCAGCTTCACTTGCAAGAAGCTGCCAAACAGTACAAAGTGCGCAGGATTATGTGATCTTTGTCACACTGATCGGCATCAAATAAGAAAACTGTTGCTTGTATGATCAAAGAGACAGACTTGTTCTTGTCTGTGTGGGATTTGACAGCGTTTCATTATTGCCCCCTTGTTAATAGCTTCAGTCGCCAGAAACCAGACTGTGAGGTGGAAGCCAGTCTGTCTGAGAGCTCGGAACAAAACAACTCAGACTGGAGAGAGTTAGGGCCCAGCAAAAACACCAGTATAAAATACAGCAAAACGCAAGCCCAGAATACAAAAAGAAGATTATTAGCATCCCACTGTTGTCTAAGTCTGAGTAAATCATTCACATAAAACAGTTTATGTTGGAAAAACATTAAGAAGTTACTGTAATCTTACCTCTTTTTTCTATTTTTCAACTTTCCCTATACACAAAACTCACATGTCTATGACCAGCGTCCAACACATCCACCTCAGTAAATCAAATCATCAGCTTTGGTCAAATAACAAGACAACAAAATAATCAGTATATAAATAATATATGTATGTATGGGCAGGTGTGGCCTAGTGGTTAGAGTGTTGGACTTAAGGTCGGAGAGTTGCAGGTTCAAATCCCACCCTAACCAGTAGGCAATGGCTGAAGTGCCCTTGAGCAAGGCACCTAACCCTACACTGCTCCAGGTTGTAACCAATACCCTTTAATAACTGTAAGTCGCTTTGGATAAAAGCGTCTGCCAAATGCATAAATGTAATGATTAAGTATGGCTTTTAGTTGAAATATATATATTGGTAAATGAGTCTATAATGTTTATTTGTTTCTCAATAACACGTACATTATATAATTGTGGTTACGTACAGGTTATAGCAGCAGAAATGTTCACTAAAATAGGTTCAGCCTTTGTAAATATTTAAGTGCAAATGTCTAAAATTGAGCATGCACAATTGCAGGCACTTTTTTGACAGGGTTTTGCTTTTTTTGTATTTCATTTTACAATTGTTATTTGATTTTAGGAAAAACAGTTAAAACTGATCAGTAATCTGTGCACTACTTCACTGTTTCGTGCCCTAAAATATAACATTTAAGCTCTTCATAGGACTGTGGATGCATGCATTTTGGTTGCATTTGATGAAATAAACTACATCTCTACACTCTTTTATAAATGTAATGTTATTTTAAAGGTTGATGGAAGACTATATGACTGTAAATGGGTAACAAACCAAGTCAAGATGCACTGTCATTAACTCCTAAACCCATGTGTGTCAATACTAATGTTGTAAGTGCGCTGTGCAGAATTCCATCAGTGTCATATTTCAGATAACTGACATCCACGTGACAAACTACAAAATCTTTCTACTGTCTTCCAAAGTGGGAATGGGAATTATGAGCACGTTTCAGAAGAACTGAGGCATAAACCTGTAGCAGAGCCTTCTAAATATACATGTGACAGCTTCTTATATTACTGTGAATAAATACACGTCACATGGGCATTCAAGAGACTGACATGCAAATGCATGCCCAGGATTAAGAACGCCTTAAATATTTAAGATAAAGATACGTTAAGCCCTGCGATCACGCTAGCTGCTTCAGGTTTCCAGTGCTTTAAAGTGATGAGCTGAAATGGAAACTCTCGCTTGTAAAGCTGAGAAGAACTATTTGAAAAAATAGAAGAAGAGTGCCACTCAGTTCCTGTTAGTGAGAGTTCAGCCTAAAGGGGAGATCATGACGCTCTCCCTCGGCTCATGCTACCCCACCAGCGGAAAAAGATAGAAAAAAGCTTTACAGTCACAAAGAGCAAGGACAGAGGAGAGCTGTGTACATAGAAGAGCTGCAACGATTACGCTGACCCTCCATTAATCTGTCGACTATCTTTGAGATAAGTTGTTTTGGTTTCTAAAAATCCCAGAAAATGGTGAAAAATGACGATCAAGATGATGTCTTCAAATGTCTTCTTCTATTCACAACCCAAAGACACATTTTGTCTCCTAACATCTCTTTCTATCTATTTACATCTATTCTCACACTACTTGGTATTTTATTCTCTTGTTGCTTAAAATAAAAAGAAGGAGGAAAAATGTTCACTAAGAATGGAGATCTAGGGCTTGTAAAACAAACCAAATTATCTACAAAATGAACAAAATCAATCACCAGCATAACTGATAAGGTGACAAAAAGTGAACAAAACAATTCAGAAAAAGAGCAAAACAAAATCAAATAGTCAGTAATGAATAAATGAAGAAGTAAATCAAAAAAGTGAATGAAACTGACAGCAAAATAATAATAAAAAAAAAAACAACCAAATTGAACAAACTGGGCAGAATAAGACCTGAGGAAAATGACTAAAACCTCAAAAAAGAAGAAAATTTTTGAAAAATTTTCAAGAAAATGAAGATGAATGGTATAATAATTACATGGGAAAAAAATGAACCAAATAACAAACAAAATGAACAAAATCTGCAAAAAAAAATTAATTTTAAAAAATTAACAAAATTAATAATGAAATGACCAAAACAATAAACAAAATTGGCAAAAACTGAAGAAAAAAAGACAAAATAATTATAAAATCACAAAAATAATCATCAAAATGATGACATGATGGAACAGTATCTCATGTTTTTCATTCAGCTGAGTCAGAAATAACTAGACTGTGGGCTACTGAATTATCAGGTGAAAACGTCTTTACACTAATCTCAGATCTGGACTGAGACTATAAAACACTTAAAACTTTAACAACACACCTCTGAGCTGAAATCAGAAAACTCTGACAAAAATTTTCTTGAATTGATTAGTAGTTGCAGCTTTCCAGTATGAAGCAGCGTTAGGGATGGGAATCGAGGACCTGTTCTTTTTGAGAACCGTTCCCAGTAGCTCAGTTCCTTGGAATCGGTTGCCAGGCTATATTTCATACAAGAAGGTGACACCAGGGCCACTTGCAACACAAAGCTTCCATTTCTTCAAGGGGGGGGTATCCCTCTAATACACTCAAACATTTGTCCACACAGCATGCAGTAAATTTGCAGGAATATCGTATGTTTGATACGCTACTTAGTGACGCTTGTGAATCTAGCGGTGGAGCAAACACCAGGGCGTCATCTGGGTCGGATTCTAAGGTAGGGCAACAAATGTCCGGCCCCCCTCAAATAAAAGTTTCCAAGGGCAAAGAAAAGGAAAATGTTATGCACAACAGCAGGAGACATCTTAAGTTTGACTTTCACTTTGTATGCCTGTATGGTGCGACTATCTAGAACCAGCCTGGTGTCACCTGTTATTATTATCTATGCATACTGTATATGTTATATTTTCTGTGCAGAGATGGTAATATAATCACTGTTCGAATTAGGGGGTACTCAGGGGATCCTGGATCCCCTGAAACAGACATCAGATCCCCCAAAAACATGATTTGGGAAATGTTTGGGGGTCTCTAAAATATTGGCAAAATGATGTTTATTGACATAGCAATCGTTTGTAACGGGAGGTATTTGCATATCTGAAGTGTTGTTGCGTTTATCAAAGATAAAATAAACCGATATGACGACTACTGCATGACTGCTAACACGTAGCTATACTTGATTTACACTAGTTTTGGTGGTGCTGTGGATCAGATGTGCTGAGGAGCCTGCCCGATTTTTTCTTGCGTGTGGTATCATTGTTGATGTGAGGTTGTTTTTGCGTATGCCAAAGCAGGCATGCTTTCCCCTCATGACCCTATGACTTCAGACGCGATGCGTGTATGGAGGTGTGGAGCCTGTGTGCGCAAGTTGGCTTCTCATGTGTTTGTAAATCCGCGCTCTGAGACAAGCGCCAGCGCGCAAGCCCCTCCCGAAAAAAGGGACCCCCCGAAAATCTCAGGATAGTTTGAACACTGAATATAATAATAATAACTCATTTGTAGTCTTTTATTCCCTCACCCAATGAGAATCGATAGAGAATTGATAAAGAATCGGATCAATAAGGAAAATCGATAATGGAATCAGAATCGTTAAATTCTTATCAATTCCCAGCCTTAAGCAACGTTCTCCAAATCATTCCCAAACACTGATGTGGAACCAACAATATAATATCCTATTACTGTGTTGCTTGCATCACTTATTGCTCCTTGTGTTTTTTGTAAATAACATTAAAAATCTGCTTTAAAAACAGTGCAAGAAGACAGTCCCAGTCTTACATATGAGGATGACAGTGCAAGACAGAAACAGGCTGAAAACAAAATCACATTACATTAATCTGATCAGTCATAGTGTAGATTTCAGCGGTACAGAGTATAGCACGTCTCCAGCTGCAGAGGTGGTGCAGTGAATGTTTTTGGGAGGAAGCTGTTGAGTGGGTGGGTGTTTTTGGGAACAGATGGTTGTCTGGCTGTGCAAGATTGATGGCGATCTCACTGTTCGGTCCTGGTTTTATGCAGCTCTTTCATCAAAAGCACCTGACCACCGAACACCCACGCAGCAGAGTGGACAACACATCAGTGCTTGAAATAAGACGAGCCTTAGGGAACGCCGGGCAGGGAACTGAAGACGGGTTTAATTACTGGCTTATGAAATTGGTTGAGATAGACTATCTGTATCTCTGCTACATGAAAAAGATTTATTTTCCTCACAGAAGAGCCAGATTGTGGACGGCAGGAAAATTAGTCATCTGAATCACTCATTTCCAGAGGGTGATGAGCAGGCCTATCTGTCAGAGGGCAATCCACATTTCCACATTTTTGCACGTGTAACTCTGGCTTGGCACAAAATGACAGGGGCCAGTCCAGCCCATCTCTGGTTACACTGTCGTCCACACACAGAACAAAGCAGAGATACATAACAAAAACAACACCAGCAAAACAGAAAAACGATGCCCTGCAGCATTTCCCGAACACTTATCAGTTAAATTCAATCCAAAAATGTTGTCCTACACATTTTCTTATTGACAATCACCTTTAAAGTGTCACTTTAACACATTTCATCACTCATCTCACGAGCCTCTGTGTGTGATAGATGGAGGAGGTTTACTGCAGAGCACTGCTGATGTGACTGAAAATCAATGAAAAAGATTCCTGCAGAGAAGGCGAGTGTCACCATGTATCAAGCGCAAAATTATGTCTTGACTGATTTTCACTGTCAGCAAAGTGAGAAGGAGTGAGCGCTAAATCTGTGACAAAGGGAACAAGACAGAAACATGACAGGCGCTGGACCTAGGACCTATATGTCATATTTGTACTTTAAAATATTCATAGAGGACTAGAAGTATCATTATCATGTTTGGAATGAACAGTTCTGATGTTTCAGTGCATTGTTTGGATATGCATTGTATTAATGAGCAGCCATGGGTCAGGCAGTCAATTTGTGTGGTTCCATAAAGGTGTTTAAGGTGTGTTCTGGAATTACTCACCAGCAAATGTTTATGGAAACAGCATATAATGAAAGAATACATACATTTCACAATAATGTAGTTTTGTTCACTTGAGGTTGTTCTGCAAAAGAATAAATGTGCATAGAAGGAACGGAAACACCTTTTTGGAATAAATTTTAATCTACTGAAGAATTATTTTGATTGATCAGCTGATTCAACTGTTAGCTGTGTCTTATCAGATATTACAAGAACAAAAGCATGTCTGGTACAGCAAGCAACGCGGATTGAGCCATAATGAAAATGAGAGACTCCTTTTCTTATACTTTGTTTATTGCAGCCATGTAGCCTGGAGCGCCCCCTGCTGCTGATAATAATAATAATAATGATAATAATAACAACAACAATAATAAATTATATTTTTATTGGGCTTTACAAGTCACCTTCTCAAAGCGCTTTACATTATTGATCCTTTATTCATTCGCTCTCACATTCTGCCTCTAGTGGTGGTAAACTACATTTGTAGCCACAGCTGACGGAAGCGTGGCTGCCATTCCGTGCCTACGGCCCCCACGGCCACCACACACCAGTGTAAGTAACACTGGAGCCAAGGACACAACAGACTGACTTGGAGAGAGCGGGATTTGAACCGCCAACCTTCCGGATATTGGACGACCTGTTCTACCACCTGAGCCGGCCCCAATACCAATATAATGTAGCCTAGTTTATTTACGCCAAACCAGTTTATGTAAACATACATAACTTGAGGTTGTCCTTTTTGCAAACTTTCAAAAATTCACAAAAGCAGTGATAATTTGCTTTTTTTTTTTTAAAAAATGGAATTATACATTTTAAAACATTTCCCTGTGCTCTACATAAACTGTAAATGCTCTGCTTGGGTCTGAATTCTTCATTAATTCAGCTCCACAGGTCCATCTTTAACACTATTTCTGAGTAATGACACCAGAAAGGTGGTTTTGAACACTGGCCCTTTAAGTGCACATCAGCCACTTCGTGCCCCGCCCCCTCCAGGTTGTTTCCTGTTTTGCTCTGTCCTGTTCAACCAACAACTGAGCATTTTAGGTAATCGCCTCAAAGTTTGGACATATTTTCAGTTTTTACTACAACCATTGCTGCTGATAAACAATTATGTTGTACTCAGAGGAATGTTCATCGGCAGTCTTGACCTTATATGGGCAAATGTCGTGATGTAACTACTTATAAAATGTAACAAATTGAGAGGGAATTAAAACAGGTTGTATAAATTCACTCAATTTTTGCCAAAATTAATATATAGATAGCTTTGCAGCTCCTGGAGGGTTCAAATTCAAACTTTATGCACTATTAGGATCCAAATGCACAAATAAATGAACCAAAGACTAATAAAAGTGGGTTAAAAATATGACCCCTTTAAACTTTTATGGAAACTGTTATTGTACTGTATGTGTCCACTAGAGGGAGTCATGAGTCACTCTCTTAGTCTCTAATGGTGCTGCAAACTAAAATGAGATGAGGATCAGAACTGTTTAGAAACCACTTTCAGAGTTACAGAGGTCATATGTGGATCATATGTGGGTCATATGTGTTCCCATCAGTGTCCACAGCTCTAAAGTACCGGAAAGGAGTCTGATGCTGAAATTGCAGTTTCTTCTTCACTGAGGCTTATGAAGGTATAAACTCATTATGTGGTGTTATTATGTTTGCTAAGTAGCCTATCACTGTTTGTTGGTATCCTATTCAGACTAAATAAATCTAAATTGACCTTAGTGTTATTTGCTGATATTAACCACACTGACAACAGAGGAGATTTATGGTTTTACTGTCTGTTTTCTGTCTAAAATCAGAGCTATGCTAACAGAGCTATAATGTAAACTATCAGCTGTTGTAGCATGTGAAGAATACAAGACAGTGTTATTTGAATTGGCCAGCTGTGAGTTTTATTTTGAAGAAGAAAACTTGCTGATACCATAGTACATATGTGTGTAAATGAACTTTATACTTCATTCAGTGGCCGATACAGTCTGTGGATACGTAGCATTAATTCATCTGTGGATTTAGTAGCTGTGGTTGTGTTCTGTTTCACAACTTCACGGCTGTGAATATTTTGGAATATCAAAACTATATACAGTATAGCCCCTGTAATTGTGTTTCCAGTCAATGCCACTGACATTGTAGCTACTGAAACATTCCAGAGAAATAGTTAATGGACTGAAATGAAACCAAAATACGAAGCCATTCATATGTTACACAAACGTTTCAACATGGACTTAAGTGAATGGACTATATCAGGGGTGTCAAACTCATTTTAGTTTAGGGGCCACATTCAGACTAATACGATCTAAAGTGGGCCGGACCAGAAAAATAATACAACTAATAGAATACGAACTTATAAATACTGTCAACTCCAAAGTTTTCTCGATATTTTTGAGTGAAAAAAGTCAAATTTCGTAATGAAAATGATAACATCTACGAACTGTGCTTGAACACAACATGAACAAATATGAACTACTGGAAAATTCATTTAAAAAGTAAGTGCACTTTTAAAAATATGACACCCAGTTTATTATTTATACACGTGCATTACATCTGACAGATCCCTTACAGTGGATCTACAAATACACAAACACTCAGTAACAGGCAGAATATTCCTAAAATTAGGTTCAGGTTCTTCATATTTGTTCAGGTTATTCACATTTTTTGTAAAAGGCTGGTCTGTAAATGCAAAAATTTTGTGCAATTTGATTTTTTCCAAAACTAATATTTGCAGTTTTCATTATTTACAGGTTATTATGATAGTAATTTACTGGTCTGACCCTTTATAGATTG
>JAQQZY010000007.1:13608686-13621559 GCA_030068375.1 Ostorhinchus rueppellii | reverse complement strand
GTGGGAGGAAACCGGAGTACCCGGAGAAAACCCACGCAGACACGGGGAGAACATGCAAACTCCACACAGAAAGGTCCGGGAATCGAACCCAGGACCTTCTTGCTGTGAGGCACGAGTGCTAACCACTGCACCATTTATGCTAAATGTTAAATATTTTAATAAATTGGAAAACAAATGAGAAAAGTGTTGGTTTGCTGATGTTTTCAAGGTATATGATAAAGTGTTAGTACGCATATATAATGGTTTATGTACATTTATACTATCGATTTCTAAATCTTCCACTTAATAGAACCTGTTATGTGAAGAAATTGTAATGTGCAGAAAGTGTTTTGAAGTAGATCTGGTAGCTCTGAGACAAATATTCCTTTGAAGTAAAACCCATTCTCTCATTTATTCTTGAATTTCACATTTTGATCTAAAACTATATCTTGGAAACTTTAGCCAGCCAACCTTTTTGACTTGATTTTTCTATTTTTTTAACCAGGAAAGTCTCATTGAGATTAATAATCTCTTTTTTAAGAGAGTCCTGCACACACATTCATACACCAGTGTAAGTGGCACTGGAGGTAAGGAGGGTGAAGTGACTTGGAGAGAGCGGGATTTGAACCGCCAACCTTCTGGATATTGGACAACCTGCTCTACCACCTGAGCCATAGCCGCCAATCATCTGTAGCAGTGACTCACATGTGACAAAATGTCGCTACTTTTATTCTGGAAGCATTTTACTTGTAGACCAGTGAAATCAGAAGTCCTATTTGCCTAAAACTGCTTCTACATCATTTCTTGATGTAACTCTGTTTGCATCATAACAGTGGATTAAGTTACTTGACACAATATGTACATCTTTGTGTTTCCTGCTGATCAGCGTCACTCAGCACGTTGGCGTTTTTGTTTTTCTCTGTAATCTGCTGTGCTGTCTCATCACAGCTCACACCACTACAGGCGACTGAGGGGAAGTCAAAATAATTACATCACCTAATGTCCACTGTCAGCGACACAGAAAGTGATGGAAGCAACAGCACAAACTGGCCAATCAGTGGGCGGTATGACAAGAAACACACAGCCATGTCTTCATTTTAGGACATACAGAAACACATGACATCTATGGGGAATTTTTACTATATTTTCTACATTTTTAAGTCCAGAAGGGGTGTCACCACGGAACACTTCAATGACCTGGTACTAATGTAAATTTAATGGCGTTATTACTTTCCACAGAAAAAGTCAAAGCAGCTCTATGTGATCACAGTGTCATGTTAGATTTATAAGAAGACAGATGAACCCTGATACCTGCAAAAGAATGAGCGCCATTAACGGGCTGTATGAAAATAGAAAACTAAGAATAGAAACAGACAAATGCTGTATTTTAGTAAAGATCAGAGCAGACCTAGGAGAAAGCTTTTGGATTGAGCCCTCTCTGCTCACTCCACAAATCCACATGATAATATGTTGAATATATATTATTAAAATCCACAAAGCATCATCTCCATATGAAGGCCTTCTAAGAGGTTTGTGGAAAATCATCTGGGAGTGGAAAATCCACATCTGAGGTCAGGTTTCAGATACAGTACATTTTAATTTTACATGGTTCAAGTGTTTATTATGGGGTGTTTTCATTTCATTGTCAATTATCTGCTTTAGAGATAAATTGTGATGAATCCAACTTTGATGGAAAATAAACTGGAAAGCAAATTGTGGTTTAGTGTTTAACAAGATATGTGATAAAGTGTCATTACATGTAGATATTTGTATGTATATTTATCTCATAGATGTATTTCTCTTACACTAAAGCGGAAATCTGAAAAGTGGATGTAGTCTGATGTGCAGACAGTGTTCTGAAGTAGAACTGGTCGCTCAGAGAAACATATTCTTGAGTAAGGCGCCTTTAAATCTTCCCAAAAACACTGCATCTTGTAAAACTAACTAACACTTACTACTTAATTTTTTCTATATTAATGATGCAATTATGGTAAAATTCAATGCTCTTATTTTGGAACCCTTTTGCTTATTGCCCAGTGTTAGTAAATTGGCCCACATTAATACATTATAATAATAATAACTGGCTCATAGCAGACACCGATACCAATTATATATTTATTTGTTGTTTTTTTAATTTTGTTTATGTCATAAAACTGTTCTACTTGAAGCAAAAACATCTTCATTATGTAAAATAACTGAGCTGTTTTAACGTCAGCCCTACCTTTGAATGAGAACTTCTTTGCTCATACACATTTATTAAACATCTTTACTTTCTAGGGCTATGTCAACAAAGCTGGTACAGATGTGAGGCTGGTGTTTTTGTTTTGTTTCATCCCTCGTGTCTGTGTTTGAACTCAGGTTAAGCCAAGAAACAAAAATTGAAATCTTACCAAGTGTATTTTTCCTCATTTCTAGTCAAAATATCTCCTCACACTTAAACTAAGACATAATCACCTAAAGAGTAAGGCCCAATCCCAATTCACCCCTTAGCCCTAACCCTTACCCCTCCCCCTTGCGCCTTGCCCTTGGCACTACCCTTTGAAACGGAGCTGCAAGGGGTAGAGGTTGAAACATTCTCCTATGAAATGGGACAACACTCCACCACCTGTTAACGTCATCAGCGGTCATCAACGCCGCTATAAACAAATGTGAAAACTTTATTTCTGTGAATATTCTCCATGCCGTCTGCAGCTGTAACCATCTCTGTTCCATGGGCTTTGGTCATCCTTTTACATCTATCAACTATAAACCACAGAAAACTGATCTATAACACACTGAAATGGAATTAAACGGTCGATCCAATGACTAAGTTGTTTATGAAGAAAGGACTTTTGTGTGTTTTTTCATCACTGCTGCACGTTTTGTCTGCGTTTAATTCTGTGTTACCAATGATCTGAACAGAATTATGTGAAACTCCTCCTACCCTTTCGTTTGTAGTGTGGTCCTGGAAAATCTCCGTTTAAAGGGGTATGCAGCCCTTCCTCTTAGCCCCTCCCCTCTGTCTAATTGAGAATCAGGACAACACTACTTCTTCACGTAAACATGCAAAACGGAGGGGTAGGAGTAAGCTGTGAATTGGGATTCAGCCTGATAAACAGTAAGAACTTATTTTTAGACAACAGATCTTGAAAATCTTATTTCAAGAAAACTTACCAAGATAATTTTCACTTGTTCCATTCGCAGATATTTTTTTTTTGCATTCATTAAGAAAAAAAAATCTTGAATTAAGCAAAAAAAAAAAAATCTGCCAATGGAACAAGTGAAAGTTATGTTCAAGATTTCTTCAAATAAGATTTTCAAGATCGATTATCTAAAAATAAGTTCTTACATCTCATTGAAAACTTTAGGTGATTATGTCTTATTTGAAGTGTGATGAGATATTTAGGCTAGAAATGAGAGAAATACACTTGGTAACGTTTAGATTTTTGCAGCGCAAATCCAGGGTTTTTGAGGTTGCTTTGCTGATTCTTCTGGGCCCTACAACTGTTTTGTCTCCTGCAGTCCTTTTATTCCAGAACTATTGACACGGGGGAAGCTCAACTTTGAAGAAAAAGTCAACAGCAACATCTGTTATCTGAGGTTCAGTCTGTTTCTGTTTGCCCTCTGGATTGTATTCGTATCCTTGAAGAAATCTCTAATCAAAGTATGAGTATGCATGGAAACAACAGGATGGCCTGGGGCTGCTTCAGCAGTGCAGCTGGCCCGCAGCATCAACATTAGGAGCGGACACTTAATGAAATTATCATTATTAATGGTGGAAGTGACTCAAAGGTTACATACTCAAAGGTTTGGTTTCATCTGGAGCCACAAAAAGCCAAAGCTCTTTTGTGTAACTGCGATAAAAGCTAATCAAAAAGCCATTAGTGTCGGGTTTACCGTAAATTTTAACGTCACTCGCATTTTGTGGAGCAAAAGGCCTGTGTGAGTAAAGTAGATCTTTTCTAAATCTGCTTATTCAGGTTAATGAGGGGCAGCTAATTGTCCTCCTGCCTTACATACTGTACGTGCAAGTAAACTGGAGCACACAAAGGAAACCCGAGCTAATATTAAACCCTGGATCTCCATATTCTGAAGGAACTAAGACAAACATTGAACCTAAAGGCATTGTCTTTTATCACATTCACATTTCTCATGATAATAATATGAAAGAAACCCGAGTGTTGATGCTTTAGGATGAAACATAAAACGCAATTTTATGTCTTTTATATGTACGTTTCGTCATTTCCTCTTTCTGGACACTGTTCTCCTCTGAACCTACATGAGATCTTTATAATCAGTAGGAAATACATGGGATAAACTCATCTCCTTTTCAGAATAATAACACTGAAATGAACCAAACTTAGCAGTAATGATAATTTACTAAACCTTCATGCTTAAATACAATAAAAGCAAGTAAAATACAGTATTTTCAGGCCAGAAAAACAAACCTGTGAGTGAAAACTGCTTTGATACTGGAGCCTGGATGAGGTTTTTAATTGGTTTTTATGTCCTTTCACTGAATCAATAAGTCTGCCATAAATACGCTGCAGCATCACTCTTTGACCTGCATCACTGTCTCTCTTTTGCATTAAGCTTTTTTTTTTTTTTTTTTTTTTTTTTTTTTTTTTTTACCTCTTCCTGTCACACACATTCAATGTTTAACAAATGACAAGGCCACCGAGCGACTTGATTAATACACATCCCTGAAATGTGCTTTGGCACTCTGCAGACAAGCACATATTTCATTTTGGTTCCTTGAATAAACATCAGCTGTGGTTTCCTCCATTTCTGTCTTCACTGTTTACCATTTACATTATTCCTGAGGGCTGGGGGCTTTTGTCATAACAAATCTCTTAGTTCCTGTTTAAGCAGTCGCTAGATGGCGCACTGGCTAATTTCTCTGTATTTTTAATCGCATCTTCGTTGCACAGTCTTTGAACCTTTACCACGATGAGGGAAATAAAGCTGATGTGTGCGACAGGGCCCGAGCCAGCAGGCCTGCACCTACACTTATGACTCTGACAAAGTGCACATGGATAAATAAACACAGGCTCCTGCACCGTCTGGCTCTAGTTTGTACTTTCACATGGCTGCAGTTGTTTATATTAATAAATAATAGAAGCCGCTTATTATGACCAACAATCCTAATTACTGGCATCCTCCGGCCAGCGGTGCATAATAACACGAGGATGCACTGCATGATTTGGCATGCAACACTGATTTGGCTGCACCTAAAAACACAGAAAAAGCATCAAGTCTGTTAGAATCGGTTATTTTGTGTGTGTAAGTGTGTTTGTGTGTGTGCTGTAAGATGAACCGGACCAACATGTAGTGCTGTGACAGCCGCTGCACGAACACAGGCTGCTGATGGGGACTCATCCTGCAGGCCGAGCTACGAGAAGTAAGCATACTGAAAAACATCACTTACATCAAGAGTGGCAGTCCCGTAGTAAATTCATCATTTATGCGCAGCGTAGGGAGAAATCCTCATGTCTGTAGTGGCCCGAGTAGCGCGACCCGATGTGATGGTATGATCCAGATGTGTAACACCTTCCCTGCCTGCTCGTTTGTTGATGTACTGAGGAAAAAAATAATAAAAAAAAAAAAATTTAAAAAGAAAGAAAGAAAAAAATATCACACTATAAAAATAAGACCGGCATTGAGGAGGAGGTGCACAGCTCTGCCGGATTTAAAAGAGGCAGAGAAATAAATAAATGTCATCAGAAGTGCTTGGCCAACTCAGCTGGCGTCACGTCTGAGCGTGTGTCACTGGATCCGCGATGCGTGTGTGAGGAGACACTGACGGGGAGGTGGGCTCTATTGTCTCCACTGTGGATGACATCATCCCAGACCAATGGCGAAACACACGGGACGAAGGGCTGGGGGGCGAGCACGCAGCACGTGCACTAATGGAGGAGGAGGAAGGTGGAAGGAGGAAGGATAGAGAGCACCCCCCCCCCCCCCAATAAATAAATAAATCAAATAATAAATAAATCAAAACACCCATAGTTTGCAACAATCAGCAGGGTTTTACAGCTCAGTTCTGGGACAGGAAAGAAATAATGTTCATCTGTTATAGAGGAATAAAAAACATGCTATCAGAATCATCTTTATGTAAATACATACAAGGAATGATTTGCCAGTAGTTGTGTCACTCTAGTAAATTATAAATACAGGATTTATTTTTAAAATGCAAGGAAAGCAAAAGAAAAAAAGAAAAACAGATACATACATACATACGGTTATAGGTACATTTTTTGTACAAACGTAGATAATCATATATGTATGTCATTATAATATGCATCTTTCTTCTTTTGATGATGATGATGATGATTCACTGAGAAAATGTGTTTAAACCCTTGACGCCTGAATTTATTTAGAAATTAAGGGGGAAAAATTCACTTGTGTTTTTGCTTTCAAGTAGGTAGTATTTTGGTTGCATTTTAGAGCAGAGGGGGTTTGACGCACATTCGCAACAATTGGCATCAAGGCATTAAACAGTGAGTTTGTGAATTATGGTTTTCAAACTTTTCTTTTTTTAAATTCTATTTTTATTGAGCCATTATTTGACAACGTCTTAATACAGGATATCAGCAGGTTTGAGGAAGTCTTTGACAAATTCACATTCACAAAAGTAACAGTACAACAGTTTTCCAAGGCTTTGTTGGTACTGTAGGTAAAACTGACCCGTATCTGATTGATTTATGACCGTCTTAATGACAGAAATCACATTTTTTTCAAATCAGACCCAGACTTTTTTATGTCTAGTCCTAAGTCGGACACATACCTTATGTTTTACAGTACAACATCTATCTGAATGGTCATGTTGTATTTAATTTTTCACTCTTGCATCATTAAAATCCAACAGGTTCTGCATTCTGCAGTGGAGTATCTTAAAATTCTAAACACGATTCACAAATTTGACAAATACTTCACATAGACTTGTCAGGGTGTTAAGCAATATCATCTATTGTGTCTGTGGAATTTTTATGATCTTTGAATACCACATGTAAGGATTAATTATCACTTTTAAGGATAATTACAACCTAAATTTATGAAAACTAAATATAACACTGTCTAAGGCTCTATGGACTCTGTAACATGCACACAGTTAACCATTTTAGACTGTATATAATTAACTGATGTCACCTATTTGTTTGTGAATTGCTGTTTTGATGCAGGTAATTTGCAATTTGCCTGTTGCAATGTTGAATTTTGACTTCTGGAAGTGACTGTATTTGGACACAATGGGCAGAGCTACAGGAGCCCGGGGGTCAGAGGTAAGTTAATGCCAGGTAAGTAAACTTCATCAGGCATCAGGTATTAAAAAACAAAGTTTTAGTCTTAGTGTTACAGTCTTGTTGATGGAACTTGTTGATAATAACTACAGTCAAACTGTCTGTGAGGAAAAAACTTTTTAGTAAAAAAAAAACACAAACAACTGAAACTATTTAATTCCAACACATAGACTACGACTACTTGTTGGAATTTGTCTTTTTTTTCTCACCTCGAACCCTGATGTTTCTTTTTCCATCTATGAAACGGGGCGCATTCACTGCAAATCATCAGTTACAACTGTACCTGTACCCCCATGTTTATGTCTTGTGTTTATGTGATCTTGGTTGGTTGTAATCTGGAATGGAATTTTGTTGCTCTGAAAAATGTGCAATGACAATAAAGATCATTCATTCATTCATTCATTCATTCATTCATTCATTCATTCATTCATTCCTTCAGGTGAGTGATCTGTGTTACTGATGTGCCAAAGCCTTTTTTTATGACTGGATGTGATTAACAGATCAAAAAATTCAGTCATTCATTTTCTGAACTCGCTTTAACCTTATTAGGGCCACATGGTCATATGGAATAATGTAAAAAAAACAAACAAAAAAAAAGACCAGATAAATGAATAGGTGGGAAGGTGTCATAAATAATGACAAGAGAGTGGGACAGAAACAAGTTAAGTCTGAGTCTGTGGGATCCAGGGTTTTTCAGAGCACAACCCAGTGGCCACCGGCAGTATTACAACTTCAGCATACTTCCATATTGGCTTAATTTCAAAAGTGAGATCCTTTTTCCCTTGGATATGGCTAAGTTAATTCTGTTGGAGGACATTAGTTGTTCTGTGGTTGACTCGAGGCTCCCTCTGCTCTGCATGGAGCTAAAGGCTTAAGTCAAAGTAAGTAAGTTAAAGGTTTGGGTTCTGTTTGAGCCGTGCTGGTAAGTGGTACTTCCCACTCAGCAGGGCAGCTGCACTGTTTCAGCTCTGTGTGCTTGCTGGATTGTAAATCTATTTTTGTTGTGGATATGTGTGTCAGCTACAGTGGAGACAAGCTCATGAACATTAGAGGAAACTTAATCCCTGAACTCTGGGATGGAGTTGCACAGTTACTGACATTTTAAGCTTTTTATGCTACTTCTCTGTATGTTCTTTATGCAGCTTTAGCCTTGAGACTGAATGGTTGACTGTTTGATTCTCCAGACCAGCAGGGAAATAGTTGACTGATGTTCCCCTGAGCAAGGCACTTAACCCCCCATTTGCACACCATGTGGCTGACATGGCAACCCACTTGTCCTATGTGCAGTGTGTGATATGTTGCTACATGTGGCAAAAATAGTGATGGGTGAACAGTAGGGAGTCCATTTCAGTGTTTCTTCCATGTCTATATGTACAATATATTCTCAAATAAAGATTATTTTTTCTTCTTAATAGTTTTAATCAGATTCCCAAGTCAAATTTCAGCCTGAAAGATACATTTCCTGAATAAAGCGATTCTGATTCTGCTTTTCACCTGAAGTCACATGACATAATGGCATGTTCAGTTTACAGTTTGAGCTTTAACCCCTTGACGCCTGAATTTATTTCCAATTATGAAAAAAAAAATTTTACTTGGTGAAATGGAGGAAAACAAATGGTATTCAAGATTCAAGATTCCTTTATTCGTCCCACAGCGGGGAAATTTACAACAGCAGCAGAAGTTGCAAATATGAGGCCAAAGAACAAAAATGCAGTGAGAATATAAATGGAAGATAAATAATCCATGATAAATTATGGCTGTACATAGTACAGAGGAAGTGAACCTGATAATATAAAATGTTATAAAATACTATAAAATATATGGTTCCAGGTATGAAATGGTGCAAAAGAGAAGCAATGGAAAGCAGTGCAATACAGTCAACAGAAGTGTAATTTTGTAGTAACTGTAATTGTGTAATTGTGTAATAATTGGTTGTATTTTGGAGTGGAAGCAGTTTGATGCAAATTTGCAACAATCGGCATCAAGGGGTCACCTCAGGCTTAAGATGAAGGTTCCCAGCAAAAAAATGGTTGTTAAAAGGTTAAGAATCCCTTTTACATGTGTGACCCGACCAAGACAGGTACAGAAAATTAGGTTTCAGACAAGGCAGTATATGCACCTATACTAACTAAAATAAATGACAGAATGAACTGTGTAAAATGTGATCAACAAATATTCTTCAGAGTCATCAAAACCAAAAAATAAAACAACCCAAGCATCTATAGCCATGCGCATGCGACTCCACGTCTTTAAATGAGTTTAATGAGAACATCCTCTTCAGTTTCAGCTCATTGTGCCGTTCATTCAAAACAATCTGGAACTAATGATTTGTTTCTACTAATCAGTTTATTGGATTTTTATTCTGTACTTAGTAAAATCATAAGTGTGTTTGCAAAATTATAAAAAGCACAAAATCTGTTCATCAAAGTTGAAGTGACCTGTGCCATGTACAGTATAAACCCATAAAGACCCAAACAGACACCAGCAAAACAACAGCATCACCTGATCTAAACTGTTTAACAACTTCTGATCCACTAATCCAATCAATACATGTCAATAATTGGTGTAAAATACTGTTTATCATCTTTTCATGGTCATCAGATATGACCATATTTGGACATTCAGAGGCTCCATAGTTACCATGGAAACACTGTCATCAATTCAGAAGTAAAACACATAGAGTTGGATCAATGACAGTGGATGGACACACTGGGTTATGTTCAATTATCGTCAGATTTCACTGAAAAAATCACTTTTTCTTCATTTTTCTCTGATTTTCACATAATAACCCTCAAATGTAATATCAGGATGATGACTTAAGTACATGATCAATCGATTAAATACAAGAAAATACATGGTTTTGACTGGAAAAAAGCAAAATATGATGAAAAAAAGCAGAATACAAAGTGAAAAAGTAAAATTAGAGTTTAAAAATGTTCACATCTATAGTTTATTCTTCAAAAAAATGTGAATAACATGAACAACCTGAAGAAAAATAAGTGCCATTGCAACAGTATTTATCATTTAAACATTGGCATTATAGAGAGAATTGGATCAGCAAATGCAGTAAACATTTACCAACAGGAAGAATATTGCTCAAATTGCACTTAAAGTTGGATGTAATCTCAGCATGATGGTTAAAGTACATGATCAGTGAATTAAATACAGGAAATTACAGGGTTTTCCAAAACAAAAGCAAAATACAGAGTGTAATATTATGAAAAATGATGATAAACTTTAAGAAAGGTTAAATAGATTTGGGATGTGCCACAAAAGTAACACTGGGTCTGTTTGGGTTAATATCTTATTCAAGGTCATTTCCATGTGATTATGCACTAATGAAGGATAATTAGAAATATCATTTTCCATTTCTGCAGTTAGATCAGCCTGAAGCTTACACACTGGACCTTTATCTAATTCTTTTTATATTATCAAACACTATTAGTCTTAAGTACTTTGCAAACTCCATCTGATGTATATTAACGCAGCAGTGATGGCAGATTAGCATGGAATATCAGAAAAATAAGTCTTCATACTTTCCCTCATTATCGAACACACACAGTTAGCCGTAGCAGTGTGTTATTTCTGGAACGCTGAGCTCAAACAGAAGAAAAATAAATCCACATGTCTTTCTTCATTAGAAGATCGACATGGATGTCACACTGACCAGAAAATCGTCTGTTTGAGTCAGAGCCAACAATTCTAAACTAATCTTTTCTGTTATGATGATTTTGAGCTGTCATGGTGCCTAAGAAAAGCTGCAATCTGAAAACTTTGAGCAATAAAACATGAAGTAAAAGAATAAATAAAAAGACTTTTTTTCAGACGTGCTGTGGCCTCTAACCAGTCCAGTAATGACCTGCAGGATGTACACGTTCTGTTTAGAGACACCCCAGGAATAACTCCTGACTCCTGTCCTGTTTTTGATCCTTGATTACACAGTTTGTTTGTTTGTTTGTTTGTTTGTTTGTTTGTTTGTTTGTTTGGTTGGTTGGCTGGCTGTTTGATTGTTTGTTTGTTTGTTTGTTTGGTTGGTTCTTTGTTTGGTTGGCTGGCTGGCTGTTTGATTGTTTGTTTGGTTGGTTCTTTATTTGTTTGTTTGGTTGGTTGGTTGGCTGGCTGGCTGTTTGATTGTTTGTTTGTTTGTTTGGTTCTTTGTTTGGTTGGTTGGCTGGCTGGCTGTTTGATTGTTTGTTTGTTTGGTTCTTTGTTTGGTTCTTTGTTTGGTTGGTCGGCTGGCTGGCTGTTTGATTGTTCGTTTGTTGTGTTGTTTGTTTGTTTGGTTGTTTGGTTGGTTGGTTCTTTGTTTGGTTGGTCGGCTGGCTGGCTGTTTGATTGTTTGTTTGTTTGGTTCTTTATTTGTTTGTTTGGTTGGTTGGTTGGTTGGCTGGCTGTTTGATTGTTTGTTTGGTTGGTTCTTTGTTTGGTTGGCTGGCTGGCTGTTTGATTGTTTGTTTGTTTGGTTCTTTATTTGTTTGTTTGGTTGGTTGGTTGGCTGGCTGGCTTTGATTGTTTGTTTGTTTGGTTCTTTGTTTGGTTGGTTGGCTGGCTGGCTGTTTGATTGTTTGTTTGTTTGGTTCTTTGTTTGGTTCTTTGTTTGGTTGGTCGGCTGGCTGGCTGTTTGATTGTTCGTTTGTTGTGTTCTTTGTTTGTTTGTTTGTTTGGTTGGTTGGTTCTTTGTTTGGTTGGTCGGCTGGCTGGCTGTTTGTTTGTTTGTTTGGTTGTTTGATTCTTTGATTGGTTGGTTCTTTGGTTGCTTGCTTGTTTGGGGGAGGTTTAATATACTCATTACAAAATGACTTTGTTTGTCAGCAACATTATTATCCAGTTATGAGTGAAGCTATGTGTTTATTCTCATTCTGCTTTTCCACCCCCTCCCCTAACAATGACAACAGTTAGTACACTTTAAGTTTATTTTTCCATTTTTATCATTTTTGTAAATTTTACATGAGTACATAATTGTTGTTGTTTTTTTTAAGTTTTAAGGAATTGACTAGTTTTTGTTGAGCTGTTTTGTTTCATAAGTGGAAAAAGAATACGGTGTCAATGTGTATGATCAAATATTATTCACAAATCCATGGGTTTGTTAAACACCCATAACAAATAAAGCTGTTTCATTCTGAAACATCATAATTCATTAACATCAGGGAAATGAAAGTTAAATTGATTTTACCTGCAGTTGTAATTCGTTTTAGTTTCATTATGTATTTTAGTTTTTATCTGGTTTTCTTTCTTTGTAATCAGTCATTGTAATTATTTTTTCATGACTTTGACTTGAGTCTCATATGTGTGAGCCCTTATTGCCTTCATGTTTTATCATTTTATGTATCAGACCAGCTGTGGATTCTCTGACACATTTACAGAACCTTTTATCCTGTATGGTGCAATTGTATTTTTGGGGGGATTATTGTAACATTTCACCGTTTGATTCACTTCAGACTTCCATTAAAGAGTCTCACATTGTTTGATTAAAAATGACTTTTAGTGGCAAAGTGTCAGTTTAATTGTAACTTAATTTTAATGAAGACATTTTTACCTCGGCCAAGGAGGTTATGTTTTACTGTGCGTTTGTTTGTTTGTTTGTTTGTTTGTTTGTTTGTTTGTTTGTTTGTTACCA
>JAQQZY010000007.1:13537707-13554134 GCA_030068375.1 Ostorhinchus rueppellii | reverse complement strand
CTGCAGAGCTTGATGATAGGCTCATCATTTGAATCAGGTGTGTTGGAAGAGGGACACATCTAAAGCATGCAGGATAGTAACTCACGAGGGACCAGGGTTGGGCACCTCTGATCTACATGATCAGTCAATCAAATATAGGAAAATACATGATTTACACTGGAAAAAATTCAAAATAAGGAGGATAATATTACAATAAATGGTGAAAAATCACTAAAGAAATGTTAAATATAGAGAAAAATTGATTTGGGAACTGACACAAAAATAGCACTGGGTCTTACTTTGGTTAATCAAAGCATAATTTTTATGTCACTATTGACTTATTCATTGCTTGCACTTCTTTTCTGTCTTATTGTTTTGTACTTTCAGACTAAACTCAAAACTGAATGTGACTGTCCTCATGAAATTTTAGTTTTGCAATGGCAATAAAGGTTAATGCAATCTAAATTTTAAAAATGCACAGCACGTCGGTGCAGTACCAAACCTCTGACCTATATTCACTCTCCTGCTGTGAATTTTTTACAGCATTCTCCTTTAAGTCCTTTCAGCTCTATCATTTCTTGTAGTGTGGGGGTTATCTTTTCATTGGTTTTCTGACGATAGACTGCCCTGCTCTGCTGGAAGCACGGAGCCTGTCAGGGAAAGCATGACTCCAGATAACACAAGTGTGTCACTGTCAGCTCCGTACTGTCTGATGAACATGGCTCAGTGGGTGGGGATGTTATCTGATACTCACTCGGCTGTTTGATTGCAGATACAAAGATGCTGTTTTGGGGTTTTCTGTTATGTATTATATTTTTTTGCGAGTGATGTCCTGTATACTTATGGCTGTACAGATTGTGAAAACAATTTTCCTGTGAAGGACAAATAAACAAATCTATCTATGCACCTACATGCTGGATTCCACTCATTTCATACAGTTATACACTATTGTCTCATTAACTGTAGCTTCTGCATCAGACTGTGCGTGATGATAACATTTGGGACTCCTTTAACCTCTTTTCACTCTCTTTAATTGCTTTGGATGCTCAAGAAGGTCTTTTCAGTTTCCCTTTGGAGGCACATTCTGTTTGATGTGGGTTTTGATGGGTTTAAGCACACTAACACGTGCACCCTTAGAAACACATGCACACAAATGCACACAAATGCATAAAAGCAAGAAAGTACAGTATGTGCAGAAACAAACACTCACATAAATATGTATTTGAATTTCACTCGAACTGTGAGAAAAAAGGGAGATGTGCATCTCTATGACACCATGAATTCACCTGCCTCTCCTCCCACACAACAGACCTACACAATACACCTACACACAAACCCTGAAAGCCTCTTCACAAAGATGGATTCATCGGACGCATTTTATTCAGTAATCATTCATGCTAGGTTTAATTGTGTTTGTCCTTTGGTTTGTTGTAAATCATTTTGTGATGAGTTTGATGCAGTTGAGGGAATTTTCAGTGTTAAATATAAAAAGAAGAAAAAAGAATAATAACTACTGTGGATAACTGCTGGCCCTTTGCTCAATGCAGCATAAAACAAATATTACAACATCCTCATCACTATCAAAGCATAATCAGCTTTTAGCCATTCACTGTTGGAGAGAGAGCTGGGAAGCCTTCACACTTTCACTGCTCTCTGTGCACCCTTTCTCCCTGTTCGTTTTATCAGCCTCTTTGCTGGTGCATCCATGAGTTCTTTTGTTGAAATCATCACAGAGGCTTCATCACCTACACATGTTTCGGTGGCTGCTCAACATTTTATTCTCTCTGTTCTTCAAGTCACCTGTCTGAATTCCCCTTCTTTCCTCATACACCTGTTTTCTTTTCTCTGCGTTACAATGAACTCCCCATATAACCTGCACTGAAATCCCAGAGGAACGAATGTTAAAGACAAATCTGTTCGTAGAAAGCTTCTTCTACGTCTTCTCCTTTCACATCAGGCACAATGTTTCATTATCTCCCTCACAATTATATCCTCTTATCCTCCCACATCATTCCTATGAAAGATCCAAACTTCTCAGAGCACATATATCTATGACTCACAAAAATAGCCCTTTTATCCTTTACCAGAATAGACAATTTACAGTAATCTAACAGTACTATTTAACATACTAATGTGTGGGCTGAGACGTTTGATCCAGTGATGAGAAGCAACAACAAGACGTCACATCAAAACACAAAGCGAGCTGGACTTACATGGTCTCATCATTCTGGAACTCGAGCTTGCCTGACACTTCGTCGTAGTCCTCCCCGGCCTTGGCGGTTCCTTCAACGGTGTGGTAGGGCACCGCCACCTTCCCCCTCGCCCCAGACGTCCGATGAACCTTCACCTGCATGTTACCGATGCTCTCACTCACCCGTGTGGAGTTACTCTCGAATGTGAAAATGCCGGCATGGTCGTCGTCATAGATGGTAACAGTGGCTGTGTGAGCGTTGCCCAGGGCAGCCTTCGGGGGGATGTGTGAGGAGATGCCCACCATGCTGTTACTGGAGGTGATGGAACTGGGCTCCAGGACGGAGACCTCAGCTCTGTGCACGATGCGGGGGTTACTGAGGCGCACATAGAAATGCTCATCCTCTTCGAAAATGTCATCATCTATAACGCCGACAGTGAACTCTTTTGTCGTCTCACCAGGCTTGAAGACCAAAGTCCCTTCAGCAAACTCATAGTCTGAGCCAGCGTTGGCAGTTCCATCCTCAGTACGGTAGTCCACCTGTGTGGCATGGAGAAAGAAGAAACTTTGTTAAATATTTAAACAGCAACATTCATAATAAAATAGTGAATTATTAATATTTGTATCCCCAAAGCAGCTAAAACTGAACCATGAGCATTAATAATCATTCTGACGCTGCAGAGTCCAGGATTTGTATTTGTATCTGAAAGTGTTGTTTGTATTCAAGTAAAGTGATAATATGTGTAACTGCTTTTGTTTTTGTTGTTACACTCCAAATTTCAGGATGGTAAAATGTCAGTGCAAGTGTTGTTGGATGAACTGTTTTGATAATTCTGAACTGCTTTTTATAAACCCAACAATTAATTAACTACAAGCATCACTGAAAAGCAGCTTAAAACTACTCCTGATCCACTGTGGTGAACTACACTGCCAGAGGTAATGTGGGTTAATCTGTGTTAACACAACTGGACATATGCAGGTCCAAGCAGAAAAAAGACAGGTGATGTCATAATAAACCTTAATTAAGTTAAGAGAAGCAGAAACATGAACACTGAGGCATGTAAATTAAAGGGTCACCTAAAACAATTCATCTCCTTTTCTGTTGCTTTTCTATCCTATATTGTAAAACATAAGTGGAGCACAAAGACCCATGATGCTCACAGCCAGAAAGAACACCTGTAATTGTTTGAAAGTTTTTGTCAATCTCAGATGAAAATAATTTTGTTTGCTGGCAGGTCCAAAGGTTTACCTTGGTTGAGGCAATAAAATAACTGATTAAGTTTTGGAAAAGATCGGACTCATGTGCGCAGTATTTAGAGATTTAACCCCTTGACGCATATTGATGCAAATTCGCATCAAACACCCCCCCCCCGCTCTAAAATGCAACCAAAATACTATCTACTTGAAAGAAAAAACGCATGTCAAATTGTTTTTTTTCCACAATTGGAAATCGATTCAGGTGTTAAGGGGTTAATGACTAATCAATTGACTGATTCTATAGAAACTATTAAATTAATCCACTACTACAACAGCCATTTTGATAAGAAAAAAATTATGTTCTCAGATACCATCTTAAATGTGTATTGTTTTGTTGTTTCTTTTCTCCTCTATGTCAGGACTCTGAATGTTATTATGTTGTGGAAATGACAAGACACCATCTTGGACTTGAACCTTAGATTAATTGAGTAGACTAGAGTAAAATATTAAATACTACTAAATACTTTGCAAATTTTGTTACTACTGCAGGTATAAATAGCAGTAATTGCATTGTATCGACGGCCAGAAAGTCTTTTATTTGTGTTCTGTCTCTCACCTTCACGGTGCAGCCACTTTCTCCCCCATGTCGAGTCACTGACAGCTTCAGTGAGCCACAGTTCTCAAAGCACTGGTAGTGAGAGGGGTCAAACTGCAGGTAGATGGTGTTGGGATCCTCCTCCTGACCGCTGGCCTCATGACAGCTCACCACCTTCCTGGCCTGGTCGGCGGCGTGCTTCTTCAAGATGTTCCCAGCTCCGATCATCATGCGTGTGGCTTGGATGCGATAGAAGGCCCTGCTCTTCTGCTGCTGCACTAACACTTGGTAGTTTGCCATCTCAATCAGCTGCTCCATGTCCTTCTCTGGGTGCCTTTGTTTTAAATCCTTCAGTGTCCGGGCCATCTCTCGTCGAGCTTCTTCTTCTTGGTCTTGCTCTGCGCTCATACCTCCACCTTCCTCCACACCCTCCAGCATCCCATCCAGAGCCTCTTTGGGGTGAGTGTGGGAGTTTACCCCTTGGCCGTCCATCTCTAAGTCCATTTTGGTGAACATGGCATCTCCTTCTGACTCAATGATGATACCACGGGTCTTGTCAGCACGGTAACGCTTATTTACATACTTGTAGAAGAGCAGCCGCCTGTCTGCGATCCAGGCTTGCAACACACAGAGGGGGAAGAAGAGGAATGTGAGGACTGCCTCCCAGACATGCACCTCTCCAGGGGAGAACACAGACAGGATGAGATACAGCCAGATGTAGGCGAAAATACTCCAGGCAGCAGTAACAAAAAACACCCGCAGGTGTTTTATCTTGCGGGTTTCATTTTCTGGAACCACATAGACACAAATAGCAATGATGATGAACATGTTGAATGCTGCACTGCCCACAATGGTACTGGGACCTAAAGCACCAGCATGAAAGTCATGTCCCACCACCTCGATGACAGACAGGAGGATCTCTGGAGCGGATGAGCCCAGCGCCATCAGAGTCAGATTAGACACCGTTTCGTTCCAGATTCGCACCGTGGTCGTCGTCGTCTCACCATTGGGTTTCTTGATGGTGATCTCCTTTTCCTGAGAGGTGATGACCTCAATGGAGGACATGAAGCGGTCGGCGATTATGGACATACCCAGGAACATGTATATGAGAGCAGCAAAGTAAACAATGGCACGTGCCACCTTGTCACCCACTGCTGGGTTCTGCGGGTTCCACATGGGCAGCACCACTCCGTCAGAGCAGTTATCTTCACTGGAGCAGTTACCCGGTGAGCTGCCAGCAGTGTCATGGTCGCCGCTGCCATGGGAAAAGTGTGTGACGCCCGGCAACAGAACCAGCAGAAAAGAGATGAGCACACATGGACTGAAAGGTGGAGAACAACTCAGAAAACTCTTGTGCTTTATCATGGTGGCTTGATGATGGTGTGGATCTTCACATCTGTAGGTTCCTACCAATAAAACATAGAAGAAGAAAAGAGAAAAACATCTGAGTTTGTGTGAAAGCTAAAATAGTCATATCTGTTGTAATAAGATGGACATGACTCAGTGTGTTAGGAAGGATACTCGAAAATGTAGCAGGTTTACAGAAGACTATTTAACTGGTTAAAAGTGCAATAAGTACCTTTATCATTACTTTAAAATAAATTAGGTAGCACTTCATTACTTTTTGATTACTTTTCTAACAAATGTTCAGATTTTGTGCAGCAGCTTTGCAAATCTGTGTCTTTATGATTATTTCACACACAAGCAAAATGTAAAACACATGCAGAAAGAAGAAATTATAACAAATAATGAGTAAAAGTGAAACACAAACCTGTGAAGGCACGATAATAACAATATGAAAACCAAATGCTAGAACAGAAAATGTTGAATAGGAAGTAAATGTGTTTAAAAAAAAGTTCAAGTTTGAAATAACGCAGGAGTCGTTGCCTTTTATGGAATTTACAACAACATGAAAACTCCTTGATATCTAATGAAAAATGAAAAGTGTTTGTTTTGTGTGAAGGAAGATGAAGACTCCCAGCCTTCCTCTGTCAAAACACATCAGTCGTGCACATGAAAGGATACAAACAGAATGAAAGCTGTACTAGACATACAAGCGTTTTACCTAAAAGTATATATCTGGATGGAACAGCTCTCTAAATAACTGTAAATGTAATATTATGTTTTGTCATTTATTTCAATGATATTATTACATGTAACCAGTTGCTCTTTAACTCTGCCCACTCCTGACGTTGAGGATGTCACATGTCAAGTATTTACAGTCATGTTCGTTTTTGACCAAAATGATGTGGGATCCAAAGGTTTGCCTCAGTTTTTGAAAATCAGAAATGCTGGCACTTACTAATGCTTGAGTCACTGGTATTGAACTCTCCTATCAAACTCCCACAGACACTGTGGCCATTTTGTGTAACGCAGGAGTAAAAATGTTACCCTCTGCACCTGTAGTATGGAGGGAAAAACTGACTCAGTCCAGTATGAACTGTCAGGTTACACAGGGATCCAAAAATAATCTTCAGTAACATTGAGGATGATGAGAGGTGAGCAGCTGCTTGTTCTTTTCTTCACAGAGCAGATCTATTTGTGAGTATATAATAGTTTTAAAGTAGAAACACTCCCAGTCTCTTAAGAAAGTACGGCTTTTTTTCATCTCTGATCTCTGTAATGCTTAATGCTTAAGGTTGTAAACACTCTTATTCGCTTTAAGTGAGCCATTTACACAATGTCAGGGGAAAACTTCAAATAAATTCACAGTTTTCTTGCCAGCATCATGGCCATGTCAGCAGATTGAACAAAGAGCACAGCCTCAGTGCTACTCAAAGGAATAACATCTGCATCAGTGTGAAAACACTAGAACAGACTGAAGAACAGTGGCAATGTCAAGGAATGTAATGTGTTTTATGTAATATTTAAGACAATTTCAAAAATAGGTTCCCTATGTACAGCAGAAGAGGATTGACAATGCTTTATGAGCTGCCCAAGCTCTCATTGACATGCAGCAGAGAAAAACTGCAATCTCCACTCTGACCTGCATAACAAGAGTGCACAGTTCCCATCACAGCTATGTTTCAGGGTGAAGCAGCAGAGCACAGATGCTAAAATTACGTTGTCATTTTTTGTTACAATAACAAATGAACTGCCAACAGATTGCCTCTATTAGTAATTTACACAGCAACAGCTTTAAGTACCAGTAACAGTAAACACCTGTCTGCTGATCCAATCTGGTGAAACACAATCAAGATCAGAACCATGGACAGCGACGTCTCCTGCAACAATGTATAAGAGCCATAAATCAATAAAAGGTTACGACCCTTCACTGTGTTGTGTTGTCTTTTCATTCCTATCAACATTTCTGAGAACATCTGATTGGATAAGCTTTAAAATCAGCAAAGATACGAGATGAATCATAAGCTCATAACATCAGAGACAAGACTGCAAGACCGTGTGCTTCATGTGCAGCATGAAATAGTCGTTCAATCTTGCTCTAAATTTGAGTGGGTGATGTTTCTATGGTAAGGCAAGCTCTCCAGCTGGTGGGAATACAGGAATAAAACATGCTACTTGACACTAGTACAATAAAAGAATGATGCTCTGATACAGTTTCCTAATGAACTGCTACTGTAACAGCAAGAAAAGTTTTTAGTGAAACTATAAAGGATGAAAGTTTTTGTCTTTACATTGACCATGTCATGAAGGCAAATATTTTTTCAGTGAAACCAACATTTGGTCAGATAAATAATACCATATTTTACCATATGTCCACAGCTGATTTAACAGTTATTTGTTTCAACTAATTGCAAGTCTTGCTAGATTATAATCTCCATTCCTTTCTGTTTTTCCTGTAAGGGATCAAAAGCTTAAAAAAAAATGCAATAAAAAAATAATTGTGACCCAAATAAAATGATGATTTAATCCACATCCTAAGGTTTCAAGTTGGCAAGTTCAACCTTTCACATAATGAATCACACTTTGAAGGCAGTCGTCATGATGACAGAGAAGGTGTTGTTTTTTCATTTTTCTGATGGTGGCAGTATTAATTTGTAATTCGACTCTTCATAAATGTCATTTGTACTATCTTGGGATTTAAAAGTCATGAAAACAACAAATACAAGCAAATGGAGCAATGTGTAAACACAAATAGAGACAGACTATGAACAGAAAACATCCAATCCACCTTCAGTTAGACAAATCAATCAAAAATGCAAACAGTTCTGACCAGCATGCAGTTTGTTTAAATCTCAGCATGATGTAAGACAACAAATAACCACACAACAACAGGTTTATGTTAAAACAAGCGCTAAAACACATAATCTATTTTTAATTTTGGGAGAAACTGCATTACTCACCTGGGTGCAGTTATCAGTGAGTCAGCTCAGTGTGGAAGTTGTGGCCTCAGGAGATGAAGTTATCTTCCATATCTTTCTGTAAAAAGACAGGATACCTGAAATTAGCGATTTGCAAAGAGAGTTTTATAATCGCCATGAAAACTAACCGGAAATTATTCCACATTAGAGAGTTTTGGAGAGCTTATTACAGGCGCGACACGTATAATAGAAGACTGAGCAGTTATTATTTAAAAAAAAAAAAAATACTGATAAAACATCAGTGTTGCAGACTACAGACAGTTTACAATCTTTAGTTACAAATAGATTCAACTCAGGTATTGGACATTACAGATGCAACAATAAAATGGTTATCCCTTCAGTGCACGAGGGACAAACATTGGTCCATTCGGTGCGCACGGTGGTCCCACAGATACTCACAGAAAGCCTTGAATCTGAGCTGGACCCTGGACCCACGGAGCCTACCCTGCACCAGTTCACCAGAGGCAGACACCCCGGGTGCCATTCACACAGCAGACTGGTGTAATGGTGTTGGCTTGTTGCGCTGGTGTCTTGGAAATGACGCGTAGCTATCCACGGTGCTTCTTCGCTATTTTTCTGACAGATACTCTACATCAGCAAACTTAACACTGATGGATTAGTTCCTCTTCTTAAATCCCAATTGTTCCACCGCGGCGACACCTTCCGCAAGGCTAAGTAATTTTCAAAGAACCCAACGCGTTTTCAGCTTTATCCTCTCCAGGCTACGTGCGATTGTTGATGCGTAAAAATAATAAATTAAATTACTGACTCTGTCCTCTGTCCCGCTTGTATCAGTCAGAAATTCTTCCAAACAGTCAATAAGATGGAGGCTTTAAAGGTGTTTTTAAAACCGAGAAATGTGTACAGTGGAGATGCATCCTTTTCTGTCTGAGCTGCACAGCGCAAAGAACCAAACAGAACTGCACATGAGAGTAGGCGTGAATGAATGGTGAAGGATTGAGAGGACGCAAACCACACAGTACACGGATCAGGACAAGATGGATATCAAGCAGAGGGATGGTGGCGGACAAGAAAGAGGAGTGTGGTGCTATGCAAATGGTAGTCTTGTCTTACTCTTGCGGTGGCCAGCACTGGCACAAGAGACGATGAGCGAGAAGGAAAAGCAGTAACACTGCAGAAACAGGGGAGGAGACGTTCAGAAACAGCGCTACACGCACGGCTGGTCCTCCTGACTGCGCATCAGGAGTCTGGGATTAATGACCATTTCACTCCTAAATCCCTGTAATTGACTTATTACTGTCATGAGTCATCAACAGTGATAAAGTGTTGTTACCTGGGAGCTGATACCATCATATTCGGGCACAAAGACACTTAGAGATGTTGTGTGTGGGTCTGTGCTGTGGCTTGTGTTTTTATTATAGTCTGGATACTTAAAAAAAAAAAAAAAGTATCGAAATAAATATTTGTGTTGCAAATGAATGCATCATAAATGGGACGTCTCGCTGATATAAACACACAAATAAAAGTCTCCCAAAAGAATCCAGATGCTTCTTTCAAACCACTCCTTTATCCTTATAATTGATTTGTTACTGTCATGAGTCATCAACAGTGATAAACTGCTGCACCCAAAAAGCTGATCCCTTATATCAGTCATATATCTTATGTCATTTTACATTCCATTTAAGACAAGTGCAGTGTTGATATTATCTGTAGGCTCTGGATTGATGATTGGTTTGTTGCAGACTGGATGCTTAAAAAGAAAGTATCCAGAGATAAATGTCAGTGCCAATGAGTCAATGCTGAAAACAGGGAGGTATTATTGATTTAAGCGCACAAATATAATGACAGACCAAATAAAGTCCAAAACGGATAGATGAAAACAAATGCATATAACTTGCTAGTACCTAAATCACAATCATTTAGGACATTTCAGACCTTTCAGACCCTCCTCTGAATCCTAATGTTAACATACTGCATTATGCATGTTATTGTGGCCTTAGTATAAAAGCCTCCTCTCTTGCTCTGTGTTAATATGCTGCCTCAAGCCTCACTGCAATGACTTGTGGGACATTTGAATGGAACAGACCTCATTAATGTATTGTATGATATGTACATCATTAGTGTATTGGTAAACTGTTGTGCATTTTCCACAGTGATAAGGAGTAACAACTTAGGTTCAGCATCCGAGACAACACATCCCATATTCTAATTTGCTGTGTCTGCTTGCAGGTATACAACGCCTCCTTCTTCCATTTGTCTCAGCTCTCAACACCCTCCCCTCCAACCCTCGTCTCTACTTCCTCATCCCTCTTTCACCACAAGAACCAGAGGGGACAAGGAGCCCCATCCTAGGAGTTCCTGCACATCTGAAAATCCATAAATCCATCTTCTGTCTTAACATTCATCCGACCTTCTAGACCAGTTTCATTCATTTATCATCATGATTCACATATAATTTGATGCAGTCAGAAAGACTCATTTGCAGGTACACACTTAAGCTAAAGAGTTGAAAAAGTCTTTTTCGTCATGTAGGGAAGGGGCATCTCTAAATCAACATCATCCAGTTCTGAAAATGTCACAGCATCAGAACTAACAGTATCCTTTGAGGCACACTGCTCCCGGCACTAGAAACACGGCTTTCATTTGGATAAGATTCATTTATTTTATACTGGTGTATGACTCCCTGTAATAATCATAGAATGGGGGCTGTAGATAACACCCTGAAGAGATTATAGCAAACCTCAGAGAGAAATAAAAAAAGATTACACTGAGATCTGGAGAGCAGACAGCACAAGAGGAGGCAGAAAACGCGAAAAAACAACGAGGAGGAGAAACACACACTCTCATAAGTTGTGCTCCTGAAGGACAAATCTGTTTAAATTCACGTCAGAACCCGTGAAAAGGTTATTACCTGTGGACACACTAACTAGTCAGATCACTTGAACAGTCATAACCACTCATTAAAGTCAGTTGAAAAGTTCTCTTCCCACACAGTGTTCTGTTAAATAAAGAAATGGAAAACACGTACCATGCGTCAAGTGATTCATAGCCCTTCCCACGTCGATAAACAAGAACCAGTGCATTTAATAACAGATTATTAGATTAAATTACAGGTCTAAATATACACAGCAGTGTGGCTTTCAATGAAAACTCAACCACTATCCCTTTATCTTTACATTAGAGCAGAAAGAATTGTAGAACAGTGAATAGTGTCATAGCAGCTGATTCACTCAGTGTAAATACAGACGGTGAAACAGACTTAGCCCTGATACTAATGCAGATGGACGGATGGATGGATCCACACGCTTTTAATATCTTTAATCTCCAAATTCAATTGTCCTGTTGGGGGTGATATATACCATAACCGTACTGGTAGGGACTCCTAAAAGACACAAATGTTTCAAAAAGCATCAGTGAAGAAACAGAAACGATTCCCACACCAGAGGTTTTTTTTTCTACTTAATGTGTTTCCCCAGCACTTGTTTACCACAGATCAATGCAGCATATTGCATTGTTCTGTGCTACATATTCCATTGCAAGTAAAGTGCTATTTTGTTTTATTCCTTCTTTTATGTACCATCTTAACAGCTGTAGACATGGCTTAATGGTAGGTGAAACTCTTACACATGAATATGTTTAACCCCTTAATGCCTGAATTGATTTCCAATTGTGGAAAAAGAAATTTTGACTTGCATTTTTTTCTTTCAAGTAGATAGTATTTTGGTTGCATTTTGGAGTGTGTGTGTGTGTGTGTGTGTGTGAGGGGTGGTGGTGGTGATGTGAATTCGTGACAATCGGCGTCAAGGGGTTAAGAACAGGTGGCATTTGGAAGTTCTGTTGGCAAAGTAAAGTCTCCAGCCTATATTTCAGAGCATTAATAAGAATCTAGGGTTATTAACATCTCCATTTATAGTGATCTCATTGGGCTGGATGACTGTAAAAGTTGGAAGACTGGTCTAACTGAAGACACTTACACAGATTTTAAATAGAATGGAGGTAGAAACATCCAACAGTAGATGTTTTACCTAATTAAATATTTATGCAAAAACTTGATATCATAAAACAGATGTATGTGTAAACAATGAACTTCATTCTTAGATAGATAGATAGATAGATAGATAGATCGATCGATAGATAGATAGATAGATAGATAGAGAGAGACAGAGACAGAGACAGAGAGAGAGAGAGAGAGAGAGAGAGATTTTTGAGGTAACATTTCCAATCTAATCTAAGAAAGTCCCAGACATGTCAAAGCTGCTGACAGCTCTTTTAAGGTGCCTCCTTTACCTCAACATCCACCTGTTGGCTCTAGAGGAAGATATTTATTCATCAGTCCTCAATATCTTCATGTAAACACACCTGCAGCAATGCCAACCCTAAATATATTCTACTGCTGTAATGAACCATCCCAGACATGAGTTGTGCTTCAGGAACTTTTCTGTCATGAATTTTATTTTCCAGTCATAGGAGAGAAGACTGGCCTTATGTAATGAACTGAAATTAAATGTTTTAGAGTGTCAATAAGATCAAAACAAATAATTAACATGTGTATACACAAAAGGTTTGAGACATCCCTTGTATGCACTTTAACAGTCATTCAGAACCTTGGACAGCTCCTTATAATACACTGAATTCAAAGAGGAAAAAAAACCCACCAATTATGGTTGAAAATGACAACAAATATAGAGTTTTTTGGAGCCACAGCCATGGAAACACAAACATTTCTGTATTGGAAATAGTTTTCTTCTATTATTATGTGTGCAAGTCTCTAAATGTCTCTGTGAAAGTATTTATTACACACACAAATGCATACTCAACATGGTCACAATACCAAGAAGCACAATGTTGTAGTGATGATACATTTATCAGATATGAACATGAGCACATACATTAAACAAACAATTCTTTCTAAATATAAATAGTCATATAAAATGTTCTGTTCATGACAATTATGCTTCAATGATTAAAGTTCAACAAAAATAATTCAAACATTTAATTGTTAATAACATATAATAATGGCTTAATCCTCATGTTTTTGTTTTAGTCAGATTATGTCGGTTTGATATTATTTTACGAGACATTTTCTATATTTTCAGTAAAGTGTTCAAAAACTGCTGTAAAGTGGGTGACAGTTTTCTGCTGTAATAAGATAAATTCATTGTGTTGATGCCAGGAGCCTTTTGTGGGTTGTGCTCCATAAAACAGCTGTGGCTTCATTTGCATTTTTGCATTTACTCTGACAATCAACTCTGGCTCATTGCTGCATTCCGATGGGTTGGGCTTTGCTTTGTGACAAAAATAAAGAAAATTCAGTCTCTTTCCTGAAGCTGCATCACCTCCATTTGAGCCCTTCTTTACCACTTACCTTGCTCTGAGGCACCAGTACACTTCTGTTCACTCTAGTGGTGCTAAATTGACCCTGACCTTTGTGTCTTATGTAAGATGAAAACAGTTAAATCTTTATGTGCAAACTTTTAACCCAATAATCTAACTATCTGTGTGCACAGTCAGCTTGTAAATATAATTTCTAATGATATTAAAATATTAGCCTGAACTATTTTTTTTTTACAAACCTTAACTAAATTTCATGAAGCAAATAAAAAAAAAAATCACCTTTTTCAACCTGTATCATATATTTTTCTATTATTTGTTTAAGTCAGAGGTCAATATGAATTATTTTCTGAAAATATGTATTTTTCAATGATTTTATGATGTTCCTCAGATGGCAGTTTTGTTTGTCTTCAACAGAGAGCCATGAAGTTTTTCTTTTTTTCTTTTTTGTGAAACACAAATTACATTAAAATTGCATCATATCTTCAACAGCTTTAGTGAAGTCTACCCTTGTTTATTTATTGTCAAGTTTTATTTAAGCTGAATTATTATTACTTTAAAAAAAATAGGCCAATAAATACATAGAAGAATTCTTTCACATCTGACACATTGGCTTCACAAGTAAAAAACATGAACAAGTCATTTAAATATCGTTTTAACTGGACTTAAAGGACTCCACGTTTGATATCTGGTTAGAGGCTAAATCCATCCTTGCTGAAATAGTTTTTGTTGCTATGGTAACATCATAGCCACAGTGTATTTACGGATACATCTCTTCATAGTTACCATCACACAAAGATATTTCTTGCTTGTAATAAACTAATTACAAATGGTATTATTTAATGTGGCTTTACATTGTGTCTTAATCTGAAATCAGTTCTGTGACAGAGAATGACAATAATAATAATAATAATAATAATAATATAGAACAAAAGACTACCTTTGAAATGTAACTCAATAAAAGCATTAACTTCACAAAATTCTAACAAATATTAAATTACAGATTTAAAAAACATAACTATACCTAAATAATTTTTGCAGAACCCCAACAAACTACATCTAACAGTGAAGATGGATTTAATTTGGCTCATTAAGGCAATACTTTCAGTTAAGTTTTTCTTCCTGATTTTATTCTTTTGAATTAAGTAAGATTTGACACATTTAACAACATTTAAATAATTTTAATGAAGTGACACAATAACTGAAATGGATGGACACAAGATTAACAGAAATAATGAACAAAAAAACAAAAACAAAAAAAACTAAAGATAGCAATTGATAAAATGAACAAAAACAAACTAACAAGACAAATAATCAATAAAATCAATAAAATGAATAATCAGCAAAATTAATAAAAAAAAATAAACATAATCCAAAACAATGAACAAAAAGATGGTAAATTATATTAGAATAAAATAATCATCAATTGCACACATAGGCTAATTATTAATAAATGATCAAGCTATTTCAAAAGTGCAGAAAATAATTTATAAATATTAAAATAAAAATTAAATATATGAAGAAAAATGAGGAACTTGTCAATAAAATTAAAACTAAACTAAACATGGACCTAAGAAACAAAACATAATCACCCAATGTACAGAAACGTAATGCAAGTCATCAAAAAAAACCTAAAAATTAATAAAAAAAATGTAAAAAAAAATTGCAAAACTGGAAGACTTAAAACAAAATAATACTCATTATGAGTGCCTTTTTTTCCTTCCTTTTCACAGCGAATGAACTCTTGATTGACTTGATAACGATAATGATTTTGCTGAGCTGGTTTTATGTACAGATGCTTTCCTGACATTCAGATGGGTCATTAAACGCCTCATACAGCTGTGACACAACACCGTCTCCTGTCAGACACAAAACCATCTGACGTAAAACTGTTAATGAGGGCTGTAAACTGAAACCTATGCCATAGATTTTGTCTACATTCTCTGCCCCCATGAGTGACTCTTACCTTCTGCGTTTGCATCATTTGGAAAATCAATAATGCTGTGAGAATAGCATTTCATTACAAAGACCCAAAGGCCACGGGGTCAGGAGACATTACATCGATCCAGTCCTGCTCCTCTAGTTCTGCTGGTACCAACACCTCTGTACCCTCCATATCTGCTGTAAATGATGTCATATTTCAGTTGATGCTGACCTCAGCTACTCAGAGGAACTGATTTGGCTGTGGTCAGACTTTCATGAGACAGGCGTTAATGACTTACAGCGTAGATTGTATGCATTTAGACATGACCTCACTGTTATATAACAACACTCTTCCTTATGTTCTTCATCTGAGTAATGCTTTCTCTCCTTCAGATGAGACACCACGTTCACCTGAAAAGCCCTCGAAGGGATGGTAAAGTCAGTTTTGGGGGTCATTTGTAAATCTACTGGGGCTTGAACATCTAATGAGACCATCTGTTGCAGCCTTGGCCTCATTCGTGTCTCCACCTTGTGGGCGATTTTAACACTGTCAGTTTTCATTAGCAGTGTCACACCCATTAGAGTACTCCCATCATATGCAGACACAAACAACAGATAAATCAGCCAGGAAAAAACAAAAACAGGCCTCTCCTTACATCATTAATCAAAATATCATCTGAATATGATGCGTCAGTAAAACAACAGATAACCCTGTTTAATTTGCTTTAACTCATAAAGATCCAGTGTTACTTTTGTGGCATTTCCAAAACATTTGTTTCATTCATTCATCTTCTATACCCGCTTTATCCTCACTAGGGTCACGGGGGTCGCATGGAGCCTATCCCAGTTACTTTAGGGCGAAGGCGGGGTACACCCTGGACAAGTTGCCAGTTCATCACAGGGCTGACATATAGAGACAAACAATCAC
>JAQQZY010000007.1:13446329-13463338 GCA_030068375.1 Ostorhinchus rueppellii | reverse complement strand
TTTGTTGTTATCATTATATTTGTCCAAACAAATGTACCTTTAGTTGAACCAGGCATTAAAATGAACAAGAAATTGAAGAAAACAAGGGTCGTCTGTGACTCCGGTCTGTTTTTTGATAGTATGAACAAATTAAATAAAATCTGATCTGATGTGGTCCTCAATCAGATACAGATCTAATCTTTTTCAGTGTGATTTTAGTCTAAACACAACACTCAAATCAGATAAAGTAGTTAAAAATGCAAGAACAATGCAGCAGTAAAAAGCTTTCACTGAGGGAAATTAACTGAACACTTGTACTTTCACTGGTTTGGGGGATGTTGTTCATTTCAGAACCAAACTCTCAAACACTGGAATTTGACATCAGCTACATCTTAAAGAAATAAAGTGAACAACCAAATAAATGAGAAAAAACACATTAATCCATAAAGATCCAAACATCCACCAGTGACCAAAATTATTTATTGATATAAAAAGTTTAATAGCTGGTGATGCCACCAGTACATGTAAATAATTGGTGTAAAATGTGGTTTTTCATCTTTTCATGGTCATCAGGTATGACCCATTTGGATGCTCAGAGGCTCCGTAGTTACCATGGAAACACTGTCATTGATTCACCAATAAAATCTATGGAGTTTGATCAGTGACAGTGGATGGAAACACTTGGTATGTGTTCCATTAATGATAGATTTTACTGAATAAGTCACATTTTCTTCGTCTGCAAAATACAGAGCGTAATGTTAGAATAAATGGTGGAAAAAAAACACTTAAGACAAATTACAAATAGAGAGAAATGAATTTAGGAACCGCCACAAAAGCAGCACTGGGTCTTTATGGGTTATTAAATCTGAACTGAACACTAAGGCTGGCAGTGTGAACGTGGCCTTGGACAACCACACCAGGAGCTCATGTACCTCGGTGTGTAGCTGGCGGCGTAGCGGGCTTGCTGTCTGGAGCTACTGTAGACAGAGAACGTCCTTTTGCTGGAGTCGCTGCTGTGTGCTTTCCTCACACCTTCTTCATACAAAAGTCCCACCTACATTAAAGCAGATATAGGTTCATAAAACAGTCTGTTTATGAAAAACGATTAAAGGATTACGACTGAACTCTGGCCCCACCTGCACGTCGATCGATGTCGTGTCCTCCACCACTCTCTTCATCACAGCACGGACATTTCGTGGCTCAATAGTGTTCACCCAGTCCCTCGTTTCCACACTCTTTCTTAGCATCTGGGAAATAATCAGGCCCTGAACCTGTAAAACAGACAACAAGTAGCTGGTGGGATGAAGTTAAACTGCAGGAGGAGAGGTTTTCCCTGAGTTATGCTGACAGTGGAAACCAACCTTGACATAATGGTTCAGAAGTTTCTGGGCTGCTTCTCTGGCTTCTGCACATAAAGTTGTGACAGGTGTAACAGGACTGTGGTGCTGAGAGAATACAGAAAGACAACAGTTTCATTTTATTCTGAAAGCTACAACATGCAGAACTGTGCAAATTCACAGGCCACATTAGGTTTTCTGTTTTGGAAAGTTATAATGACCACATGAGCAATTCTCAGGTTCTATAAAAACACAACCAGGATATACCGGAAAGATGTAAAGCATTAAAAATAGAACTTTTATTGAAAAAACAGCCTCTACAAACTTAAGTGTCAAGTATTTCCTGTGACTTCCTTTTGCACTTTATATGTCTTTAGCTCAGTCTCAAACAAAATGAAATTTATTGCATTCATTTTCAGCTGTTTTATACCAGGTTTCATTAAACACGTCACACGTTTCTTGTAGTTTCAGCTTCTTTTTTTCGTGAGAATGGACCTCAAATCTAAATACTGACTGATTCCAATAAAAAGTACTTATGACTTTTTGTTGTTGTTTTTATTGTGCACAGGCTTTAAGTATTGTTCTGTATTTGAAGAAAACAGACAGACATAAAACCATGCGGTCATTTCAACTCTGAAAATAGATATTTTCAGAAGTATCTATTTTCAAGATACTTCTAGAAGTTTAGAAAACAGAAGTTTAGAAACCACAAAAATCGGAAGTATTGTTTAAATATACAGAGAAACATGATGACAAATATCAGTTAATTCCAAGAATTGGACAAACTAAACACCAAGACTGTTTTTAAGCATCTAGGACTCCCACAGAAAATGGTTCAAAACAAAGTAACACAATTTCTGTGATTATTCACAACTTTTAAGTATATTTACACAACTGTGCTTCAAATAATTATTGCACAAAAACATTTTCATATTCACTTCAAATACTCAAAACCATTGAATCATGAGTTGTTTTCTAAAACCTCCAATAATACAGATGTAAAACTATGCAAAAACACATTATTTTTAGTCCAATAAGACCAAAAAAACCCAAAAAAGAACCTCAGTCTCAACAAACTATAGGAAAACACTGGCACAGACTCAATTTTAAAACTTTTCCTCAGTGTCCTTGTCTTACTCTGACAGGACAGACAAAATTCAGGAACATAAATGCATTCAGGGTGAAAAAGGTGAAACAGATACACAAAAAAATAAAAAATAAAAAGTCTTTAAAATATCAGTTTTAAAAATGTGAAGTGGACTAGAATAAATGTAATTTACTGCTCTGAAAGTGGTGTGATATGATCTATGATGCTCAACATAAACACGTACATGTTTTTAATGATCATGGACGTCACACAAACCAATAGATATAGTAGTTTTTGTCGAGGGGTGTACTCATTTTTGCATCAATTAATTTTAGTAAAACTTAAGATTTTATAATCAAAGTTATATTATTAACCTTACTTTCATGTTCTATCAGAGCCAAATCAAATTTTTGGATTGTTCTTGTGTTCATTTATATGTCGATTAAAATCTCACTTTTCAAAGAATGTTGAGCACTGTCACTGAAATGTTTGACTTAAACACTTTTCTGAATCGGTCTGAATTTCATGCTTTACTAAAGACATTCTGTGGCTGAGTCGCTGGATATTAGAAACTGGATCAGAAATTGTTTTAGTTCAACTCATCTTCTAGAAATGCGATTACATTGGACATTTCATTTGTCTTCTATTCATTTACACTCCGTGAAATATAGTTCTCAGATCTGCACCAAACTTCTTAAAATGTCACAGTTTGCGCAAATGTGGAGTTTTCATCCCCAGAAACTAAATTCTATGACGTTTTGGAAATTTACTACAATTTTAATTTTACAACTTTTATGGCCTGGAGGGTTTGATTTTAAAATTTCATGACTTTACCAGGTCTTTCATGAAGATGAGAACCTTGATCATCTATTTCAAGTCAAATTCTCTTGTCTAATGTTGCTACAATGAAGAAGACATGCTAAGTATTTTGTGAATACATAACTGATTACTTGTTTGATTTGTATGCTTTCATTTAGTTCTTGAGCTGATAGATGCTGATTTCCCCCCAATTTTGAAGAAAGTTTCTCTGTATCTGATATTTTATTTTCTTTATTGAAAGTTGCACCTTTACCTGCACAAGAAACTGTTCGTCAGTGAGAGTCAGTATGTAGGAGATAGTAGAGGTTTCATAGTCCAGGCACAGCCGTGACAGCAGCAGCAGAAGAGCAGGAGGAGTCGAGCCGCCTTTGTCTCCTGCACTTTCACAAAACTGACGCGACGATTGGCACACAAACTTTATGAAGCTCACGACCAGACTTTCACGAACCCCCTGACTACAGAATTCACCCTGCAAGGAGAGGACACAGACAGAACCATGTGGTTGATTGTCTAGAAGTGGCAATTAAACAGAACATCTCAGCACCAACTCAGCCATTATTTAATCAGCCTGCATTGGCTGAAGTTGCAGAAACAGAGACCATTGTGTAAACATACTGCATATCCTGTTTGTTTGTTGTATTTCCCTTCAGATGCATTTTTTCTATGTTACATATTACATAAAAAATAATACAAAAACATACTTGAAACCATTACTACATAATGCTGTTTTCACAATAGACAATTATTTAATGCCAGAAAAACAGAAACTTTTATTTTCCTGGGTCTCAGGCGGATGTATACTGTATATAAAACAGAAAAATGTGGGAGAAGCTAGTACACTCAAACCAGCAGTAAAAGGGATGTGACAAGAAGACAACTTAAGAAAACTGCATCTATCTACTTCAGTTTAGGACACAGAGTTGAAAGGATGTGGGCTACTGCTTTAGGAGTAACAGGGCTGATTTAGTGGAAACTCCTTTAACTTATTTCCACTAAAGCGTTTTTCTGAAAAGAGAAAAACCTCTTTACACTTGGTGCTGTAAAAGCCTGGAACAAACTCCCAGAGGACTGAGCCACAGGCTCCTTCAGATAAGCCTTTTAAATATATAGAATAAATTATTGTCAAGGAACAATATGTTCTTCTATGGTGCTAAAAAACTAACCTGTATAACATGTGCACAGGGACATCGTGGTATTGTTTTATGTGCTGTTTGCTTGTTTGCCTTGAGTTTGCTGTGCCCGACTTATTTCCCTTACTACAAATTTTCAATAAAAAAGAAAAAAAATTGATTTCTTTAAAAATTGCATCTCGTCACGTTACTCCATAATGAATGTGTAACAGTTAAAAAAATCTTTTCCTCTCCCACCTCTCCTTCTCCTCTAAACTGTAAATATATTTCTTTTCTCAAGTTTAATTTTTTTTTCAGATGCTTATTAAAGGTTTTTCCATAGAGTTGTATGTTTGAATCTGTGTTCATTCAAAGATAACATGATGAAATAGTAACTGAAAGAACTATTTTCATATTTATAATAAAGATTTCTTTGTTAGGGAGGAAAAATAATGCCAAAAACAAAATGAAGAAACAAAAAGTAACATCTATTTTGGATCAGCTACTATAAAAATGTTATGTCGGATACTGACATTGGCCAAGAATTTTACAATTAGTGCATCCTGACAAAGATAGTCAACATTATACTAAGGGGTGTGGCTAATTTATGTGAAAATGATACAATCCTGTGTTACTACTCACCTTGAAGTACGGCTTATTGGAGAATGTGATGTCTTTAGCTGTGAAGAGGTGCACTGATGCCAGCACTGACTTGATCTGATTGAGTATCGAGGCTGACAGGGAGGAGAGCAGCTCTGGCAGGCTATTAGGAGCATCTCTGCCAGAGGCCGGACCCCCTAAATGTGCCCCACCCCCCGCCACTGAAGCACTGGCCACTGAGAGCCGAGGAGTGGCCAGAGCCTGCCTCACATCTGTCAGACTGTCCATGTAGAAGCTCTGAAGAGCAGTGAGGTACTGCTTCACTCGCTCCGTCGCTGCACGGATCACAATCTCAGTTCCTTGGTTGGGAACGGCAGAGCCTGGCAGCAGTTTGGCCACAGCCTGGAGTCTGCGGTGGAAACGGTCGAGTGCACGAACCAGGAGTGAGTTATCTCCCACCCCCTTCTCCTCCTGGATCCTTCGCTCCACAAGCGAGAAATACCGTGTAGCCAGATCATCCACAAAGGCATGCAACTTTCCATTTGCCATCTGAGGGATGTTTTTGGATGCTAGCTCTCCTGTCTGAGCGTGGTTGATAAAAAGTTCTTGATAAGATGTAATTACTAAGCATAAGCTGCTGACAAACTCATTGCAGCCTCGATCAATAAACTCCAGGATGTCCGTTTTAGAGGATGGAGAGGGCAGGGCACTGGTTTTAGGAGAGCTGTCAGTGGGTGACCCTGCTGCTGCACCAGATAACTGTTTTTGTGTGGAAGCAGCCAAGGCATCTTTCACAGCCGAGGCAGTTGGTCTTATCTCTGCTTCCAGGCCCTGGAGATCTGACTCCAGTCGAGACCGGGCATGGCTGAGGAATTTATCACAGAGCTCCTCTGCGGGCTCATCCAACTGTAGCAGCAGTTCCACACACTCTGATAGGTCTTTGGCACTTGACCCCCCATCCCTAATGGTGCAATGAGACAGAGAGACAGATTATCTAAAAAATGTAAGAAGCAGACAATGCCAAAACATGTAGACTAAATGAATTTTCTGAGTGTAGTGTCAGAGATTTTTACCTGAACTTCTGTCGAAGCTCCTGTGCCAGTTTGTCCATGATGGCATGACAGTCGTCCTGAATCCCCTTAAAAGATGGCAGGTGACTGTACTGCTGCAGCACACAGCGGGCGCGGCGGTGGGAGCTCACCGCCTGAGCGTACGCCTGCAGTTCTAGACACTTATTCAACCTTGCCGGCAGCTCAAAGAGAAACTGCAGCTTCCTTAGCAGAGTGTGGACTCCTGGAGTTAAAAGATGACAGGATGAATATGCAGAAATAATCATACAATCATAAAGTATCTTGATGGTTTGAGTAAACTACATATGTATGTCTTACCTGAAAGCTTTGTAATCTGTACATGCTGATCTTGAAGCGTGCCACTGATTCGAGCACTGAACTCAGTAATTGCAGCCATGTTGGCAGACAAGCAATCCATTTCATCTTCCATCTTCTTGAAATCATTCTTCATCTTCCTTATAGTGTCTGCAAACAGAAGGAAAGGATGTGCCCATCTAACAACAAAGACTGACATTTCAACAGTATATTTCACGTGCTAGCTCCTCACCTGTAGCAGATATGAACTTGTTGTAGTTTTCATACACCAGCGTCTGCATGTCACTGTCCAGAGAGCGGATCTGCTTTACCATGCAGGTCTCCTGGTCCATCAGCTCTGCCAGAGAGCACTCTCTTCTAAGCTGTGTCGAGGCAGAGAACCAAGCACAGTCAAAAGTTTGGAAAATATGGATGATCGTCCTTAAACTGTACCATTACCTCAGGATTACATCCAGAATATAACCATGCAGATTGGTGGATTAAAGAGCAGTAGAGGTAAACAATTACTCAAAATATAATCATAACCACTATATGGAGATGTGCATTTTATTGATAACACTAAAATGTATTATATTATTATAAATAGAGCAGTTTGTTACAAAATGCTCTGAACTATCAATGTATTTACAAACTGAAATGTAAAACCTTCCATTCCCCTAAAATTGAGTCATACCACAAATAGCATTATTTGCCAGATTTTATGTTAATCTTTGAGGTCTAATGCAAATGTTTTCAAACGTAACACAGTGCCTAAGCCATCATATTCCTGCTTAAGATGCATAGAGACAGAACATCATCTCACAGTGTCTTATTTAACAGCCTAAAGGGCCCAAAAATTACCAAATGTTTCTGGGTACAAGACTGCAGAAACATATGTGCTCATAACGAGCTCTCCAATCCCTGCAATCTGTAACTTGGTGCTATGTATACTGCTGAGCAGTCTAACAGGACAGCAGTCTTAGAAACAGTTTGGATGGGAGTCGTCTGACAGTATACACAGGTGCTTCACCTTGTTGAGGTAGAGCTCGGGGTCGAAATGAGGCCCGTTAATGTCGCACGGATCCAGGGACTCCGGCTGCTCCGGGGCCTTTCCCTCCTCATTCAGGCCGTAGTAGAGCTTCAGCATACCGTGCACTCTGCGTTTCCTGCCGGAGTCTGCCGACACCGAACCCTCTGTCTCACCGTCCATCATGAGCTCCGACCAGCTAGGAAATGTACAAGTAAATACAGGATCAGCAAAGATGACACGTAAACCCAGCTGGCATCAAACAACTGACAACCACCGCTTGGATACGTCCTCTACGAATACCAGCAGCTGATTGGTATACTTACGGGGGGACGAGTCGCTGTTGCTCAAAAACAAGAAGGATAATTAAAAGGAAAATTGAAGATTCTCTCTAAACAGAAACAACTAGCTTAAGAAGGATCCAGCACTTCCGGGTTCGTAGCCTATCAGGCGTCAGACAGGCAATATGTCAAAGAGTCTGCGCAGCCAAGAGACTACCACCGATTGAAATGAGAATCGTTTTAGATCAGACCGGAAGTGCTTTAAAAAGTCGTTCGTCGAAAGCTGTCGATAATTTGAAGAATTAAAAAAACCTGAACCGAACCAAATAATGTTCCTTTTAACACACATTAATACAAACTAACCGCCCCGTAGGACTGGTTGTCAAAAGGCACCGAGACTTATCTTTGATTCAATGCTCTCTGATCCCGGATGGAATTCATTCAGCGTCAAATCCTGTATATAAACACATTTGTATACATAAATGTTAATTCTCTCGAAAAATACTCTTAAACCAACTAATCATATAAAACCATTAAACTGAGAAAGATTTTAATCAATGGCACCTTGTTTTTGTTTTCTTCAGGTTTGTTTATGTTTTTTGTTATTGTTATAATATGCATTTCTACTGTTTGTTTTTTGTTGTTGTTGTTGTTGTTGTTTGTTTGTTTTTAGTCAAGGGCAAGAATTATTAGACCTGAGTTCCTGGTCTACAATCCACCAATGTAAAATTTACAATCCAATAATCTAAAATTCAGGCCATAAAAGGCCTCAAATACAACTTTGACAGGATACAAACTATGATTGAGCACTTGGATGACACCCCATTAAAACAATTAATTTGAAGGCTGTTTTACCTTCTTGTAGATAACCCTCAAATTAGGAATTTAGTAAATGCACACTTTCAGAATATTCTCAGTTTTTAGTGTTCACAGAGGAAATACCAGCCAAGTACAGGCCCCAGCTCAACAGGACATTATACATAGGATATGAACTATATCTACTGTCAAAAGGTTCTGACAGAAACATGCATCTCAAAGCCATGTAAGGGCTTTCTGCAATTCCCCTTTGAAGAGACATCCTGAAGAAACAGAACAGAAGTCACTTAACATGTATTTATTTAAAAAAAAAAAAAAAAGAAAGGAATAAAGAAAGAAAAGCAAGTCATACACGTTTTGATGAAGGCAGAACTGATTGACCACTGCAGAGTCCCTGGATTGGACCGTTCAGCAGCAGTCTAAGCCAGTACGTTGATATACTCACATCAGATAGGAAAGTTGAAATGCATTGTTTGTGGGCAATACATTATAAAAACACAATTACACTTCCTAGAACACAGCAATACCAAAATTGTCCATTCCAAGTTTGCAAGCACCGAAGTCAGCCAAACTGGCACAAACAAAAAGGCACTTTCTGCTTTTGTAAAGTGACTGTTTGAGAAGATAATGCTTAAAAATGACCTACTTCTTCATACAAACACTGACAAGGATATGAAAATGAAAAGTACAAATATTTTCTCAAAAGCGCTAACAAACTATACAAAAAACAGCAGATGTAAAGAATTTATAAACAGTGTATTAGTATTCATAGTGCAGTATTTCATGATGTGTAGTTTGTTGGAATGCCTATTCTACAACATGACATGCATAGTGTGTGTTAGCAACAATATATGGTACTGCTGGAGTTTGGTTACATAGTCAGTTGACAGACGGTTAAGTCAAAGTATATAAAAGAACATTCTGTGGTTTGCATGCTCAGAAGAATCAGGAAGAAGAACCTGGGTCACCTTGAGGACATATGTTCAAGTGGAAGGCGTTGTTGCAGAGTTTTATACCCTCTGTGATTGCCATCATTGAGGTGAGCGTGCTTGTTACATGTACAGCACATTTTAGCATCTTGGTGAAGTTCAGAGACACTAGAGGACTCGAGGTGGAGACTTTAGTTTGTCTCTGGAGGAGGAGTAGCATACTGCACAGCAGTGCTGGAAATAGGCTTGCTTTGGTGTGAGTTCAGCAACGTATTTAAAGTCCTTGGTCAGTTTGTCTGTGTCCTTTGCACATATAATCAGTGTTCCCTCTCATCTTTTGAGTAATAACCATGTTTTTGCAACAATAAGAATTTCATTTAGGCTCCCAAAATGGTGCAAGTACTAAAGCTGCATGATCAAATAAATTTCATAAACTAACTTGTGTTACAACTGAGTTTCTCTAATGGGATCACTAAAGTGATTGTGAATCTGCAAGTCACCCTGTGCAATTCTATAATCACCATGGCTGCAATTTAAAAATGGTCCAGTGTGTTATTTTGGATTAACTGACACTGAACAGTGAGTTGTACTGTGTAAAATACATGTGCAAATTAAAATACTAATTTAAGTTAGTGTGTTGGAAAAAATATATATCAAGTTATCAGAAATCTAAAGGCAAATAGAGGCATACCAACAATATTATCCACAATAATTACAATAAGACCTTTTCACCAAATTGTGCAGCTCTACTACACTGTACTTTGAATTTATCAGTTTTGAGAAACTGGAAGGCCATTTTCGCTTTCTCATGTCTGAAATTGCACAAGTATGGTATTGCATCAGCTTTACTTTGCATATCACACTTGAAGTAAAAGTCAAGCTCTCTAATGTGAAAACATTGGCAAAAATGTCATTCACATCAAAAAGCTTTTAAGTGGTTGGATGACAAATGCAGCCCACTCAGCGGCATGAAAACCAGCGCAGAATGGCCCATGTAGTATAATACATCTAATGCTATTTCATTTATGTTTACATGTATTTATAAACCTGTTTGGTTAGTCATTGACTCGTTAAGATATTTTGTGTTATTTTGGCTCTCTAATAAAATGTCAGCTAATTTTTTTTAGATAAATTCATGCCATTTGTTTTTGGCAGTTAAATTAGTTTAAGTGTAAAAACAAATAAATGCCACCTGTGTTTCCTCTTCCATAACAACCAGCTGCCAATATCAGTAATGATTACTTAGTTTTAAATAAAAGGTACTTACAAGAAACCTCCACAACACAGCCAATGTGCTCCCATACGGACTCTTTCCTATAGTTTAACCCAACGCTGATGTTTCTGCCAGTACTTTTCTTGAGTGGTTTCACCCTCTTAAATTTCACAGAAACAAGGCACAGGGAGTTTAAAGAAGTAGTAGAGTAGTGGAAACAGGTCCTCCCCTGAAAGTGTCTCTGACACTGACTGTGATGACTTTTTGATTATTCTTAAAGCCACCCCAAGAGGAGGAGTAACAAACCGTTTGTCACATGGGGCTTTGTTGCTTTGTTTATAAATGTTGAATTCCTGAATGGTAGTTTAAAATAAAAAAAAAAAGAGGTAATGCAGTGGTTGTACTCAGATGAGGTTAGTGAATGATGGCATTAAACACTGCTCCAGAGTGCTGTAGGATGTTTAAATGGATTTCAAGTGATGGCTTGAGCATGTGTCATTACACATATAGTCACCATTTTCAATAAAGGACTGAGGATTTCATTAAGGCGTTTTCTCAGACTTAATCAGGCCTTTTTTTGCCATTATGGTGGTCAGAAATTGCCGTTTTTCTCTCACATGTTCACTTGTGGACTCTAACGAAAAGTTACTTCAGTCTAACCTTGAATGTGTAACTTAAAAGCTCATCTTTTTTTCACATTTCAGTAATCTCATATATATATATATATATATATACATAATTTCAACAGATAAATATCATCACTCACACTTCAATCCCTCACTTGGTCCTTTACACGTTCATATATTAACAGATAAATGTCAAGCTCTTATCAAGTCTTTTCATTGAATCTCAGTGTAAATGTTCAGGTTTGGTCTTTGAGAGTCGTGTGAGAGCTGATCCATGAGTTTAACCTTGCTCTAGACTGTCTGTCACTTGCACAGCTGAGTAGGAGGGCAACGTCGCTTGTCGACTGAAGAAGGAAGCAGCTCGTTTTGGCTTCAAACGTTTGATTTCTTTCCCTAAAAGAAAAAAGACAGAAGAATATTATTACTACAGCTCCTCCTTCAGGATTTTCTCTGCACAGAAGTAGCCCATCTCTGAAGCATGTGCTTATACTGCTCTGTCTGAGCATCTGCTAAGGATCAGACCCACCATTGTCTACATAGCTAATCGTGTTAAGTGAATGGACCCGACTGCACATAACGCTGCTCTGCCTGCGCAGTAACCCACGTCGTCCTCCACGCCCATTCTTGCTGCTGTCTTGCCCAGTAGCGTTCTGGGACAGACCTGCCTCACCGTCTGTGTCGGCTGCAGCTGCTCCCTCAGACGCAAACTTCAGCTCCACACAGAATTCAATGAAGCCGCTCATTAGCTCTGCCTGTGACAAAGTTAGTACAACATGTTAAAACAAGTTATCATGCCTTTTTCTATTACTTCTAAGTATAGTAAACTGTTCACCAAAGACTAAAAACATGTGAGCCATGTTGTGGGGGTGTTTCAGAAGGTGACAGGGGACTCTCAGACCCCTTTGATGCTTAAGTTTGACCTGTGTGAAGTTTGTCCATGTTAACCCACAAAAAACACCTTCACCTTCACTCTGAAATTATTACCTACATCTTGAGATTCAGAGAAACAAAGGTTCACAGTGTAAACGATTACGAGCTCCCTTGTGCCATGAGTAATAAACCTGATAGCTTTGCACACGTAATTTCAACATCATTTCATTGTTGTAATTTGAGTATTTTAGGGATTGTTTTGTTGCATTGCATTTTATACATTGCATGAAAGGAGGCATTTTGGAAACGCTTCTGTATTTTCAATTTATTCTATTATTTTAAAATTTCTGCTCAAACTGCAAGTCACGTTTTCCCATTTATGACAGTAAAATATAATTAACTGATCTGAACAGGATTCTTACTAATTTCCTATTTCAATTTCCACTCTTTTCCAGGAGGGTTAAACATTTTATCAAATTAATTAGATTTACATTTTGCTCTTCGAGGAGTTCAGTGCCTCCTCATACAACAAAGTTTCTCAATGCAACCTGTTTATTTTAATATATTAATTTGTGAAGATATTTCTCTGCTGAACAGAGACGGTTCATATTTATTTTTTAACATACATTGATGCTCAATGCTGCCTTTTGATTTTGTCATTTACTAGTATTGCACATTTATTCACTATTGCATACAGTGAAAACCATTTTTTAAGTCATGTTTTTGTCTTGTGAGTCATTGATAACTGGGAAGGGGAAAAATGGTTAGGGATGAGCTAATGCAACCTTTTGTCCCAATACTGACACTGATTCTCAAGCTTTGGGCTTCAGAACATACCTAGTATCACTACAAAACCAGTGTTTAATAAACATTCAATGTGTGGAAGAAACTGAGATCTTTCCATTACGTGTAAAGTAATGTCAGGTTTGACTTTAACCTTTAACTAACTTTCTTAAGAACTAAATAAGCAAATAAACAAATAAAAATGTCAATCTACCATCATACATCCTTCATGATATAACTATCATAGAACTGTAGCTAGATATGTAGCTACAAACCCAAAATCCCAGATGTTCTAGCTGTAGAGACAGCTCTGCATTACTGTGTGATCTCAGTTGTGTGCCATACTTATTTCTTTGCCTTCACAACTTCAAGCTGTGCTCTCTGTTATTGCCTGCTCCAAATACCATGAAAAACATGCTGCTCACAAGACCCATTTATTTTTAGAAAACCGAATAGGAGCAGAGGTCTAGAGAAACATAATTTCTCATTGCCTAGTGACAAACAAAATGACAAAAATCAGCATCCATACTTTACTATACAACGTAGAAGCACTGAACTTTACTTTTAGACATACCATTAATGCTGCACTGACCTGTGACTTTCATATTTTCAGCCTTGGATTAAGAGCTGAAGTGATTACATGTAACAGTATGTCTGATTATGTAACTCCTCGTAACCATATGATGGTGAGGGTTGGTTCTTTCACTCCAACTGCCATAGAGCCATCCACCAGGTTTCAACAAATGCCACCAATGTGAAATGTCATGCTTCTGTAAAAATGCACAGCAGCTGCACCTGATGTTGAAGATTTCATAAACACCAGGTGCTCTGAGTCCTCTAGAGATGGCTGCTCATCCTCTGGCCTCGTTCAAACATTTGAAGTGATAAATAAAAAGATGACATCTGCCACAAACTCTGGCAAGGAGCTGGGCTTTATATGACGTTAAAACTTCAGGAGAGATGATGATATTATGAGCCAGAGGCACAGGTGTGACTCGGATAAACTGAACAACATCATTTTGTTTGTAGAGAACCTCTACAGCAGCAGTAAATGTTCATTTTCTCATATAAACTAAGAAAAAAAACATTGCGACTTACTCCTTACAGCAAACTGACTTTCCAACACAGTTACTAACTTGTTTTGAGTAGATTTTCAGCAGCTTGTTGACAGGAGTGCCATCTTCTTCTCCATCAAACTCCAGCCACAGAATGTGAGAATCCCCCTGCTCCTCAGGGTAACTGTGGTCCCACGACAGCTCATTGAAGCGCAAGCCGAGTAACACATGCTGCAAAAAAATCAAACAATTCATGTTAGTCTTAATGCATGCCTCAGACATTTAAACAAATGTGGTTGCCCCCCCCCACGCACACACGCGTGAGCACCAAAGATTCTGAGGGAAGCACGAGGCTTTGTCTGTATTGAGGTTACAAGTTTTAAAAAATATATTTGTGCATATCAAAGAAAAAATACCATACACCTAATAAGATAATCAAAAGTCTTTCGGAACCCACTAAAAAATTTTTTTTTGGGGGGGGTGGCGGCTTTTCTTTGACACAAGCGGGGGGCTCTGAGGAAAAAAAGGTTAGGAACCACTGATATAGTGTCATGTGCTTGCCTTTTCTTTGACATCCATGACATAAACTCCCTCCAGACAGATCCCAACACTGACAGCTTTGCGTCGTCCTCTTTGAAGAATCCCTTGCACAGGTTTGTCAATCTCTCCAAAAAAGAAGCCGCATCTGTTTCCATTCATTAATATAAAAATAAAACAAATTATTATGACACTTTTTGACATAGTTATATTATGACAAATACTTTTTTGGGCAATATACTAGTGAAGTATCTAAGTATACAACTTCATACCCATAATAAGGCAGAGTGTGGCATGTACTGAGGTACTGATGGAGGAGCTGAGTGGACTCGGGGGTGTTTCCGGCAGATGTGCTGATCTTCTTGTATTCGTCCAGAAGGCTCTGCTCCAGACCTGCCTGACGACTCGACTTCCCTCTCAGAGTGGAAAGCAGACCACCACTCCCCATGACAACATGGGCAGGCAGAAAAGAAGACAGTTTCTTTTCTCTGTGAAAAGAGCAATATTTTTAAAGTTCAATAAATGCGTGCAAAAAACTTAAGATAATACAATCTACTGCAAATGTCCAAACACGCCTTCAATGTATATGACCTTTGCACAAAGGCCTGCATATTTTTATTCAATTAATTTTTAAATATGTGTTGTTTCAGATCTGATTTTATTTAGTCTCTGCTGCTTTGTCTTTGTACTCCTTAGTCTCAATCTATATTATGTGCTCGCTCACTTAATAGCATGCTTTTTTTTTTTACCATGACTGGATTGAAGTCACTTATTCTGATACTAATTGTGGAGAGACATTGTTCCTTCTTTCATTTCCTCTAAGAATCACTGAAGACAAAGTTCAAGCAATAAATACATTTTAAAAATCCTAACAAGTCAATTGAAGCTGATACTAGTTTAAGGAAAGTAGAAGTTATGGAGATTGGTGAAAAAAAATTCATACTGCAATTATTGCAGGCAATATTGTGATTCGAGTTTGTTTCTTTATTAAATATGTAATGCAAACATTCCTTTTACCAGATTTTTGCCTCACATTTGCACACATGAAAACCTTGATGGCCTTAACAACTTGCATTTACAGGTCGAAGGAATGACTACATTGCCACAGTGGTCTAAGAATTTCTGAAAGCTGTTTATTACTATTTCTTCTACTAGCAACATTATGGCTGTAAGAGCAGGAAAATGACCAGCCACTCTGATACTTCAGCGTTTTATTACAAAAGAGCTATACAGGGAAAAAAAAAAAAAACAGAGCAAGAGCACAAAATGAGTGTCATCAACATAAAAAAAAACAAAACTAAACTGCTTGTTCTCTTCAAACAGTATTGACCTTTTTTGTACAGCGCTTTTGGTCTTTTTACAAAATGCTGCCCATTGTTCCTCATTGTGCCGAAGTACTCAATGCTCAATCTACCAGCTGCCCTTTAGAATCTGTGGGTAGTGGCACATGAATGTGTATGTGATTATGTTCCTCTGCTCAAATTGCTGTGCATCTGACAAAAGCATCAAATACCGCAATATTATCCACCACTTTCAAAAAGTCGTGAACTTCACAAAATCTGACTTTTATCCACAGCTACAGATTAGAACAGAAACACAGAAGAAAGACGTAACAAATCCTTCAATAACAGATTCACTTTTAAACTTATAACTCATTACAACAAAGTCATTTAATAATTATTTTAGACCTAGGTTGGTTTTATTTAGCAACCTTTACAACTTACTTTATTGTAGCACTGAGTTTCTGGCTGTCCAGACCACTTCCCTCCTCCAAAGCAAGAGACAAGGCACCGAGACTTGTCCAGTGCTCAGGGTCACAAGGGTATCGGCCCGTCAGGATGTTATTTTTGGCTTCCTCATACAGAAGTCTTAGCACTCCCTCGTCATCTACCTGCTCAGAGCGACAAGACGACAACGATTAGTGCTAAGGGAAGCACTGCAATCTGACCTAATCAAAGTGACAGATGGTTGAGGATAGATTAGACAACAAACACGTCACAAATTCAATTAAAGAAAGAAAAAGGGGGGTTAAGAGGCTATACCCATGTAACATTTTTTACAGGATTCCTCAAAAAAAAAAAAAAAAAGTATGTTGAGTGGTACCTGGAGCTCTTTAGTTTTAGGATAAAAGACATTCCGACGGTATTGGAGAAAAGGCTCATCTGAGGAGAAAAAATGACAGTGAGTACATTAGAGTCAATCTTCAGTCTGATTATATTTTAGCAAGTGGCAGAACTATCAAGGACAGGTCTTTCCAGTTTCTGATTTCTTTTGGTGGAGATTGAGCTTTTAATAGGTTTAAGGCCCCTGGTAACCGTATTAATGTAAACTGTCTATTTTTTCTTGAATTCAACCCAAAGAACCGTGCACATACAGTGCTTAACAAATGTATTAGACCACCCTTCATGAAAACAAGAAAACATAAATAACTTCATAGTATATCAAAAACTTGTTTCAAATTAACAATTGCATTGTTGTTCATGAAGAAAATGACCAATGTGAATAACAAAATAGTCCTTGTTGACAAATAATAACCAAAAATGTCCATATTTAGTGTGTCCACCTTTGGTGCAGATA